>WTXH01000130.1:0-101147 GCA_022376555.1 Russula compacta
TGCGCATCGAGCTGCATGTTCATCACATTGCCGATGCTATTCAGATGGTTCATAACGACATCTCTTGTGATGGCACCGGCAAACATAGCAATACACTCTAGAGTGTCGGGCTAAATCCAAGTTATAAACCCAATAGTTCTACGCAAACCTTTCCGTGCACAGAATTCGGGACGATGTGCGCTAGAGCAGAATGAACTCCACGACGATTGAAAGGTTTAAATTCATGGCCCATCAACACACAGGCTATCCCATCACGTCGAAACGACTGCTCGGTACAGAGATTAGGAAGATGGTATGGCTCTGAGATGAATATATGAGCACCAATGCCTTTAAAGCCTCCTGTTTTCGTTTTCCAAAGTGACCTTCTTCGTTGGCTTGCTGAAGGAGCTCGTTCGTCTCATTGTTGATGGTTTCGCTAAGAGAAAACTCAGTACCTGTCCCAGATCTTCGTCCTCCCGGATTCATGACTACCACATTGGTTTTATCAGACGTTTAAAGCGATCGGGAATTTTGCTTACATGCAGCACCATGATGAGTAAAGTACTCCGCCGCCATCTTTAACACAGGACCATAGTCGACTTCTTTTGGATTTGGCCCTCGAGACAGCATCTCAACAGTCAATTGGCTCGACTCGAAGTTTTTCTCCCGCAGATTTTCGACTGCACCAAATGAAAATGAGCTTAAATGATTTAGTGATTAAGCTCATGACTCACTATTCTCCTTCAGTTTTGGGTTACAGCTTCCGAGCTGGTTCCAGAACTGATCCAGCACACCGCCACCGAGCCTTTGCGATTCCAGAATTAGGTAGTACAAAAGCTTAGGCGTGATGCTCGCCAAGATTCCACCTTGTTTCCCTGATTCTGGTATCCGTCTCGTTGTAGGCCAGTTCAACAGGTTTTCCTGTTCTAGGACCGCTAGAGCATGTTGGTCCATTGCTTACTAGGTTGGGGCAGGTGGGGCTAGTGTTGACATCTACGCATCGACGAAGCAAGTTGAGTCGCGGTGCGCGCAAGTTGGGCGAGTCCAGATTAGTAGTGTTGTATGGTGTTGCTGCCAATGCAATGTCACGGTCCAAGATGCGCGCAATCCTACCAATTGCGCCTGCGATGGGTGCCAAAACAAGGCCAAAGTGAACACGCTTCACTTCGCCGCTCACTATTTCTCCTTCGCGTCTTTCTTTTCTCATTGATCATAATGGCCGCCCCCCTCTCTGACGGTATTGGGATCGCAAACCTCCCAAATCAGGTGGGCACAATGCATTCACAACCCTCCTAAAAGCCTTCTTAAAAAACATCTCTAGCGACATAAAATTGTCGCCAAGCACGGAGCACATTTTACCATCATGGTCGTCGGTTCGTCGCTAGCCTCTTACTATTCCTGAAGCCCTTCTCTGACCCGTTAATCAAGGCGAGTCTGGTCTGGGAAAGACCACTCTCATCAACACACTCTTCTCAACCGAGCTGTCCCCTTCGAAGAACCATAGCAGACGCCACCATAAGCAGCTCGACAAACTCACAGAAGTCGAGATCATCAAGGCTGAGCTCGAGGAGAAGCAGTTCAAGGTCAAGCTCACCGTCATCGACACACCCGGTTTCGGTGACTATGTCAACAACCGCGACTCGTGGTCGCCTATCGTCGACTTCATCGATGACCAGCACGAGGCGTACATGATTCAGGAGCAGCAGCCCCAGCGCAGCGAGAAGAGTGATCTTCGTGTCCATGCTTGCTTGTATTTCATCAGGCCTACTGGTCATACGTATGTTTACCTGATTTTTTTTGAGACTCGACTGACTCTGTCTTAGTCTCAAGCCGCTTGACATTGAAATCATGAAGCGCCTCGGTACCCGTGTCAACCTTATCCCGGTTATTGCCAAAGCGGACACTCTCACCCAGAGTGACTTGTTTACCTTCAAGCAACGTGTTCGTCACTGTTTTTACTTTACCTTGCCGTTGCCATATATGTAAATCGTCTGACATGTTCACGTGGTGCCCACAGATTAGGGACGTCATTGCGGCGCAGAATATCCGCATTTACCAGCCACCCATTGAGGTAGATGATGAGGCCAGCGCAGAGCATGCGCGTATCCTTACGGAGGCCATGCCGTTCTCCATCATTGGCTCCACCGAGGACGTCCAGACCCCCGATGGCCGTGTCGTGAAGGGTCGCGAGTACCTGTGGGGTGTCGCGGAAGGTGGCTTAATTCTGCTCTCTCTTTACTCGTCTCGGCAGTATTGACACACTCGTGCAGTGGAGAACGAGAACCACTGTGACTTCCGCAAGTTGCGCTCGCTACTCATCCGCACATTTATGCTCGACCTCATTTCAACTACCGAGGAGAGTCACTACGAGAACTACCGCCAGCAACAAATGGAAACGCGCAAGTATGGCGAGCGCAAGGTGAAGAAGTTCAACAACCCCAAGTTCCAGGAGGAAGAGGAACAACTTCGCAGGCGGTTCACCGAGCAGGTCAAGGCCGAGGAGTCCCGCTTCAGGCAATGGGAGCAACACGTGAGTGACCAGTCTGTATGAGTGCTGATTGAAAGCTGATACATTTGTGCGTAGTTGATCACCGAGCGCGATCGCTTGAACAAGGATCTCGAGTTGGCTCACAGCGCGATCAAGTCCCTCGAGGCAGAGCTCGACAATATTCAGGTTGGCTACGGACGTGGCAGCGGACGGAGGTAGATGTATCTCAATTTGCCTTGAAAGGCGGCACCGAGCACTGCAAAAGTTGGACGCACCTGTTTTTAGGCCGTACTTTGATAGATACCCGTACTTGACTTGTGCCAGGGTCGCTCGTTCTTTTTTGCGATACTATTATCCCGTTTCCTGATTCTGGCCTATACTAGGATGGAAAACGCGGGAGATAAGATGAGGTTGCGAAAGTTGGGAAATGTTTGCCATTTTGCGCGGCGGCGAAACTTTGAACGAGCGCCGATTGAGACTGACTGGGGCAGAGCCGAGGCTGAGGTCATGTCTCTCCCAAACTCCGTACAAAGTCTATGTACGTCCTCCTTTTCCCCGTCCGTTTCCGCATCTACCTTACCCAAATGTACTCAGTGAACGTGAACGTTCCCCCCCATCTCCGATTTGGTTTGCAGGTACTCGGTTTCCTGTCAACCCTCGCCGCAGTCTCGCGCGTACTCTCCTTTACCTTTGACACATTCCTGCGCACTGGCGCTAGCGTGGGTACCAAATGCCAGTCTTCCCCATATTTATGCTCATCATCCTCGTGCATACAGCTCAGGAAGTTCGGAGCGAAGAAGGGCGCGTGGGCAGGTGTGTGGTTCCCTCTCTCACCGAGACTAGCGTGTGGGCCTGAGCGTGAATTTTGCTCGCTAGTCGTCACCGGCGCATCGGACGGCATTGGACGCGAGTTTGCGATTCAGCTTGCCAGAGCGGGCTTCAACGTCCTCCTCGCCGCGCGAAACCAGGCCAAGCTCGATGCCGTCGTAGACGATATCAGTGCGCCCTTCTATTTTATTCCACCCTTTCCCTCCAACCGCTCATCCTTTTTTTTTTGGAAAATGTTCTGCGCGCGTATATATATATATAGTCAAGGAGTGCGATGGTGGCGTACAAACCAAGACGTTCGTCATCGACTTCGCGTCCGCGGACGAGATGAGATGGGAGGCGCTCCTTGGCGAGCTCAAGCCGATCGAGGTTGGCGTGCTTGGTGCGTCTCACTTTAACAAGGAAAAAGAAGTCGGTTTTGTAGATGCCGTTTTACCTTTGTGTGGCGTTTGTGCACAGTTAACAACGTCGGCGTGTCCCACGAATTCCCCGCCGACTTTGTCGACACATCCCCGGAGGAGCTGGCCACCATCATTAACGTCAACGTGACCGCCACGCTACGAGTCACCAGCCTCATCGCGCCCGCCATGGTCTCCAGGTGCGCCACTTATCTTCATCTCATTCCGCCAGCTCCGCACCCCCCACTCATACACGGTTCTGCACGCGCGCTCTCCTTTTGTTGGGTAACGTAACCAGAAAGAAGGGCCTGATCCTGAACATGGGCTCGTTCGCCGGCGCCGCGCCGACTCCTATGCTCGCCGTCTACTCGGGCAGCAAGGCCTTCCTCCGTACCTGGTCCGAAGCGCTCGCCGCCGAGCTGGGGCCCAAGGGCGTCCTCGTCGAGCACGTCAACACGTACTATGTCGTGCGTCTCACACTGTTCACCCCCCATTTTGTCTTATCATCACCCCCCCTCCCCCCCGCAGACTTCGGCAATGTCAAAAATACGACGCGCATCGCTGTTCGTTCCCACTCCAAAAACTTTTGTGCGCACCGTGCTCGCGAAGCTCGCGCCTGGCACCATCACGCCGTACTGGACCCACGCGCTGGTCGGCGCAGCCTTGGGGCTCGCGCCACCCAAGTGGGCGCTGGCCTACACGCACTCGCTGCTGAAGGAGACCAGGAGGCGTGCCCTAGCAAAACAGGCGAAGCTCGCAAAGCAAGAGTAGATATGCCTGAAAATAATATGCATACGTTTCCATTTGGAAGTGCATGTACGTAACGTTTTGTGAGGCCCTGGGGCCCTATCGCTGCGTCGTATACAGTCAATCAGTTTAGCGCAATCACTTGCACTTTTGCGCATTGTGGGCTGGCGAACAACGAAAGTCATTTTAGGCCTAATTTGGCCGCCTTCACAATGCGACTACTCTACTCTTCGCTCACATGCGTAAGGATACCCAGTTCACATACGAAACATGACCTCGGTGATGGACATCGACATGAATATAGTAAAATAGTATGATTACGAGTTATGACCGTCGAGTAGTCCCAGTAGGCCCTACAATGTATGACTAGAAAAAATCTACATTGGTGAGAGGGCCCTGGTCAATTCAGCTTTTCTTGCGTTTCTTGTTTGGTCGCTCTTCGACAGCAGCCCCCCTGGCGCTCTTGCTGATGTGTTTCTTGAATACGCGCTGTAGCGCACGCTTTGTCTCACTATCGGTGAATGCATCCAAGTCGTAGTAGTTCGCAGTGAGCTCGAGCAGCCACTCTGGGCGAATATCTGACACCGTGCGGATGTACGGCCGCGAGGTGAGGACGAATTCGTTGAAGAGGACCCACTCGGGTTGCGTGTCGAGTCCACACGAAGGGTGCAGCGATACTACCTGATCGAAGGAAGAATCATACGCGTGTCAGAGGAATTGTCATCGTTCTGGTAAGTTGCATGTGGGGTCGCACCTGGTTGTCCTTGACGGTGATATAAGAACCTTTCTCACCCTCCTTGTGCGCAACCTGCATGAAATATCCGCACACTAGTGCCTTTCGGATATCTACATGGTGCAGGGTTTGATTCTTGTATTCCTTGCTTACAAGATCGATATCGAGGCGCTCCATGACTCGTAGAAGCTGAGCGCGGACATTGTCTGCTTGGGCAAGGGAGCGGGCTGAGATATAGTTGTTCCATGCCCAGTTGCGATCGTGTAGATCTGTGTGGCAATGCTTTTGTCAGAAACTGTAAGTAGAGATTAGAGCGATACGTACTAGTCTGATATTCATTGAAGACATTGAGGAGAGTGAGATGGTCCCCATCAGGTACGGTCAGCAATTGCTTCGCAGTATCGGCTTCTTTCCGCTGACTGTTCGGTCGTAACCAAATGTTGGGAACTGAAAGCATTGCGACGATTGTCAGAATTTCTTGACTGCAATTGAACTCCGGGCTGACAATGAGCATCTTTGACATCTACGCGTCTACATGAGCACTTGCAGCATAAGCAGCAGGTTAAAAAAAAGATTTACCTGGGGGTCCAACGGGAATTCTGACATCATGCTTCCCATGGGCGTTAGGTTTCCATCGTCATCGAGCGCAGCAAGGTAATTCAAGAGTTCGAGTGCTCGCATCAACGTTTCGGGGGCTGGTGCATCCACGTAATCGAATTTGACAAGGTCTTTGACACCCGCCTTCACGAGCTCAAGGACGGTGTTTGCTAAATTACTCCTCAGAATCTCGGGGTGCGTTTGCTCTTCGAGTTCCTTCATAAAGTCTTTTTCTGTGTATAGCCGGAAGCATTTGCCGGGGCGGGTGCGACCCGCACGTCCTGCGCGCTGCTGCGCAGATGCTTTCGAAATGGGGGATACCAAGAGAGACTCTACGCGGATACGCGGATTGTACAACTTTTGCTTGGAAAAACCGGGATCGACAACATATACAATGCCATCTATAGTGAGGGACGTCTCCGCAATGTTCGTGGATACAATGACTTTCCGTCCCGGAGGGCCATCTGGAACACGGGGAGGAGGTGCAGGATCGAATATACGCTGTTGTTGTTGAGGGGGTAACGATGAGTAGAGAGGAACGCAGGACAGGGGCCCAACAGTGTCTGGATCTTGGGCAATCAAGTCGTCAGCCTCAATCTTGATCTTACGACATGCATCCTCGATTTCTTCCTCTCCGGTGAGAAAGAGGAGAATGTCGCCAGGATCTTCGGCGCGATGGATCATGAGGACTGTACGGATCGCAGCTTCTACGTAGTCTGGTTCAGGTTCTTGCGTATAGAAGATCTCTACTGGATGCGTGCGACCAGGAACTTTAAAAAGCGGGGCAGGTTCATCAACGGTGAAATACTTTTGAAATTTGAGCGCATCTAGTGTCGCAGACATGACTATGAGCTTGAGGTCCTTGCGCCTCTTCACGAGACCCTTGAGGAGGCCCATGAGGATATCCGTCGCAAGAGTACGCTCGTGCGCCTCATCAAGGATGATCGTGGAATACCGACCAAGATCGGGGTCGTGCATGGCTTCACGCAGAAGCATACCGTCAGTCATGTACTTTAAGAAAGTTGTTCCTGGCTCCGTCATGTCCTCGAAACGAATGGAATATCCGACCTGCTTTCCGAGGGAGACTAGGATGATATGAGAAAGCGAGAAGACACCAGAGGTAGAGCACGCACCATCCATTTCATCAGCGACGCGCTTCGCTACGGACATGGCAGCCACACGGCGTGGCTGCGTACACGCGACAACCTTCTTCTTTGTCTGTGGCATGTCGGAGTAGACCACAAATTGCGGTATCCTAGACCGGTACTGGTCACGAAGTCGCATTAAAAAGGCCAAAAGACAGAGCGTACTGAGTAGTTTTCCCAGAGCCTGTCTCTCCAACCATGACGATAATCTGATGTTTATTAAACTTTGCTGGGAAATTAGCGACACACGGCCTTGATTCCAGGCGCGACCTGGGGCGCGGGTTCCATTGCCCCCTCACAAACAAAGGGTAGAGTGGGGCTCACCATTTTATAAAACTCATCCATCTGCGTATAAACTGGCAGCTTTTTTCGAGCCTCGAGAATTTTGTGATATTGAGGAGAATGTGGCAAACGAGTGAATGGATTCTCTTTGCCCTCCTGCAATGGCGTCAAGAAAGCGATGTAGAGGCACAAAGACTCAACGTACGATGACCTCCTGAACCTGCTTTGTCGTAACATTTCGCGGCATGAAACCGAATAAGGGGTGTTTAGTCGAACTGGCCATGGCCATGGTGTTCTGGCAAGGTGCAAAGTCACGAACGAACTGGCGATGAGGTGGTGAGGCGAGGCGAGGCGAGCGAGCGTGACGCCGACAATTCCGAATTCGGAAGTGTGTGACGGTGATATTCACGTGATACATATGCGTCAATCGAACGCGCCAATCGAACGCACCGAGAGATTGGCTGACCTCACTCCATCTTAGATGCCGCCACTGCCAGGCCGCCAGGCCAAGCTGCAAAGACAATAACACTGGCCAGGTTCATAACCAAACCGTCTATGGATCTATATGCCTCACCGCCCGTTCTCTTTTCTCATTTCCTTCCCATCTTTCTCCTTTTCATCTCCCCACTTCTCTTATTCTTTCTTACTTTGTCCTTTCTCCCTTTTGTCCGCTAACACCACTAGCCTGTACCTGTCATGACCTCAGCCGAATTGGAGCGGGTTGTACCTCAAAATCTGAGGCGAAAGTCTACCGCCGCGATAGAGTGGAGGACAATCCCCCCAACAATCAAGGTCAGGCATAAGAAACGCCCGCCACCGATCACAATACAGTGCGCTCCAACCCCGCTCCGCACTGACTGCCCCTGATGATACTCTCATCAGTTCCAAACGGTCATTCGAGCAGCTCGTATGGACTCCAGGTCCCCATAGCAACTCGACTGTAGCAACGACAGCTACGACAGCTTCTTCTGCTACCGTTTTCACCCCTTTAACGTCTTCTGCTCCGACAAGCACTCTTTTCAGGGAGTTTACAACGAACGCCACTGTGGGGCAGGAACCCCGACACCGTACTATGCAACTCCTGGGTTTCAGCAATCTCCGAACGGACCGGATGATATTAAGGTATCATCTTGGCCGCCCTTGAATAAACACGTCCCGCAGGTCGGGAAGACCCTGGAGGTTGTGACCGAAATGGAATATGTTCTTGTAGGGGGCGACTCAGAACCTCGCGGAGGTACGATGCATCACCCACAGCACCACAAGTTTATGACATTGTCTTTTGCAGTCCCAACGCCGCCCCTATCTCCCTCTGTATACTTGACATTGCATCCTTGGACATTGCCAGAGTACTTGCTACTCCTATCGATCAAACCTCTCAGCAGTAAAAATGACGACGTGCACTGGAATGAGATCGCAAGTAAACTTAACGCTGTTACAAGACATCAATCACGGAGCGCCTGGGACTGTTGGCACCGCTGGATTGTCCCGTGGTGCCGTCCCCAACACGCTTCGAAACCGAGACCGGACACATATCCTCACGCGCCAGGCGTGCAGCATGAATATAAATTCTCAGACCTTGAGGGTCTCATCGAGTTGTGGGCATCCTTATCAAGCGCAATCGGGACTTCGCATGGAGTCGCATCTCCACTTACGTTCCCAGCGCCCAAGATAGCAGCGGTACAGTCCCGCCGCGCAGAGGGACGCGCGCACCATCCAGGTGCGCACCCTACCCATCTCATCTTATGCGTAGGCTCCTAACGAGCCATGAAGCGTATCCGCCACAATCCGCGTCTCCGAATGTGCCTACGCGTACTCTGGGCAATGCCCGGGAGTGCGGGATAACTCCGTGGTTTACCATGAGTGCGGTTAACACACCCGTGCTGCGACATGTACTCGAGAGCCGACCTGAGCGAAGAGACGATTGGCTCCCAGTACATTTACGTGGACGCTCAGTCCCACCACCCCCTTCTTGACCGATAGGAGTGACCCTAGAGTCCGGCTGGTCGAGCGCTGGCATCGTGAGATTGTAGATGTACTTATTGTTATTTTTTCTGATGAGCGCGGTCCAGTTGGATGTGTAGAGTTAGTGCCTGCCTTTTTGTCGATCTGAGTTTGTACTTCTTCCCCATGTGCTGAATGTAATTGTTGCCATGTCAAGTCGGGATGAAGTAAGCCGAGAAAAATAGTTGCCATGAGAGACTGCCATGATGGCGCTGTTGAGGCGATGGCGGGATTGGGCAATGAGATGAATATAGAAAGTAGCCTGAAGCTCCCGAGCGGCGAGTCGCGACCGCACCATATCCAGTCCTTTGCGTGAGAAATAACACTACCAACCCAAGTAAATGCCGATGCTTTGCGGCCAGCCCTGACTGCGCCGTACAGTAAAGGCAAGCGGGTGACGGTAGGTACCCCAACTCGGAGTTCACGGGTTTTGAGAGGTGATAATGCAACATCATTATCAGTGATGGTGGAAGGCGTCACGGGGCTCGACACATTAAACCGCGTATGGCCACGACATTGCAGGCTTGCTTAGGTCTCAAGCGAGACGGCTAGTAGGATGCGGGAATCTGAGAAGAGGGGAGGAGCTCTGGTAGCGCTACCACAAAATACAACGCATACCCGCCATTCATTGCGAGGTATGTAGGATGCACGTAGATAATATTCCTCCGGTGATATGGAGAGGAAGGGATTGAAACTGAGTGCCGTTGCAAGGATTAATTTAATTTGGATTGTTGAGTAAGAGAGATGGAAGGCCGCGGACGCACCAGTCACTGGAAACGAATATGGTAAGTAAGATAATGCCAGCCAGTGCCAAAGTGGTACCCATGATGCAGTGTTTATCTTGGTTTAAATTTGGTACGCGCTCAAACTGATTCACCACCATGACAAATCCATTACAAGGTGCATCTTTATTCAGGCCTCTATATATCAACCCTTTGCACGGCAGTGCTAGTGGTAGTAATTGAATTGACCCACCTTCTAGCGCAACATCGATCACGTGATTATGCACTTCTCCTCAGATCACGCTCAGAGCTTGGTTTGTATTGTAGCTGGAATCAGCGCACGCAATTATCATCGATAATCAAAATGTTGCGTCCATGGGACGGATACGAGTAATTAAGGCCAAAGGTGAGTGAGCTCTACGCAATTATCTCTGAATTCCAATCATCATCTCATTCTATGCCGGATCCCAGCCGCCCGCACTTTTCCCAACTCTCAAGACGTCACTCCTGGGTGGCACAACGTCATCCGATACCGCTACATTGCAGCGAGACTTTTTTGGTAGTGCTACGCACGCATTGGCCTCAGAATTCCACACAGACATATGTGAGAATTTTGTTGGGGTTGAGTACGTTGAGTCTTGGGCCGATGCCGGAAATGTTCTGGGGGTGCCTGTCGCCCGTCCATAGGACAATTTTTGCCCTTTTCAAGGTCTCTGCCCCATACAATGAAGACAAATTGACCTGAAGGTGACGACATAATAAATCGAGGTAAATGTTCTACACCTCATGAACACTGTCTCGTACGTTCATACCTTCTTAAACCGGACATCTTTTTTTTTCAAGCGCTCTAAACATGGGCTCTGTCATGGAAAAACCAACAGAATTCGAATGGGGACTCGTTGAATCATGGATCGAAAACAAACTCAAGAAGGTGGTTGACCCCTCTATAATATCCGGTAAATGCAAAGGAATTTGAAGGACGTCTCCTAGCCATGTTAGTTGGACCACTCGTACTTACGAGACTTGTGGCTCACTGATTGCCTGTGCAATTGGCCTCAATTCTTGTTTTATGTTTTCCACTGTCGATATTTGTCGATACCGACCGCCTGCTTCGATGGGTCTGTAGCGGAATGATCTACGCCGAACAAGAAATATTTTCGAATTTTGGTTCAACCACACTTCGGCTGTCGATTTCGGCCACGTCACGACTACTTCTGCTGAGAATACTGAGGCGGAACTTAGTCCTTCCGAAATCATAGATATACTCCAAGTTCGCGAATCTCAAGAGGAACATCTTCATCGGATCTTTGTCTAGGATGATTACCAACGACGGGTGTAGGCCCCACACCGAGTACAAAATAGGCCGCAGAAGTACTTATTGGCCGCGTCACTTTTGGATACATTGCCTACGATGTCGAGAGTGGCAGTCTTGTATATCCAAAAGACTTTGGGTGCGTTGGCCACCAGGAAACCCAAAAAAGGGGGGAAGTCTATCACGAACTGCACAAAGCTAGGTCCCAAACTTTGCAGAGCTGGACCGTGCTGGCGACGTTCCTTTGATATCTGGCAGTGGCGAGCAGCCAGTCTCTGCACTTGCAGTGCAAAGTACAAAGACACAAACTATGTTAGCTAGCCTGCAGGTGCCCATCCATTGGGCCCTGGTCATCTGCACGTTGAAATCTACACCAAGTCATCCGCTATCGGAATACCCAGAAGCTTGACTTCATAGGAAGATCGTGATGTACTTGATCAGCACGAGACCAAGTGGACTGGGGTGGAAAGGGGAGACTAGCCTTTTTTGTGCTGAGCTATCGACAACGCCAAGAAGGCATGTCCCCATACTGGTCAGTAGAAGAACCCCCCCTCCTTCTAGTGGTGTTGCAAGTGAGTAGTCTCTGCAGAACTGTGACTTGGGCCTCTGAAACCCATGTGATCTCGACCAAAAGGCTCGAGGGATGAGACGCACAGAAAAATTCAAGTTTAGAACAATGTTTTCGTGCTTACACATTCAAAAAAGGCGCCGGTGTGGACCCACCTTCATGACCCACCTTCATAACCTTCTTGATCCACCTTCCATGGCTCGACTACTGCTCACGATACGTAATCAATACAATTCCTATGCGATCATGACATTCTCCATCGAATGTAGCTTCCCAGCGGTCTCCATTGCCGATCCAATGAAAGTGATCATAGGGGGATATCCTCTGGGACTTGGACTTACTCATCAGAATGTTGACCCACCTGGAATAGCCATCCCATGGGCCCTGCAGATACCCTCGAAGCGTCAATCCGTCCTAGCTATGTCATGGCGCGTTTGTACATTATCAAGCCAAGCAGCGCTCTTTCTTTCTGCCTTTCAGCTTCTCACTACTCACTGACCGGCCTGCTCACTCAGCAATTTTGGCGTTGTTGGAATATCCTGATACGTTAACAGCTGCACTCGAGGGGTCTATGCTATATTTGCTTGAAGGATCTAGAAAGGTATAAATAGCACCTAGGACACACTTAGGACACCGCAAACCCAACCAAAGCACAATGGCTGAACTCTCACTTACAAGTATGATCGGATCCGATGAGACCCTTCCTGTCACCAATCATCATGAGTTCGCCTTTGCACACCGTATCTTTACAGCGTCATTGACTTCTGCACAGTGTTTATCCGTTTGTCAACCCAAATCAGTACTTTACCACGCAAACGTTCAAAGGTCAAGTTGTCCTGATTACCGGCGCATCTCGGGGAATAGGACAAGAATTCGCTCTTTACTATGCCAGGGCAGGCGCCTCCCTTGTTCTTGTCTCTCGAAAACAGGAGACACTACACGAGACTAAAGCTGCCGTCTTAAAAGAAGTCCCTGGCGCTGAGATCGTTACGTTCACCGCGGACGTCAGAGATCCTGTAAAGGCAGAAGAGGCAGTCATAGTGGCAACAAACCACTTTGGAAGACTGGACGTTGTGATTGCTAATGCTGGTGCAACCACAGCGTTCGACAAGCGTGGGCGCCTCGATGTTCGGGAACTAAAAACATGAACTGACCATTACTAATAGCGCTTGCGGCCAAAGATGCAGATGAATGGTGGAACGTTTTCGAAGTAAACGTGCGTGGCGTATACAACTATCTCCGGTGAGATAATGTGCCCTACTTAAGACCGTTGCTAACGCCGATATTCAGGGCTGCAACCCCTGCTATTCTAGAGACCAAGGGAAGCATCATCGTCGTGACGTCCGGCATCGCCCATCTTCGTTTCCCGTTCGCTAGTCATTATGGCACCTCTAAATTCGCCTTGGGACGTCTTGTTGAATTCGCGGCTTTGGGTGAGTCTTCCTAATCTTTTGCCTACTTGACGTATCCTCAGCAACTCTACACAGAATACCCAGAGTTGCGTATTTTTGCGCTTCACCCCGGCATAATTCAAACTGCCTTGGCTGCGGAGACTGGCATACCTTTGTCCTCCCTGCCTCTTTCTAATATCGGTCTTCCAGCCGCCACAGCACTCACAATCAGCGCTGGAAAGGCAGAATGGCTACGTGGAAGGTTCGGACACGCATTTGATTGTGTGAAAAAAGCTGCATGTTAATCTTTTACACAGGTTCTGGTGCTCTAACTGGGACATGAGGGAGGGTGAGACCAACTGGAAGGACAAGACGCTCGAGAAAAATGGCCTCGTCAACAAGCTCTTTATCCCAGCGTGAGACCCACGAATAGTAAGGTACATGTATCGCCAGGCAGGGTTCGGGGCTTTGATAGAGAAGCTCTGGGTATACTTAGAACCGTATCGTAAAGTTTCTCAATTGAAATTAGTTTGTTACGGTACTATATACTGCTGGACAACCTGGCTTTTACTGGCCTTACCATTGGGCCTTGAATGAAAACGCCCCAAGCTCTGCACAACACACTGTTACCGGACAGGGCCGATTACTAAGGGCTATTGAGATTGCGCGCGCAAAACCGAGGGGAATACATCGACCGAGCAGATGTGTATGCGAAGTCCAACCAACTTTTCATGGTTCATGATCAAGTAGTCATCACTGTGTCTGCGCCACCGGCGAGTATTAGTGGATCGCTTACGTCAGATCAGAACGCGCATGCGCGTACGCAACGCTGCCCCGCAATCGCGCTTGTTCAACTACAGCAATCATGGACCACTTTCCAACCAACTGGGGTCGCCCGGTAAGCTGATGACCGTCAACATCTCGCTCTATGCTGAATTCGAGGATCCCCCGTAGAAGTATGACAGTTTTGATACGAGCGCAACTTATCCCCTTCATAACCGCGGGCACGCTCAATCATCATCGTCCAATGGTGCTTTGCAACACACACAGTGCGTTCTTTCCAAAGTACTTCCCGTGTTGCTCATTTTAAAGTCCACATCCAGACAACCTATCGTTACTGGCACGTCCGTCCTCGCCATAAAGTACAAGGATGGGATTATGATGGCTGCAGATAACCTTGGTTTGTCGTACCCCTCCTTTGTCACACTCTGTGCGTTGAGAATCTTTCCTATTTAAGCCTCCTATGGGTCTCTTGCACGCTTCAAAGGCATACAACGTCTGCACCCCGTTGGCGATTATACCATCGTTGGTGCGAGTGGCGATATGTCCGACTTTCAATACCTTCAGCATGCCCTCGATGGTCTCGTTATTTCCGAGGAAACCAATGCACAAGATGGTCACACACTCGGCCCCGCAGAGATACACGAATATTTGTCGCAGGTGATGTACCAGAGGCGGTCTAAATTTGATCCGCTATGGAACGCGCTGCTTGTTGGAGGCGTTAAAGATGGGAAGAGGTGGGCACTTCGCGCCCCCCCCCATCACACTTATGTCACCTGATTGGCCGCGGCCGTGTCTTTTGAATCAATAACAGGTTCCTAGCTTATGTGGACTTGCTCGGCGTGACCTATTCTGCTTCGACTCTCGCAACTGGCTACGGCGCTTACATCGCGCAGCCGCTTCTGCGCAAAGCCGTTGAAGGTAGGGAGAACACGCTTACGGAGGTTGAGGCACGGAAAATTCTTGAGGAGTCGCTCCGCGTGTTGTTCTACCGAGATGCCCGTTCGATTAACCAGGTAAGTGCCTCTTCATTGTCCACGACGACCATGCTCAGTGCGCGATTCTTAGTATCAAATAGCGACAATAACCGCGAATGGTGCGGATATTTCGGGCTCTTTGAGGCTTGAAACTGCTTGGGACTTTGCAGAGGGAATAAGAGGCTATGGTGCTGAGACGCAATAGACGAGACATACACAGCGCAGACGACTTGATCATTTCACTTTTTGCGGTTGTGTGCCCTGGCTAAACGCCGTGAGGCAATGTTCTCGACTCATCGTGGCCGCCTGCCACTTTGGCATCGCCCTTGCTGAAGTGAACACGATACCTCTGAGAACCAGTATCTGCTCCCTTGTGTGTCACTCCGTCGTTTCGACAGAAATGCCACTCATCCGTGGGCATTGAGTACCGAAAACATGCGCCACGCGGCATGGCAACGCTCGCGCAACATCAGATATGGCGGCCGCTGAGGATGAGGACAACAACGTAAGGATCTGTCATGCATGGTGTTACTAAAGTAAGATTAATCATGAGCTATCATATCTGAGAAGAGCGACTAGGCTACACTTCAGATCTGGAGGTTCGTAGTCAAGTGATGTAAATGGGTCGCGTAAAGATGAAGGTATGGTTATATGACGATACAGGGGTGAATATGAACATTGATGAATCAAAGGTAAAGCAAACAAGTCAGGGTTGTGACATTAATGATGAAAGCCGAGGACAAGGCATGGTCATGTCGAAGGGGGGGTTGCTTCGACCTGCATGCATTCATGATAGGGTGGCGGAAGATCGATCCGCGGGTTCATGCCCCCGTCGTGGTGCTGCACAATCTCATATCTGTCCGCTTCGTAGGACATGTGAGTAGACCGTTGGTTGCCGTGGACGTACGGCCGTAGGTCATCTGCCGAAACTCGGAAGCGGGGCAGGTTGCTACGGCGGGATTCTCGCCGTGCTTCCTCCGCCTTTGCAGAGCGGGGCCGACGCATCCGAGGTCCCGTCGTCGGGGGTGTGGGCAGCGGGCGGATGGGTGAGCGAGAAGATCCGGCGGGTGTACTCTCATGAGAGTGAGAGTCTGGGAGCGACGAGGGCGACTCGGCGTGAACGTCGGTGCGGATGCACAGGGCCGGTGTGCGCTGCGGAGGAGTCGCCGGTGTAAGAATAGGTGTAGTTCTAGGCACGTAGGGCTCGATCGGTTCCGGAAGGGGAAGGGGAGACCGAGACCGAGACCGTGGGACGTTCTCCACGCTGATATCCAATACATCGGTTGACGGGTGCCATCGCTTCACTTCTGCGGTCTCGTCCGAAGCGGGCACAGCAGCCGACGTGCTGACAACGTCCGCACCGGCGAGATCTACGCTCAGGGATGGGTGGTTTGCGACGACTGCGACATCCTGACCCGCGGGGCACTCGGACGATACCCAGCTGCGGGGGACCACGTCTTGTTGAACTTGGGCGATCGCCATGTGTTGACGGTGTCGCAGGAGGACCCAGAAGAAGACGAGGCCAAGAAGAAGCAGGGCGGCGGCTGCGCCTAGACAGACACCAGCGATGACCGCCACATGATGGTGCACATTATTGGGGGTGCTACTCGCGGCGATAACGGACGATAATCTCATAGCACTTTCATAATACCGGTTTGGTGGTAACGACGATGGTTCTTCTGACGGCCGTGCGAGAAGGGAAGCAGTCTCGTATGTCGGCGAAGCCGTCCATGGGGCCTGCAAAATACAAGTTGAACAGATGTCCAAAGTAAGCGGGAAAGAACCGTCAGCGGTTTATGGGGGGAAAAAAAGGCCTACTGCATCACAGACAAACCATTCGAAGGCCGCTGCTTGAAAGAAGAGTAGGGGTGCAAGGGGAAGCGGGAGGGAGCGATACATGATTGGAGGGGCGTGCGTTCAGGTAGCAGAGGGGAAGTAGAGTAGATATAGCAGCGCATAAACGCCCATTTGGATCTGACGATCTGTGGTCGCCGCTCTTCTGGTCGCCGAGTCAACTAACTACTAGTACATCGTTCCAATCCTCGAATTAGTCGCGCAAGCGGATCCTTACACAATTTTCATTTTAGACCCATGTCGCCATTAGTACCCCAGCATCCTCTTTGACGATCTTGGTTACATATACGGCCGCGGCTATAAAGTACATTTCCATACCGTGCACCATCAGACAACTGAGCAAGTTCGCAAAGCGCCGGGGAACGAGCCGCGTGGATGTGGCACTGGCACTGGCACTGCAAACCGAGTGCCGCTCCGCCCAGAGTCCGACGTCTCGCTTCTTAATTCTACAAAAGAGAAGTTCTGTGCTATGAGGGGCACTCTATCCCACTCACAGCACCAAGGAGGAGAGCTGTTTCAGAAAGTGGTGCGAGTGCCTGTGCTGCATCCGGACCGTGACGCGGACCTACTGTATTGTATGTCCGATATATGCATTTACTTGGGAGCAGTGCCCCAACCCAAAGCCAGCGAGTTGGTCTACTCTTTTGTCTCCCGTTCATCCTCTCCCCCTTTCTTCCCGGATAATGCGCAACAGGGGCGTTTGTAAATAGTCTCGCTGAGACCCGCATGACCCGAGTCGCCGCCGCAGCACCGACCTTAAAAAAACGTGCGCGGGAGCTGGCGCTAAAAGTCATGCGCCGGGCAATCTACGTGGACCAACCCGCCCACTTCTAAGCGACGGCCCGCATAGGCCAATCCCTGGCCGTGTCCGATCGCTCTGGTATTGACTGTCCGAATCGAGACCGGCGGTAGACTTACCAACCCCCGTGTCGCACCACGAAGTTTTACCCCTTCGGGACGGCGCCGATTGAGACAACCTTTTTCTGTTCCAAGGGTCAAACGCGGAAGATAAATTAGTGCTAATGTACTGGAATATTCATTCATGATGACCCTGGCGCCCACGCACTCTGCCAACTCCCGGCCATATCTGCTGTATCTGGAAGGTTCCTGCCAATACGATAGTAGATGTCCGCCGTGGGCCATTCCACGCCTTTCTGATTTCCTCAGCAGAGAAGCCTTATTACTCTTCTGCAATGGCGAAGGAGCAGCCGCGACTTGTGTACAGTGGATTCCCTGTAACATGCCTGTATGGAATCCCGCAGCCTTACGCAAGTAAGTTGGAAAGTTGGGAGTGCATTTGACAGTTACCATACTTCTAGAAGATGGCAACGTCACGGCGCTCCATGGAGCATCCAGCGGACCTTCTTTGAACTTTGATCCTGGGTGAAGTATCCCTAGTACGCGGCTAAGTACGCACTACCACAGTATGACTCTGGGGCGCAGGTCTATAGGAACCCTAGTAAACCTATATACAGGATGAGACATTGGTGTGATCGAATACATCAGCCCGTAATAATCTTGTGATGGCGAGTGCCAAACAATGACTGTGAAGTGGTGGCACCATAGAGCATGCTACTGTATGTTCCAGACCAGGTCTTGTATGAAGACAGAGAATCGCATCCCTTGGAGGCGATTCTTGATGGCTACTGTTTCAAAGCTCATCAAATCAGCGGAAAAGTGACACTGGCAGATGTAGGGGAATATCACGACTTGTCAAGGAAATGGCGTGTTTTTCCGGGTCCGATGGCCGCTGCCAGTGGATGTTGAGATTGTTGAAATCGAGCTTGCGCGGCTCGTCTTAGTTTCGCGTTATTTTAGCACCCTACTAGTAAAAGGACATTTATACTACTCCAAGTGTGTCATTTTTGGGTTATAGGGTCGACAAAGTCTCACGAAGAACAGATCTAGCAATACAGTGACTTGCTGCACATGGAAGAGGGATTTATTTTTAGGATAACCCGCTGGTGGAAAGTGCGATCGTGCTGTAAGGCATGTAGTGTTGAAAGGTGATGTCAAGTCTGGCAGCTAGAAAGGGTACCTGACTGCCAGCAAGTGTGTTGGGACAGGAAAATGACTTCTGTCGGGATACATCGTGGACAGAACACCAATGGCTTACAACGGGTGTTGGTCGTTGGTCGAAGGGTTATCTTATCTGTGGCACAGATCTATTACATAATGACGGCATGGGCAGTGGCCGAAATAATTGTAGCTCCGAGGGGCGAACCCGTCCAGCCAAGCCAAGGCTGCAGTACAGCTGTTCATCGTTCCCAGCGGTGGAACAAACTGGCCATCATCTCGTCCTTTTCCTGCATCTCATTCACTTATACTACGCATCCTTATTGGCAAACACATTAGTCTTGTCTTCATCTCCGCGCAACGTCCCTGCTCATTACATCTTCGTCGCTCAACCCCCAATCTCCACTATTTCATCCACTGTCCATGGCATCCTCACCTTTACCTTCTCCACCACCACCAACAGTTCAGCCGGACCATTTTTATGGGTCAGAAGGCGTGCAATTTCCTCCCTCACCTAACTCAAATGGCAGGACATGGTTCGAGCCTGACGACGATCCCCTCGCGTCACGCGGCATCCCCGTATTCAAGCCATCCATGGAGGAGTTCCAGGACTTTGAGGGATACATGAATAATATTGAATGCTGGGGCATGCGTAGTGGCATAGTAAAGGTTATTCCCCCAAAACAATGGTGGGTCTGTTCGTTCAATTCGTGCTACGTGCTCGTGCGACCTTTCAATGTAGGACGGATGCTTTGCCCTCATTGACGACTCAGCTCGCGAACGTGAAATTGAAGAACCCTATCGAGCAGCACATGCTTGGACACGGAGGACTCTTTCGGCAGCAGAACGTGGAGAAACGACGCGTCTTTAGCGTGCGGGAGTGGGCTGAACTCTGTAGTAAGGAAGATCGCCGTGCACCCAGTGTTGACGATATTAGTCTACACCATGCACGGAGGACTGCACCACCGCCACCACCCAAAACACGGGCAAAGAGAGGAGAGAGGTCCAAGGCAGATGTCACTAAGACGGCATCAGCCGGCCCGGTCTCCATCCCCGTAGTTTCGAGCGGCGACGGCGACATGCCCACATCTCCTCAGTCCCCACCAAATGATGGCAATCATCTAAAGGTGTCCGATTCTCCTGCAAACCTTTCCGCTGCGATCCCCCGTTGGAGCACCCACGACCGACGTCCCCTCTCTTCCTACGCCAGAACGTCTCAAAGAGGAGGAGGAAGAAAATACTGATGATGATGAAGCGCGTGATCATAAACTTCAAACGACTAAGCCGAAACGCAAGTGGCAAACGCGAGAAATGAGAGAGGCTCACCTCGCGCAGAGAGCGGCCGCCGATGCTATCTTCATGAAGTCTTTCAATCCCCACACCGACTGGCTTCCTCCAAATACGAGGCCGGAGGACTACACGCCAGAATTTTGTAAAGACCTAGAAAGACGATTTTGGAGAAATTGTGGATTTGGGGCGCCAGCGATGTATGGTGCCGATATGGAAGGTCGTACATGTTGGAACCCATTTTCCACATCGTCAACCTAACAAATGTCTCTGTTGACAGGGTCTCTGTTCACGGATAAAACCAAATCATGGAATGTTGGTCATCTTCCGTCTTTGCTCAACCGCCTGCTTCCCAGTTCGTCGAATGGCCTGCCGGGAGTGAACACACCGTACCTTTACTTTGGCATGTGGCGAGCGACTTTTGCATGGCATGTCGAAGATATGGACCTCTTTAGCATCAATTACATTCACTTTGGCGCCGGGAAGTTTTGGTATGCGATCCCTCAAGCCCGTGCCTCTGCCCTTGAGCAGACAATGAAAGGTGAACCGTCGGGCTATCCATGTTATAACGTCTGTTGACCTTTTCTTTACAGGTCATTTCCCAGAGCCCTCGAGATGTCCGCAATTCCTCAGGCACAAAAGTTACCTCGCGTCACCCATGATGCTGGCAAAAACTTCATGTCGTCCCAACACTCTCGTCCAGCATGCTGGAGAGTTTGTCATCACGTTCCCAAGAGGGTATCACGCGGGTTTCAACCTCGGCTTCAACTGCGCGGAAAGCGTTAATTTTGCACTTGATAGTTGGATTGAGATGGGACGGAAGGCGCAAGCGTGCAATTGTGTCAATTATAGGTATTGTCAACCGTCTTCATTCTGTTTTTGTACTGATGCCCATATTCTCAACAGCGTCCGCATCAATGTCGACGAGCTTCTTCGTGATCGGGAGCTTGAGGCGGCAAAGGCAGCGAAGTCCAAATCAAAGCCCATCAGTTCCCGCTCTTCATCCTCCTCGCCTCGGAAACGCAAGCCAGACGAGAATGACACACCGAGCTCGATGAAGAAGGCAAAGGTCTCTCCGCAGGCACCTAGCGTTACTCAGCCCAAGGTTACCATCCGGTTGAAACTTGGTCCGCGCCCGCCTGAGCTCGATCCGTTTCCATGTTGTCTCTGTGTCTCGCCGTCGCGTGATGGCCTGCTTCCCGTACATGACAAACCCCTCGTCCACCACCCAGCGCACGCGGATACGAAGGTGTGGATGGCACACGAGGACTGTGCGCGTGTCCTCCCTGAGACGTGGTTGGATGAAGTCGAGGCAGGCCCGGTGCTCGAGGATGGTACTCGGAAGCGTGAAAAGGTGGTGTTTGGCGTTGATGCCATCGTGAAAGATCGATGGAATTTGGTAAGCGGTTACCAATCCTCGCAAAGCCCCGCAGTCCGTCAATCAGATTGATATCCGCAGAAATGTACGGCGTGTTCGAAGAATCGCCCCAAAATGCATGGTGCGCCCATTCAGTGCACCAGGGGTAAATGCTCCAAGGCATTTCATATATCATGTGCGCGCGAAGGCACAGAACATGGTGTGGTCTACAAGGAACTGGGTGAAGTGGAGAAGGACGTCGTGTTCGTGGATGTGGCTCCTGTCTCAAGTCTTTGCGCGCCAATGGATGTCGACGACTCGATTTCGCCATCGCAGGTCCCCCCCTCTGATTCGGTGGGTGCGAAGGCCTCCAGCAAAGAGGCAATCAAGGTAGTCAAGAAAACGGAATTCCAACTTTTATGCCCCCAACATAATCCTGTAAGAGTTACCTAACCCGTCCCAGAATTCCTTTGCTTATATAACACGTCTGCGTAGCTCATGCTCGAAGCCAAAAAGGCGAACAAGCAAGATAAGATTCGAAAGGATTTGCTTGCTCTTGCGCCGATGTCAAGGATCAAAATTCGCGTTAGTGCTGGGATATTCGAGGTTTCCCTTGTCAGGGTCATTGAGGAGTCCAACTCTGTCGAAGTACTGTGGGATCGTGGCATTAAGCGCGAGTTCAAGTGGGGCAGCGTTGTCTTTGGTAATCTTGAGGGACAGACAATTGGACAGAAGCCCACGGAGGCGGCACCTGAACCAGAACGTGCGTCCGTTTCACTTATCGTGATTCTCGTATTCTGAGCCATGTCGGGATGCTAGAGCAAGTTGGGACATCATCCCAGTTACCTCAACCACAGTCTAGCTCGGGGGCCACCACTGCTACAGGGGTCACCGCAGAGTCACAGATGACCCACATCCCTTACCAACCCCGTATGGGAGCGTATCCATATGCAATAGGTGCTTGGGGATATCACTACCCGTCATTTCCGAGTGCAAGAGTGGCAACCTCGGTAGGCCCTGGAGTCACCCAAGCAGACGCCATGGCATCTGGCACTTTCCCCTACCCTTATACACCTGTATCGTATACGCCGGCAGTCGACTTATGTGCCTCCAATCAAGTATCCATATGGAGCCCCTGCCCTTCCCGTGGCCACGCCAGCCGTGTCATCGCCACCCACTGGAGCTCCACCAACGTCTTCCACCGCTCAGGCGCAAGAGCGACCCTACAACGGTATTCACTGGAAGCAGCCCTATATAGGACCGTGTGATCCCACTTCTGCGGAGCAGCAGGTCCTACAGAACGAATCGACGCCGTCGGCAGATGCATGTGAACCAACGCAGCAGCACCCGGGCGAAGACGTGTCCCTAATACCTAATAGTAGTGACGATACCGCCACACCCTCCTCCTCCACCGATAGTCCTCCCGTTCCCACTCCATCCACTACTGTAACTGCTTGAGATTGCATGACATACATAGCATAGGATGGACACTTGACATGTTGCAACTTTTCCTTTTCTTTTTTTTGTTTTAACCACGTATCCTTATCTCCTGTATTTGGTACAGCCTCCTTGACATTGTGAATTGGTTCGGAGTGTGAATAATCGTGTATCTAAACTAGGGAGCCGCGGCTATGCAAGGTGTTTCTTCTCCTCTCATCCCCTCATCTCATCGATCTCATCCCCTCAAGTTCAAGTAACCCTCCCCGCCTGCCTCGCGTTCTAGCTTCAATCCCATTCATTCTCTGGAACCTTACACGGGAAAAGACTTTATCTCGCACTCACCACATTCCATGCTTCAAACCTGTGGTTCTGTCGACGCCATACCCAATATTCCTTCGAGGTCAAAAACACTCGTGATTCGATCAATCCTAGTATGATAAACGGTCCTCTTCGTATTTAGTGTGAGTCATACTGCCTGTCGAGAATCTCTGTCCCTGTCCTTGGTGTACTCATAATTTTTTTGTGAGAGTTGGCGTCCTCCTATTAGCCATCATCTTCAGTGCCCCTCTTTCAGGCTTTATCTGTAACCTGTAACCCTTTTATAGGACCTCAGCTCGAGGACCTGCTCGTCTTGAACTCTTCAGCCGGAGTCGACCATGGCGGACGACAATACCTCGACCATGATCTTCACGATTATATAATTATCAAGATTATGGTCGAAGTATCGTCCTTCCTTTGTCATGGTTGCGAAGGAAACATATTCTCAGCAAACTCGTCGGTCGGGAGGACTGCGTTCAGAAAACACCGTTTGGGTAAATGGACACAGGAAAGGGTATCGGATGGTGGTTGGCCGCGGAGCTGCTGAAAGATGGATTATGGCGTCGATGACGATGCGTTGGGCGTTGACGATAGAGTTCGATGAGGAGGTACAAAGAATAGTTAGCGACGTATATCATTGCCTGTAACTGTAAGGGTGCTCTGACTCACCTTGTGTTCTTATGTTGTCCACCTTGCTCGGCGAGGATTGAGTGAGTGATTAATCATTCACCTCGTCAAGAGTGAATGATCTGTAAGTCTCTTATCGATAAAGGGTATCAGGGCGTGCGATGCTCCGATTATTCTAGCATCCTAGGGCACTTCGGGCTATTCCTAGTCTCGATTCCTGTACAAAACGCGTCGCATCGCATCGTGGGGTATCACCATCGATTCCTCGGCTTACTGTAAAGTTACAATAGCAGCAAGCATTTGTCTCGGTGTCATACGCAGGACCCTCAAAGAGGTATTTCGGAGTAAAGCGAGCGAACTGACAAGGGCTGTACCGGCGAAATGGAAGGAGAGCGTCATCGCTTCCAGCGGTCCATCGTCGGAGCCGTGAGCTCACGGCGCTTCCTCAGTGCCACGCACCGTGTCATCTCGACGGCCATCGAGTACTTCCGATAAGACAGAATCGAGCATGAAGCTGCCACTGGGCAAGACCAGTCGGTGTGAGCGCGGTGAGCTGAGAGGAGAGGTCGTTCCTCGCTTGGTAACAAACCGTTGGACTAACTTAGTACAAATCATATGGATATTCCCTACAAAGGTCCCCCACGAATAGACTTTCTCGATGGAATAGAGTGTAAAACCATGCGTTCTGCGGGTGACCTCCAGGTTGGCGCCAAGTTCTGGAGACGAACGCGGTGCTTGGCATCGGCGACTGGTGCACGTCTACCCCGTCGTCAGTGACACTTCCCTTTGTTGTTAACGATACAATCCCACCTGAGACGGATCGTAGCTGGGTTGAGAAGGTCCACGTCTCTCATTCTCGTACTCTCCAGAGAACCGTATCCAGTCCAATTCATGACTCCATTGAGTCCCCGAGTGCAGATGTCATCTCTTCGGGTGCGGCGGCCTGTTCTGCGTGCCCGGGCTTGGACGGCGACGACTGGGACCCACTCGTACGCTGCTTGCCTTTTCCCTTCTCTTTCCCGCCTCTGCGGCCGCTCTGCGCAGGGACGTCGCTTGGTTCGATGTTGCCGGTTATCAGGTCCACGACATCGTTATCGTCTGTGGCGTTTGAATTTTGCTTACTGCTCGCGCCCTTACCTTTACCACGGGTTGGCGGTGCCGGGGGCTGTTCGGCGGGTGCATCTTTTGGCCGGACCTCGACTTGCTTGAAGCGAATGCGTTGAGATGTGTTGGCGAGGTGGGATACTTTCCGTCTTGTTTGCTCGTGGACGTCTGGCATGCTTGGTGTGAATGGCGTCGTTCCATCACGCATATATATACGGATGATCAAGGGAGACTGACCTTTGTCTTCCGTGAAGAGGAGCTCGGTTCCAAGGAGCGACTGGTGTGAACCCTGGAAAATTGTGCCGGAGAGCTGAAGAAATGGGCTGGGAGTATCCAATCCCTACACGGGATGAGTCCTCGCCGAGGGGGTAAGGTGGGTGGGTAGTGGTCCACGCACGATGAGACGATATGTGGAGCTACTAGGTACGAGAGTAGGCTCAACAGCACCGAGGTCGAGGGTAACGTAGGATATCTCCTCGATGACATTTCCCTGCTCGTCGTGCTCATAGTATTCATCAGAGTCAAACGCGTCTACTTGGCGGAATCCAGGTGCAAGACGCTTGTCAGGACCGCTCATGGATCGCGTCGATGCCGAAGCTGAGATCTGAGAGGCTAGCAAAGCCCCGGCCCGGAATTGTCCTGCTCGCGCCCTCCGGCCCTCCGCTCCGCTCAATTCCGCTCATGTTGCCAACTGCATCCCGCTCAGCGGGAAAAAAATCCCTCTCACCTTCTTCAAAACAGTGGCTTGCGCGGCACTTTGACGACCCTTACGTTCGCCAGCGTCTATCTCACCCCTCTCAATACCGTTCACGCTCGGCGTTCAAGCTACTTGAGATCGACGACCGCCACCGCCGTTTTCTGCGCGCTCCCGACGTTCGTGCGGTGGTCGATCTCGGCGCGGCCCCGGAGGGTGGAGTCAGGTCGTCGCGGGGTTCATGGGGTGGCAGGGAGAGAGGGGGGCCCATGCGCGCACAAAGCAGAGCTCGGACCAGGGCGTTGGGCGTTGGGGACTCAGCGTGGGCGCGCCGAGTGAGCATTGGAGCGAGGGCGCTGAGGATGCGGCGGACGTGGAGGCCGAGGGTAGAGGCGTTGTGATTGCGGTGGACAGGCTGAGGATCGCTCCGCTTCCCGGTGTGCATACGCTTCAGGCGGACTTTCTCGCGCCCGAGACGGCGCCGATGGTGGAAGCCATCATACGTGCGAAAGCTAATCCCGATGGAAAGGCGGATGTGATACTGTCGGATATGGCAGCGAACGCAACTGGCAATCGTACACGCGATACTCAGGATGCGCTCGACATCTGTCACGCGGTGTGGGACTTCACAAGGAAGCATCTGCGAACTGCGCAGAGCATCGGGCGTAAGTCGGGCGGGGTCTTGTTGTGAGTACACCCCTCTACTTCTACTCTCCATCCAGGCGTGAACGAGCGATGCAGGCTCAAACATTTCGAGCACCCCGACTTGTATCAATTTCGTCAATTTTATCTCAATCCAAACTTCCACAACGTCCTGTATATCAAACCAGGCTCCAGCAGGGCTGCCTCGAGGGAGGGCTATTGGTTGTGCTTTGGCTTCAAAGGTGAAACTGGAGCACACGATGAGGGAACGAGCATGGCTTAGGTCAATTCAGCAGAATACGGTACACCAAAACCAGGTTACAGATATAGTATACTCACAACCACACTTTAGTTCGAGCGAGACAATTCCTGTCCACCTTGAGGTGCTACGCGCTGCAGCGCGCCACATTCTGGTCGAGCAGCGGAGGAACAAGAATGAAAAAGTAGACATATCCCCAAGCGTCGAGACCGTAGAGTGCACTTTCAGAATGCCCGAGAGGATAAACGACGTTCGAGTGTAACCATTTGTCCATAAACGATGTCCTCGATCGAAGGTGATGCGGGTTGTCCGGGGTAAATAACGGTGTTCTCGATGGACCTGTGGTTGAGTCAGTCGCCGCGAGGAGGTCCGATGGTCCTTCCAATGAAATATTTGAGAACCTCGCGAGTGTCGTCACACTGACGTACAGAGATACGATTCATAATCGCCACGACGGGCAAAGCGAGTGGGCTGTGTGAAAGAAGGATCGGCTTTGTGATTCCCTGTGTTTTGTTCACGCAAGAGCCCCCAAGGATGCAGTGATAAGGTCTCGTTGTACCATGTCATCGAGCTGAGAAGGAAGGGCATGCAGGCATGGCGGGGGAAGAGTTGCCCTCTCGGTGATAGCCGGACCTGACCCAGCCTGATTGATGACCATGACTCGCACCCAACCCTCGCACTCAAGGTTGCAAAAGAGATTGGTTAGATCACGACACACAAAATAATGTCGCAGGTGCAGCAGACACCGGATCAAAGGTATCAGTTAATAACGCGGCGTCTTCAAGAAGTCCTCGGCGGAGATGCTATTAAAACATTGCTCGTCCAGGGCAAGACGCCAAAGTGCTACTGGGGTATGTCCCCTTCCGGATCACATATATCAAAGCGAGCTCATCATATGAATTAGGGACGGCGCCGACCGGCAGACGTGAGTTGCGGGTTACACCAATACCACCATGGTGGCAACTGATTCTGGAGGTGCCCAGCGCACGTCGGATATTTTGTGCCGCTAACCAAGATTGCAGACTTTTTGAGGGCAGATGTCGAGGTGCGCATGCCGAAAGATGCTTTCCTTCATGTCGAAAACTGACGTCGAATTGTGCAGGTCAAAGTACTGCTTGCTGGTGGGCATAGTTACAAACTTTCCTATGCGACCCTTGACGCATATTCGCAGACATTCATGCCTTCCTTGATAACTTGAAGGCACCTCTTGAGCTAGTCGGACATCGCACCAAATACTACAAATTTCTTCTCCTTGCTATCTTTGAGTCGCTAGGCATTCCCACCTCGAGGCTCATCTTCGTCGAAGGCTCATCTTATCAGCTCACAAAGGAGTATAATCTCGACAACTACCGGTTATGCGCGACTGTGACCGAGCATGATGCCAAGAAAGCTGGCGCAGAAGTCGTGAAACAGGTTGAGAGTCCACTGTTGAGTGGCCTGCTTTATCCCGGTCTGCAGGCGCTGGATGAGCAATACTTGGACGTGGACTTCCAATTTGGTGGCGTTGACCAGGTGCGTGAGGCTATCCTACCCTTTCCAGCAATCTGTCACTCATCCCTTGACGACGATGGCGGATGCATGTAGCGCAAAATTTTCACCTTTGCAGAGCTCTACCTTCCACGCCTTGGCTATGCGAAGCGTGCCCACCTCATGAATGCGATGGTCCCCGGCCTGGCAGGAGGCAAAATGTCCTCTTCCGACCCCGACTCGAAAATCGATTTTCTTGACTCACCCGATGCCGTGCGACGCAAGGTAAAAAGGGCATTTTGCGAGGAGGGCAACGTCGCCGATAACGGCGTGCTCGCGTTCGTCGAGGCCGTTCTCATCCCCATATCGGAGCTCCGGCTCGAGTGTGCCGCCGCGAGCGGTGGGACCGAAGTTGGTGGTGGGGGGGAGGAGCAAAAGGAAAAGTCGTTTGCGTTCGAGGACGCACCTGCGGGAACGGTATTCAGCGTATCGAGGGACGAAAAGTACGGCGGTCCGATGCACTTCTCCACGTACGACGCGCTGCGGGGGGCATTCGAGAGGCGCGACGTGCACCCGAAGGATCTCAAGGGCGCGGTGGCGGACGCGCTGGTCAGTCTGCTCGATCCGATCCGCAGGCGGTTTGAAGAGAGCAAGGAGTGGCAGGACGTCACCGCACTGGCTTATCCCTCCCCGGTGCCCGAAAAGAAGAAGAAAAAGGTGCGTCTGGTTCCTCGCGGACAGAGCGAAAGCAACACGTCGATTGAAAATGGCTTAGGAGAAGGTATACCACCCTCCTCCGCCGGGCAAGGGAAAGAAAGCAAACCTTCCGACGACGGATGCAGGGACAAATGCTAATGCTCTACCAGGTCAAGCTGACGGTCCACTACCTCTCGGTGCGGTGGGGGCAGGGACAACAGGCACGACCTAAAAGGTGTCAGAGAGTTTATAGATAAGTAGAACATTCGAATTGTACCAGAGGTCGAACAGGAGATTACTATTAGAAGCGACAACTGTCGTGCCATACTCTGGGTCTAGCAACCAGCAGTGTCATTTGGTGCCAGTCTAAGGTATATAGAGTCGGCACAGACATAAGTTAAGGTAAAATATATGTGTGGTCAGTAAGCTATTGAACATCCTTCGGTGCGACGATATGCGGAATAACCCTCATTGGTTTTTCTTGCCTTCTGCGCGGCGCTCTACCTCCTTTTCTGCAGCGAAGCCTGCCTCTTCCTCCTCCGCGACCATCTTTTCTTCAACGGCCTTACGCTGCGCGGCATCGAGACCCTTCGTGGCGGCATGCACCCGCTCACGGTATGCGCGGTACTTGTTGTCGGTTCCAAGGACTCGGTCCCACCACCGGAACGAGGTAGAATAGTTGTTCACGAACGCCATGTGGTGAAAGTCGTGGTGCTCAGCACCTGACCAAAATGGAACGATGTGCTGAAGCGACCAAGGGAAGTCTTTCACACACCAGGGTCTTGTCATTCATCAACACGCGAACAAAGCACGAGATGAACTTACCGTATCCGGAGTGCGCGTCGATGGCCTGGAAAAGGCGGAGGGTGATCCAGATGTAGACGGTGACGATGTGCACGGTTGGGCTGAACCAGCAGTATAGCAGCGGGCCGAGAATTGTGCCCGTTCCGAGGATCATGACTTCGAGCGGATGTGCGTATTCCGCGGCGAGGCCAAAGGGTGCGGAATATTTGTGGTGGAGCTTGTGGATATGCTTGTAGAGCAAGGGTGTGTGCAGGAGCTGATGAGCTGCAGAGGGGTAACGGAGAGATGGTCAACATGGTTTAGAGGGGCCCGGGCACAGAGTGGGGAAGGAGACAAACAGAAATAGTGGAACATGTCCTCGAAGACAAAGAAGAAAGCGAGTTGTGGGACCATAACCTTCCACGACGGAAAAGGCACCTGCCAAGTGCTCATGCCAAAGGACTCTGCGACGGGGTGGAAGAGAAGGATCTTTGAGACGCGTCCAGTTGAGCCAGGTCAGCGAGTAGGTCAACTGGATGGGCAAACGGCACGCTTACGGCTGGACCCTCGATGGTGAAGTGGGAAAAGAGGACACCCTTGGTACACTCCCATTGCTCTTGTGGTGTGGGCAGCTTCCCAGGTTGCAACTTCCACTTGCGGAAGTATGGGATTGCGTCAATGATGATCCACGGTATGCAGCGACCAAAATAGACGGTCTGCATCAGAGCATGGGAGGGTTTTCTGCGAAAGTAGACAAAGGGAACGAACCTCGTGAAGGATGAAAGAAGCGATGCCAGTCGCAATGAGAGGGTTTCCGATCCACATGTACCATGTCATCCAGTGCCTCTCAAACCAGTTGAGCTGGGTAAAGTCTACATTCAAGCTGGCATAGAGCTGAGAGGCTGTATGAGAAGCGGAAGAGCCGCCAAAGGTAGTATTAAATGACATGGTGAGAGGAAAGGATGAGGACGGAAAGAGCGTGGCGCGAAGGCGAGAATATAAGAGCGGACGGGAATTTTTGAGTAAAGTGGTCCGTTTTATTTTTAATTTCTCGTGGTGGCGTGACTGTACGAATACGTATACGAGCAAAGTGATACCGTTGAATAGTATTTTGAATCCTCTATCAGACATTCTCATGTCTTTCAGCATGTTGTACAGATACAGACATATAACGCAAGATGAAAGTGAGGCCATAGAGCTTAACATTTATAAATTGGGTCAGGTTCCGCCCTTCCGGCATGCTTCGTTCATTGGCCGTTCACAGCACCGTTCACTTGCGACAGCGCTGCGTCCGCCATGCGTAGGTCACCTTCACTCAGCGACTTGAACGGCCCACCACCAGGTGTACTGGCACCCGATATAACCGATGACGCGCGAGAACGCACCTTCATCACTAGCGGGCTACGATGACACGTCAGCACCTGATTTCCAGGGGAGTCATCCAGGCACATACAATGGATAGCTATCATCTTCATCCTCTCGCGAGTGCGGCCACTGGAACCCTCCGCGATAATCGCTGGTAGTGAGCGCCTGCATCTATAGGAAGTGTCAAGCACCCCTTCGAGGACGACACATAGAGAAAAGTACCTCTTCGGTCAACGTGCCAATATCCCCGGGCGTTGCGAAGCCCGTCATCCTGAACCTTGGACTTGCTGGCGTACTAATTGCCAGCTTCTCTGGACCAGAAGCAAAGTCAAAGTCATCCTCTGTGTCGCTGTTGGCGTAGAATGCGTCTGGGTACGCGCGGCGAAGCCCAAGTTGGCGAGCCTTGGTGTACTCAATACCCAAATTCTTCCAGTCCAACAATGGTGAGAGTCGCTCGACGCGGTTACGTTGGTTGATCCGCTGTCTCCGCGTCTTCTGTGTGAATGAGAAGAGGTATTCGCCAAGCTGGTTGACAGAATCTTCTGGAGATTTCATTCGTCTGTCAACAATATAGCAGCCTTCGTCTTCCGGTCTCTCGATCATGTCTTGCATGAAACACCCAAAGCCCGACAGATTTGTGGTTATGGACGGAATACCCATCTACCCGTCACTGTCAGTCGATGTGTGGTAGTATGCAAGAAGGGCCAGTACATACGACGGTGCACTCAGCGGGTGTGTAACCCCATGGTTCGTAGTAGCTGGGAAACACCCCGAGATGGCACCCTCGGACAAACTCCTCGTAGTCCATGCCGAGCACCGGGTTATTCGCGTTAAGGAAGTCTGGGTGAAAGACGATCTTGACGCGATCATGCCCCGCGTTGAAGAGCCTCACACGCCGGATCTGATTCAGAATGGGGTCATTCGAGTCATCCGACATGTTGTGTGTCGTCACAGCAGGTAGAGAGTTGCGTTTGAGCGCAAAGATGCGCCGCTTCAACTGCACTTTATCCTCATCAGATAGCAGGTGCTCCGGTGAGGGAAGCTTCGAGAAGTCGCTTCGATGATCCGTGAGCGAGGTTCAAGATGCCTCGAATCGAGGGAAAGCATACCCATTCGATTGAACGGCCATGTCAAAAAGCCGCGACCCAATCCGGTTCTGAATTTCTGTCACTGTATCCTTGAGCTGCTTGGTCACAGCTTGACCCTTCAGTGAATCGATGGTGTATGAATGGGTCTGAGCTGGCGTGATGATGAATGCGACGACAGTAATCGCCGAGCCAGCTGACTGTAACCGGTAATTGAGACGTGCAAGTGCTTCGATGAACATGTCAAGTCCCTTGTTTCTGTACTCATAACGGCCGGCAGAGAATACGTAGAGCGTATTGTCGAGGTCAAAGTCAACGTGTCCGTAAAAGTGACCTCGTACAAACTCGTTGATTTTCTCCTTCGCAGTCGAGTGGAGATTCTGGAACTCGTGCATGGCTTGGAACTTGACAACATTCAAACCATTTGGTAAGACACCATCGGGTTTGCGTTTCAGAAGATGTTCGGCCTCGTAGGCAGTGATGTGAGAGACCGTAGTGAAGACATCCGCGCAGTGTGCAGCGGAGCGTTCGACGCAATAACGGTGATAGATACCACGCTTTCCGGCTTCATGATCAACGTCAAAGTACTGAAGGTTGTTGTAGAAGTCAACCGAGCCGGCACATAGATATCGGCCGAGGAGAGTCGCGTGTGTTGTGAAGATGGTGGTGACGTCGACGTGCCGCTTCCGGCAGAGAGGAATAGCAACCCCAGCCTGCCATTCGTGGAAATGCGCAACGACGGCGGTATTAAGCTGCCGGGAAAGATACTGAGTGCGGGAAAAAAAGTTAGCACCGACTCGGGAACGAGAAAGGAAGGGGATGCTAACCTCGCCAAGAAACCATGAGACCACATAGCCGAAAACGATGCTCTCGTTCGTTTCGTGGTCGTTGGGTGGAGTTGGGATTCCTGCCAAGTTCCAGAGGTCGCCTTTCCACTCGTCAAGGCGGTGATACTGGCTGCCGGTATCGAAGAGGAGGACGTGGGGATTACCATCGATCAGCCAGCGACCGTAGAGGCACTTGACACCCTTTACACGCATAGATTCGAGGGTACCGGCGATGTGAGGGTCAGATGGCTCCTCTGCCTCCACTTCCATGGGGGCCGATTTGTACGAGAGGGGGCCGATGAGGGTATACCGGTCGCCAAACTCGGAGACAGTGACGGGAACCTTGGACTTGATGACGGTGTAGATACCGCCGACCTTGTTTGCGACCTCCCATGCGCACTCGAAGAGGATGGAGTTTCGGACGTCGCGTTTCTCTTCTGCCATTGGAGTTGAAGGCGATGAGGGATCCACCGAAAAGTGAAAAAGAAAAACGGTATAAATTGTTCAGACTTGCGTCATAGTTCACACGCACATCGCCGAGGCCATTTCGCCGCCGTCCTGCTCGAAGGCCCAAGTGCCGCGGTCGACAACTCTACCGGATTGGCCTGCACTGCTTATCGCTCCACGACATCGCCTCATCTTCCACTTCCACTTTGTCCCCATTCCACCCTTCAATCCCCGATCTTCCTCCCTGCGTCCATCTAGCCATACTCTGATTCATGTAAATCCACCGTTCGGGACTCTCCGGTTTCGTTCTCTATCTACTTTCCCTCTTCCCTCTTCTATCTCTCGGCGACTGCCATCTCCCAATCCGATGGACCGTCATTCGAAATCCGTGATACTTGGGATCCCACATATTAAGAAACTGTGGGGTTCCCCAAGGTATTCGACCAGGTCCTGCCCCATATATCTTGCTCTTGGGTTAATGTTCTACGTCTACGCTAACGGCCCCTGCCCTGCATAAGAGAGAGTCACTTACACATAGTACGTGTGAGGTTTGAGCATATTTTGGACTATTCTCAAGCACGTTATAATGATGGATTGCAACTTAGCAAGTACGATGGCCCACAACAATCAAACAGTCAAAGAAACAGAGCAAGGCCTTAGTAACTCGAAGCATGCATAAATCATTAAACTCTGCCCCTACGTATGGTTTAAGAATTACTGTATCAAGGGATTGCAGCAAGGCCAATGACAACCTGTCCTTGGAACATGGGTACAATAAGAGAACTCACTCCCCAGTGGACTTGGTAGTGGATATAGTTGGGCGCCTGCTCGTCCGCGTGGATAACCGTTATTTGTCTCAAGGAACTGAAGTCCTGTCGAGATCAGAGCTATCCGTCGTAGAAGAGTTACCGCCACAGAGGTCGCAGCGTTCACAGGGGATGTTGAAGACCTTATATAGGTAGAAGTGACAGTCGAGATGGTAACGTACCACCTCAAGGGCTCGACGACACTATATTAGCTGACGGTCGTGTTGTCACATCGTTCGACGGACATGCATGTATTCAGACTAGTCGATCTGCTGATCCACTGACTGGTATAGCGCTTTCGGCCATAGATACATGGGGCGAGTGGAAGGCGATCATTGTGCTGGCTGGATATCACTGAACCGCGAACAAGGGAAGCCTCACGACGCATCTCGAACTCGGGTAATTGCCTAGGCATTGAACAGCGCAAACATTTGGTAAACAGAAACGATGCGCCATGCGTGAATCAATTTGGAGTGACAAGCAGTTATCTAAGCTGCGACCCTTCCGCAGGCATTTTTTTGATTTGAAGAGTGCATTCGATACTCTAGGAGTCCTGGCGTTTCTTGCGGCTCCGTTCGCCAGTAGGATCCCACTTTCCGAAAAGTAAGCTGGAGGGTAGAATGAACTTATGGTATACGCAAGAGAAAACGGTAGACACACTCAAACACAGCCATGATGGTCCACTTGCGGTTGTCAGCTTCCGGGAACACGAGAGAGCGAGGTCCGTAGAACACCTCCAGAAGTTAATGAGCTATGTGTGCCAAGGAGGAGGTGGGAATGAGGTAGAGAGCCACGTACTTCATCGTCGACCTCGTGCTTCTTTCGGGGCAGACAGTGCATGAACTTCCAATCGGGGTTGGCGCCTCCCTCGCGACAGAGCGCCTCTGTTACCTGATAGCCCGCAAAGTCGCGCACGCGTTGATCATACTCTGCTTCTTGTCCCATTGATACCCTGATGAAATATGGAACGTCAAACCTGGTGTTAGTATTGATAAATATGAATAGTCCTCGAGCGGGCGTACCAGGTATCTGTCACGACGACATTTGCGCCCTGAACTGCCTCCCTCGGGTCAGTACCCCACCAGATCCTCTCGTCGCATTTGAGCTCCTTGACGCGATCCCACACAGGTGTAGGCGCCTGGTACACAGGTTTTGAAGGTGTCGCAATGCGTAGCTTGTGACCGAGTCGCGGGTAGGTCACTAACATATCATGCAACACATTAGCAGAATCGCCAACGTATGCAATTGTTAATGGCCGAAGCTTTGGGAGTGTCGCTACATTCCCCTTTGATGTGGGTTCGGGTGGAACGGTGGAAGACCCAAAGAGGTGTGCGTGCTCGTGAAGTGTGAGAAGATCTGCGAGAGCTTGTGTCGGGTGCCAAAGTGAAGACAATGCATTGAGCACAGGTACTGGCGAGTACTTTGCAAGCTCCTGGATGTTGAACGATGTGTGTATGGAGGCATGGAGAATCGTCGACAGTCTACGCACCTCAATCTCCGAGTGGTCACCGACTCGCGCGAAAATACCTTGGCACATTCCGCCAATAACACGCGCCGTATCACGCGGAGACTCATTTACCCCAAGTTGTATGTCATCTTTGCCCAAAAATAATGCGCGACCGCCGAGCAAGAGTGCTGCGGTTTCCGCGGCTACGCGCGTGCGAGTGCTACGTTTTGAGAAAAGGAGGGCGATGGACTTGTTGAAAAGAGACTGAGAAGGCATGCGCAGGCGAGGTTGCTTGCCTGAACCGAGCTGAGGTGCGAGCCAAGGTGTGGAGAGCTGCTTGAGGTGGAATGCATGGCTGACAACACGGTGGATTTGGGGGCCAGATAGATCGGCCAGTGTCATAAGATGTGGTGCGACTGCCATGAAGAGATCAAGGCTTCAGAGTAGTCGAGTCAATCTTCCAAGCTTGTCGTTGTCCAGCACCAGCCCAGCTCCAAAGGGCTGAATTGCCGGGCCGGGCGACACAGTACAACCGCCACCGAGGCGGCAAAAAGCAACCTTCCGTCCACACTCTGCGGCTTGTCTGTATTCTACATCCTACAGGATTGAGACAGACGAAACGCGGGCGCGCTTCCCGCTCATTCTCATTCCAAGGCTGTTGACATGGCACTGGGTTTCCGCCGCCGCAACTTGACACGTGTCTTTATCCTCATCGCAGCCGCCATCCTCTTCCGTCTCGCTATCTCTCCCAAATCATCGTCATCGAGGAAAAAATCGCATGAGATACAGGGCCATAGTGTTCTTGACTTTGTGCATGGCTCAGAGAATGCGTTGGATGCCCGACGTCATACTTTTTTGCAGTCGCGGTTAGGGCGGGACGAGCGAGAGGATCTCATGAGCGATATCGTTCGCAATGGAGTGGATGATTACTGGGAGCGTTTTCAGAAACCATAGTGAGTTCCATCTTGCGGCTCAATCTTCGGTTGATTTAGATTTGCATAGTATCATGGGTTCCGACACGGCGCCAATGGACACTCAAAGTGTCATGAGCTCCATAGAGACCCTCCTGTCCCTTCACGGCTGGGTCGCTGCCGATTGTCCCACCCTCGTTCGTCCATTCGGTCAGAACAGCCAAGAACACGCCTTCGACGACCTTCTTAGCAAAAATCATCTCTATTTTGTTGGCATAGTGATTCATTCAGCAGATCACTTTCTGGTCGACCAACTCGCCGTTATCGTCCAACTTGCGAAGCGCTTTGGTCCTTCAAGCCTCTTCGTATCAATGCTCGATTACGACTCGTCAGACTCCACGGCTACTCTTACAGATTTGTCAGAAGCCGTGCTCATATTGTTGGGTGTCCCCTATAGGATCAGACGCGTCCCTGGTATGACCGCCGATCCAATCGCCGCTTATTACCCTGCGGAGGAGGCTTATATGCGCAACCTCGCCCTCGAGCCCCTAAAGGAGCTGTACGAACGACGCAAAATCAAGTTCCATCGTGTTATCTGGCTCAAGGGTTTCACTTGTCCTAATGACATTCTGGAGACGATTAAAGTTAGCGATGCAAATGATGCTGCCATGGTTTGCGGCATGGACTGGGCGGAACATAATGGCTTCTTCATCTTCTCCGATAGGTATGCGTCTTAAATGGTAGCCTCATGCACACTCCAGTTCACCCGTCCTTAGGTGGCGCACTCGTGATATCAATGGGGACCAATTCCGACAATCAAAGTCGTCCTCGAAGCCTGATGCAGTCCCTCCGCGGGATAGAATTGGTGCTGCTCGATACTCGCAGCATTTGCCTTTCCAGGTATTCTGCTGCGAGTCCGGGACTCATGTTGTCGACCCTGCTCAATCATACTACATGGGAATCTCGTATCGCGCAGGCACGGACTTCCATAACGTGTCCACGACAAAGAACCCGCACGAGCGTGCACCAGACGCACCATGCTTAGATAGTAGTCAGGCATGGTTCTGCCGAGACCTTTGGCTTCACAAGGCCCGTGAAGGTGTCCAGGAGATGGATGCAAGGAACTCTGCTGCTCGTCGTAAGCGTGCTCTGGAGGACGACGACGTGGTGGGGGGGCTTGCCCACCGGTTGCCAAAGGACGCCGACCCTGACGCGAATGCAGGCTCCGACTACGATGCGATGCCCGATTCAGATGTACCAGTCGAGGACTTGTCGACATCAACACGCCTGTCTATCCCTAATTCTCTGTTTCGGCCTGCCCGGATCCTTGTCAACCCTCGTTGCGTGACGACGTATGCAGGTGTCATCCATACGCAACTTGCACTGGACCTTTTTGGCTCTGAGGATGACGACCACGGAGTAGGGGGGGCAGGAATGTATGTCTTGGATGACTGGGAGGGCGCACCTGAAAGTTTTGTTTGTCAGGAGCAAAGGTGAGACGAACGTTATGACTGATGTCACGCGCTCATAGCATCCACATAGGCAAACTGGTGGCAGGAAGGCCACCAAGACACAGCGCCGGTTGGCCTATTCCATTCATGAGGACTTGCAGAGATATTTTTGATATGGACAACTCTTAGGGGGGGATGTTCATTAGTGATGTTCAATGGGTTGCTTATCCTGTATATCCTGAGTAATAGCCATTGCTCTACATTGAGTCTACAATAATTTAGTTAGGCACCCACTTCACGACATCTCTGGAACTGTCCTATTAGTGTTGCCGCGGTCCAGCTAGAAGCCGGCTGAAGAGCTGTGTGGGAAATGGTCAGCCACATTCGTCACGCGTGAACTATGCCTATTTTTGAGGTGCAATACGCAGGGAAACGCACCGAACATCACGAGTGTTTCATCTGTACTGTAGTGAGGGTTCTGACAGACACCACCGGTGTGTGATGCACGCATCGCTCAGTTCATGGCCACAGAGGGAAATGTCATTTGGGACAGATGAGGGGACATGTTGACCATGAAAGCACAGATGTCTGTGCCCATCAACATGTCCAACATCTGTGTGTGTGTGTGGGTTGTGGACAGGGGCTCAGGCTACTCATTCATGTGGTGCAGATGGCATGATTCATTGCTACCAAGGAAGGTGGGGTTGGGCTGGTGTTCCATGACTTGGTTGACATTGCACTCCGTGGTCATGCATTGAGCGATACATGCATCACACGCCACTGGGGTGCAGGCCAGCACACCACCTATACTACAGGTGAAACATTTGCGACGTTTGGTGCGTCCCCATCCAAGGGGATGAAGCTAGTGTCCGTCCGAGTTCATCGACGCAGTCACGTGAAAATTTGGAACTCGATGTCCACTCGCGCGCAACGCGACTTGTCGACGTCAAACACTAGCTTGGTAGTAGTGAACTTTGGAATAAAATAGTCCGGATACGCTTCACGCGAGTGAACGACAGAGGGTATGGTGCTTGAACGCTTGTATTGTACTGAGCTTGTAGAGCCCTCTTTTATACGTACTTATTGGTCCCTAGTTCTTATAGTGTAGCTACGTCGGCCGAGCCCTGAAAATAACGTAATCTAATCGCAAGCTAAAGATCAGGGTATTCAGGGGTAAGGCTAGGGGTAAGTCGCGCCGCGGCAGGCACCGGCCCGTCTCCCGCGGCCTGTGTAGTAACTTGCGTTCATCTGAAGCAGAAAGTCAATACCCAGGGCGCGCGCGGATAGGAATTGAGGAGAAATACTAGGATGTGAAATAGTTCAGTAGCAACATATAGTGAGTCCAATTAAAACACTAAATAAAGAGAAAGATGTACGTGGCTTGCACTCGAATGGGTATGTGATCTGATCGACTGTGTCGCGCGTGCTACACACACGGCGAAATTTCACCGAGCAGTTCTCGGGGCAGTAATGGACCAACACGCTCTAGCAGTCCTAGAACAGGAAGGACAACAGGAAGACCAGGAAAAACTGTTGAACTGGTCTACTACGAGACGGATACCAGAATCAGGGAAACAAGGTGGAATATTGGCGAGCATCACGCCTAAGCTTTTGTACTACCTAATTCTGGAATCGCAAAAGTTCGGTGGCGGGGTGCTGGATCAGTTCTGGGACCAGCTCGGAAGCTGTAACTCAAAACTGAAGGAGAATAGTGAGTCATGAACTTACTCACTAAATCATTTAAGCTCATTTTCATTTGCTGCAGTCGAACATCTGCGGGAGAAAAACTTCGAGTCGAGCCAATCGACTGTTAAGACGCTGTCTCGAGGGCTAAATCCAAAAAAAGTCGACTATGGTCCTATGTTAAAGACGGCGGCGGAGTACTTTACTCATCTTGGTATTGCATATAAGCAAAATTCCCGATCGCTTTAAACGTCTGATAAAACCAATGTGGCAGTCATGAATCCGGGAGGACGAAGATCTGGGACAGGCACTGAGTTTTCCGTTAGTGAAATCGTCAACAATGAGACGGACGAGCTCCTTCAACAAGCCAACGAAGAAGGTGACTTTGGAAAACGAAAGCAGGAGGCTTTAAAGGCATTGGTGCTCATGTATTCATCTCGAAGCCATACCATCTTCCTAATCTCTGTACCGAGCAGTCATTTCGACGTGATGGGATAGCCTGTCTGTTGACGGGCAGTGGATTTCAACCTTTCGATCCCGATGGAGTTCGTCCCGCTCTAGCGCACATCGTCCCAGATTCTGCGCACGGAAAGGTTTGCGTAGAACTATTAGTTAACGACTATTTTCCTCATAACTTGGATTTAGCCCGACACTCTAAAGTGTATTGCTATGTTTGCCGGTGCCATCACAAGAGACGTCGTTATGAACCATCTGAATAGCATTGGCAATGTCATGAATATGGAGCTCAATGCGCATGGCGCTTATGATAACTTTAAGTGGGGAATCGAGGCAGAAGAAGAGGGCGGAGAGGTGCGAATTCGTTAATCCCGTGTGATTTCGTTATCCCTCATCGTCGTTCCTCATCTATGGACTAGGTCAAATATTTCTTTCGAACGAACCCCACCGTTCCTCAGAAGCGAGGTCCGGGATTCACCACTTTGCGGGAGGGCGATGAAATTCAGTTCGGACGAGGACGCAAAGGTGAGCAGCTCAACAAAGGGCCCATTAACCTTCAGCTGGCTGTTGCGAGTTATGAAAATGAGTGGCGCTGCTGAGATAATCTTGGAGTGGAAACGGCAAGCAGATGACGAGGGTTTTCCTCGTCTCTTCATTTCCTCCGAGGAGTTCTGTGATATGCTGGATGCCAAACTCTTTCTTTCTGGCAGAGCTGTGGTGGCATAGTTCTCTCTTCATGCCTGTGCACCCGTCCCCATCTCCGCCTCCCCCCCCTCCACTACTGCCCTACTTTGTGTTCGGGTCCGCACCTCCATCCCAGCCATTGAATTAGAATTCATTGCTCCACTGAACTTGTGAAAATGAAAACGAAAGCGGCGGAGTTTTGTTATCAAATTGAGTTTATTATACAGGTCTTCCACGTGGGCATGGACATAACCTTGCTGACGTATTCATCGGGAAAAGCCGGGAACGGAGAAGATTGTGGGCCGAACGATGGTCAACGAGTCGAAGGTCGACGACGACCTGCTCTTGCTCTTGCTCACGATGACTGCTCCTGGCCCAACCATCAAATCCTTTCATAAACGCCTCTATACTGTCCTCCCAAGAGGTGTTGCCTCTCCACGCGTTCGCTCGAATAGTGCAGGAGCCGCTTCTCGTGCTCTGCACAGCTATCCTTCATTACCCTACTTCGATCCATCTACCCCACCTCCTTCCTCTCGCCCAGGCAACCCGCATCTACTTTCGACAACCCGTCTCTCTATAGAGGCAAGGACAGAACCTGAAGCCCCAAATTCCGGTCATTCTCAACATCCACAAACTGGCTCTGTGCCTCCCTCCTCCCTTGCCCTCACTCCTCCCCACTCGTCCAACTCCTCAGCTTCTCCGCTCAATGGCATTCCCTTGTCTAATTTCCATGTTCCTTCATTATATCAGCCCTTTATACCACCATCTTCCCCCCCTTCTGCTATCCTCGACTCATGCTCCCTTCCCACCAACAACTCCACGTCCAAACACCGCTTTCATTTCGATGTGGGTGCCTACGGAATTCCAAAGCGCCATCCTTCATCTACCGACCCTAGTCGTGATGGTGCTGGTGATGCGGAGCTTTGGTCCCACCGCCTCAGGCCGATCGACGGACTCGACTTCGCTGTACAAGTAGGTGAAGATGCTTATTTCGTACGTGACAATGCGATGGGCGTCGCGGACGGCGTTGGCGGATGGTCTCGCACTCGTACGTTATTCGTAGGCTGTTCTCATTGCGATTTATTCTCGACCACAATCAGATTCGCCGAAAGGCACTCCATCTCCATCGGCGCTCTTTGCACGACGCTTGATGCACTTCTGTTCCGCCGAAGTAGCCGCACAAGCTTCCTCTCCGGCCGTTTCCTTTCATGACTTACCCCCGTCACCGAAGACCCCCCATTTCCCTTATCCGCCCTCGTCTTCGCAATCACAGCCAGTGACACCACAAGACGTCGTCGAGGATACATTCGAGGACCTAGCAGATGGACTTGATGTCCTCCTCATACTGGAGCGTGCTTTTGAGCGGACACTCAAAGCCCACGTTATGGCACCCTCTGCTCAGGCATCAACCCCTTCCCTGCCTGCACCCTCCAAACTAGAGCCCCTCCTAATCGGATCCTCAACTGCCCTCCTAGCCGTCCTCGACAGCGCAGGCTCTCATGTTCCCACGCCAGAGGTAAGTGTAGTCGCAGATGCGCGCGCCCACGATGCAGTCATCCGGATCGCGCACCTCGGAGATTGCATGGGTATGCTGGTCCGTGGAGATGATATCATCTGGCGCAGCGAGGAAATGTGGTGGGGTGTACGTTGCTTCATTTTCTCCCCCTGACTTATTTACCTACACTGCGTCTCTAGTTCAATACCCCATTGCAGCTCGGACCTGTATCTAGCACGCCGCCCAGCGCAGCGCAAGTAATCACGCTCCCCGTGCACGCCGATGATATTCTTGTCCTTGCATCAGACGGGCTGAGTGATAACCTATGGGACGAGGATGTGCTTGACGAAGTCGTGCGCTTCCGGCGCACATTCCTTGCCACGCCTGTGGCAAGTGGTTCACAGCTCCCACGACGCGCGCTGGCGGGTATGCTCTCCGAGGCGCTCTGCTCGCGCGCGCGCAAGGTGTCGCAGCGCGGCCCCAAGACGATGTCGGCCGCAGGGACTATGCCAATACCATTAGAAGCGGACGACGAGATCCCGTTTGCACGCAGGGCGCACGAAGAAGGACGGGCGTTCAACGGCGGAAAGCCGGATGGTGAGTCTGTTTTAGGCCAGCGGTACTCTCCGACGCTGACGACTTCTTTTTCTCCGTTGTCACCCGCAGACATCTCTGTTTTAGTCGCAGTGATCTCACCTGCCGAAGATAACGTCGGCACTCGATGCTAATGCTAGTCCCGACGTCAGATTTCTTTTCCTCCGATTCTCACTTTGGTGACCTCCCCCTGAACTTTATGTCCACCACTCCTACTCTTAAAACGCGACATACTGCATCTCAAAATCGCTTGTTCGTTCCCATGATCTCCTCCCCTCCAAACACTTACGGCATATATGTTTTTACTATCCCCTTGTGCATTTTTCATCTCACCTTGTTAGCATCGACCACGCACGCGTAACATCCCTTATATATTTGAAATTATTCACACCAAACCATGTACTCGCTAGAAATCAAACCTGGATATAAAATGTATGGTTTTCAGTTGAAATACCTTCCTACACAACCTTTATGTACAATATTTGATCCTTGCGCTATCAGCTGGTGTCCATTGCCTCGTTGCCACCACCAGCGGCTATTGGCCGGGTCTCCTCATTCACAACTAAATCACGCACATTCTCTCGCGTCCATGCCGTCGTGCCGCGGCGGAAACCATACCTACGCTCCTTTTCGACACGAATGTTAGGCATTTCATAGTTGCGTAGCATCTCGGTATGCGTTGCCGTGATAATGCACGCATCTACGTTCGAGCCCGAACCGAGGTCGTTAAAAATACCAGCAGAAATGGCTGCTACAACCAACTGCAGGGCCTGCTCGCGCTGGAAACGGGCTGAGCACCAGAAGAATCAGCTCTTTCCAAAAAAAGACCGCGCACCTCTAGATTTGGCCTCCACCCAGACTCAAACACAGCCATAGCAGCCAGCGAGCCAGAACCCATTGTAACGTACGGTAGCTTATCAGTCGAGCCGTGTGGGTGGATGGTGAACAAGTGCGGGCCGGTAGCATCAACGCCTCCCAGTACAAGTGCGGCACCTATGTGGCCTTGGTGCCTGCCATAGGGCCCACCCATGAATTGTCAGCGCATGTGTCTTCAAAGGTGTTAGGAGACGCACTGGAAGAGCCGTTGTTTGAGCATGGTCATGGCTGTGACAACACGGGGCTTGCGACCAGTCGAGAGCGCGTGCAGCTCAATGTTGCTCGAGATGAGTGCGGTGACAAACTCGGTATCCGCTGCGGTGCCTGCGCCACAACACCTGATAGACTCGCTGATATAGTGGATCTACGTATTGGACTGCTCGTCAGTTATGCTACAAGGCAGAAGGGGTGCCGGGCAGGTCGCCCCCCAAAAAAACCCCCGGCTCTACTGCACCTTTTCGCAATTTTTATCCGCGACAATGGGGCCCGCGGTTGCGCGTGTATCCGCACCGAGTACGATTCCATCCTTGAAGAGACAACCGACGATGGTGGTACCGGTGCTGGTTGCCTTTGGCATTTTCACGCCTTTGCCCTCAAGGAAGGCATTGCTATTGGAAGTATTTTGAGCAGCTTATTCAAGAACTGCACCACAAACCACGCACCGATTCGCGTTTGAAAAGTCAAAACCTGACCGTGGAAGGTGAGTGGCAGCCGACATGGGTGTAAGTGAAGTGAAGGGGAGCGTACGCGTCGCTCGATCAGGTACGCTTAGCTAATCGCTGCATGTGGTCTGCTTCGCTCAACAGCAACGAGCGCCTCACTCACCTCGGTTTATTTACCCAGCATCTCAACGACGAACAGTACGACACACCAATGGAAGGCTGGAGTAAAATTCAATCAAGTTTTTCCAACATCAACCTCGGCCAATCTGCCAATAGGTTCGCCAAAGGTTTCAATTCGTCTGTTCAAGCAACCAAGGAGCGCCTTGGTCAAGTCGCTCCCGACGAGATAACTGAACTCCCGCAGGGTGCGGATACATATCCCCACCTCCTTTGTGGTCTGAATTCCTGACCTTTCTGCCTTCAGAGTATAAGGACCTTGAGGCACAAGTCGAAGCCCTCAGGACGGCTCACCTAGCTTTGCTTAAGTGTGTGCTGCGCAATACTCCACTTGTCACTCTTCTACCCAGTTTCTTAACTTGGCTACCTACAGGGTCACGAAAGCATTCGAAAGTGAGACGTATGACTACCCATCGCAAATCCAAGAGACCGTGGCCGAGCTTGGGGCCAATATTGGCCGCGGTGTGACCAACTTTGCCGCCAACAATCTCAAGGGTACCAATCTCCCAGCGCCCTCACCGACTGCAGCTCCCACGCCCCAGCACAAGACATTGCCTCACGCACTCAGCCGTGCAGCCAATACGGGCTCTTTGACACTAGCCACTGCACCCGGAGGCAAAGACGACCGCCTGGGTCAAGCGCTGGCTGAGTATGCAGGGGCATGGGAGAAGATTGGCGATGCTCGCGTGGAACATGATGACGTGGTCGCCCGTGGTTTCCTTGCACCATGGCAGCAGACTCTGCAGACCTCGATCAATGTCGCTGTCAAGGCTCGTCAGGCAGTTCGCGTGTCCCGACTCGAGCTGGACGCTGCCAAGCAAACGTACGTTTTCATTCAGACGCACCTTACACTTCCTCCACCCTGTTTTCCTGTCTCTTCGTCCTAACACGTGTTTTCACTCTTTTAGGTTGAAGACTGCTGGTCCCTCCAAGCAGGAGCATGCCCGTTTAGAGGTCGAGAATGCCGAGGACGATCTCGTGCAGAAGACGGAGGTTGCTATCACACTTATGAAAGCTGTCCTTGATAATGTACGTGATGATTTCTATCGTAAATTTTTTTTCCCACTAATTTGCCCCCGTAGCCGGAATCCATCAAGAACCTCAACGAGCTCATCAAAGCCCAGGCAAGCGTCCATTGTTCCTTCGTGTTTGCTTCCCGGATAACCATTCTCTCATTCCTAGCTACGCTATTACACTTTTGCCGCAGAGGCCCTAAGTGCGGTGCAGGGTGAGATTGAAGAACTGAGCGTTGCTGCTGAGGGTGACTACAGGTGCTCCTGATCATACGCATTTTCTCGCCTTTTTACTGAACATACTTGGGTAGGAAGTCTCGCGACCACTGAAGTATCCCTGAAGTAGTGTGGAAGATGGAGAGAATGGACACATGCGAACTTGGTATGGCTACAGATTATTATGTTCTAAGCCCTACAACACCTGTACGTGTCTGCTCCGTGCTTTGTTTGTTTGTATGCCGTCCGTCGATTGCACCTTTCGATCGGCGAATTTGTATTCCTTGTTTTCTCCCCCTAACGCGCTTTGAACGAACATCTTGACCATGAACACACACCGTGTTTCCACGGTCGGTGCAGGAGCTGCCGGTCTTTCAGCCGCCTATGTTCTATCAAGGCACCCCGACAAATTCATTGTCACTGTCTTTGAAAAGGAGCGCGTAGCTAGGAGCATAGCGAGCTCATGGATGTAAACTCTGCATTGTGTGGCGCGTCATACATCTCTCATGTCTTGATTGTATAGCTATGCTGGCGCATGGACGGGTGTATAGCTCACTACAATCAAACCCGTTGGCTGACGTATTCACGGTCCTCAAGGCCTCAACGTGCACGAGCTCGCAATCATGAGCGGATTCGCAGCTGCTTACCGCGTCGTCCACACCTGGACGACGAAGGTTACCTCGGCCTTAGTCATGCCACTCGCCTAGATTGACCTCCCTCACTTTTTATTCCTTAGAAAAGGGCGTGCTGACTTAATCACCATCATCTTTTGCTTTTTGGTGGCTGCTGGTTCGACACGTCGAATTGTAGTGCTAGGGAAAAGGATTCATCAATGGTAGACACCTAGAAAGGTAGACAAAACAACAAAATGGCAACAAAGGGAAATGTAGTACATGAGAACATTGATTGACAATCTTGCAAACAGTGAAAAATAATTGGTGACAATCAATATTCAGATGGACTGCAGTAAAAACAAGGGAGGGTATGCAACAAGGAGTGGGGACAGTGAGAAACAAGGTCCTTCGAAGATAAAGAAGAATGGTAGTGTGCTACATAGGTGAGGCTTTGGTGGCGCAGGTACGGAGTTCAGAGGAAGAATGTGCCGAGGGCAACGATGCCGCATGCGTAGAACAAATTATGAGCGTCTGCGACCAACCCAACTGCTGCAGAGCTGCTCTTCTTCGTAGATGTACTCGTAGACGAAGCAGACGACCCGCTAGCAGTAGAGTTACCACCTGAAGAAGGTGTGCCGCTGCTCGATGAAGCACTGGAAGGGTTGGCGGTAGGGGCAGGTGACGCTAAATCGAAGGTATCAAATTGAATGCAAGGGATGAGAGCCCGGATAAAGGATACATACTGCCGGCAGCCTCAACCTGGAACTGGGCACTCTGTGCATAAACCAGGGTGTTGGTGGCAGGGTCAATGAATATGACCTGATAACCTGTTCCCACAACAAGAGTCACATTGGTCACGGTAAACGACTGCGACAATTGATCAGGACGTTGAGAGAACATAACAAGGCAAACCATACCTCTTGGGAGACTGGGACATCACGAGCGATAGAGAAATTGCCATTCAACGTCTGATTATTGGCGTTGGAGACGATGATATCCACAGAAGATGGATCACCCTGGGTGTAAGTCCATGAAATCAAGTTGCTCGCATCTTGGACCCTGAGAATAAAGAGAAATACGATAAGCAAAATGCAGAACATCGTTGGGCTTGTGTGGGGGTACGCACCAGTAGCTCGACGCAGACGGCCCAGCGATAGTAATGGCGGCTGTCAAACCAATGTCGTGAGACACGCCCGTTTCAAATATGACAGGCCACGCTCACCGAACGCAGTGGAGGGTATGAGTGCAGCAGCGAGAAGTGCAAGACGCATCGCAACGGTAAGGGGAATAGGGACGGGACAGGAAGGGTCGTGGAAGTTAGCCAACAAGAAAAGGTGGGGGGCGAAAGTTGACCGTGCTGCTGTTAATTATTTTTGAAACTCAGCCCGGCTGGAATTTGAATTTGATTCCTCGGACTGTGGGTCGTCGCCAAACCCCAAACCCGATTGCGACACATGACGGCAACGGCAAGATGGCCAAGAGCAAACATGCACACTCGAGGCCCACTGGGCGTGGACGTGGGCGTCGGCATGGTGCCGGAAAGAAGAAGGGAAGAGTCGCGAACGCTCAAACCCGCGACGACACTTTGACCCGGCCCGAGAGCGTTGTCTCCGTCCCCGATGATGAGGATGAGGATGATGATGATGATGAAGAGCAAAACTCTCTCGGACCAAATGGCGCGCCACTCCTTCTATTCTACCGTCTCCCCTTACACCTGCCACAGATGTTACGATCCCTATCCCAGTAGCAATGTGGGTCAGTTACCCCCGTCCCCCTACAATGCTTGTGTTGTTTGATCCGGTTGCCACTCAGGATTTCGACCACTGCGATCCGCGGCGGTGCTCGGGAAAAAAGCTTGCTCGACAACATCTCATTTCCGAGCTACGCGTCGGCTCTCGATTTCGGGGCGTAGTCCTCTCGTCCGTTTTCTCTGTTTCTTTGCGCCGTGCGCCCTCGACGACATCTCGAGTTTAGGCCAAAGGCGACGGTGGTCCTATCACCCGCAGACAAAGATATCATTGAAAAAGGCGGCATTGCCGTCGTCGAGTGCTCTTGGGCACGCCTGTCCGAGATTCCCTTCTCCAAAATTGCATCTCCCCACGAACGCCTATGTGCGTATTCGCGCTGGTCATACAGTTTTCTATGGACCGATAGCGTCTCGCTAACGTAGTGCCATATCTCATTGCTACTAACCCGACAAACTATGGAAAGCCTTGGCGGCTGAACTGTGCGGAAGCTCTTGCAGCCGCATTTTATTTGACTGGGCACGACAACTGGGCAGAAAGACTCTTGGCTCCGTTTGGATGGGGTAGATCATTCTACACCGTCAATCAGTGTGTCTAGTTCATTCCACGAGTAATCGTATTGCGGATTTACCGAGTCGCCTTGCGAGCTAGACACCTCCTCGAACGATATTGCACTTGTGAGGATGCAGCAGGAGTTGCAAGCGCGCAAGAGCAGGTTCTCGCAGAGCTCGAGGAAGCCTTCGTGGATGCACGTCGCGCTCCAGGTACGGACGATTGTTACTCAAATGCTCGCAACCATTTGTTCAGTATTGTCCAGAAAATGATGACCTTTTGGTCGCGAACCCAAATCACCCACCACCATCGGACTCTGATTCCGAGCCAGGGTCAGAGTCGGAGAGCACGCCAAAGGAAGAGTAGGTGTCTCTGATAGAAATGTTATTGCCGATACGGTATCTTGTACCGCTACTATAGCCCTTTTGCCAAGGACTGGAACGAGACCCGGAAGGTTCGTTCGCGGCTTCTTTTACGTTGTCGAACATGTCTTGTGTGGTATCACCCTGTTCTACGCCGTGTGGCAGATGGGGTTAGTTCTGCAGAACAATCGGGGAAGGCTTTTCCTTTTGACATGGCATTGCCAGTTGATAGAAACAAGTCGGTGACTTTATTTGATCCATGAGAAGCTCTCTGTATCTATACTCGTGTGCTGAAGTGCTAGTATCCTTCTTTTGTCGCTTTCCGCCTCATGTTTGCTGGTTGTGCGCGTACAGGTTTGTATCTGCGGGTGCATGGCATCCCTCGTGGATTTCCACGCTCTGAGGCGTTTCAACTAAAATAGGGACAGCCAAGTTCCATTCATGCTTCTTATCGTAATGGAATCATACGCCAATGCGCCGCAACCAGAACTTGGACTCGCCTTGCGCCTCTTCTAACACTGTAAGAGCCAGATTTAGCTTGATGGCGAGTATCGCGACAGTTTGGTGACACACTACCCAGCCCATTCATGGCAGTACTTATTTCCGTATGCACGGCCAGCCGTAACCGTGTGATCACAGTGCTAGCTCCACGGCGTAGCGGCGTTGCGGCCATTCGTCGCCCTCTCGGCATACTGTCTCACTGTTCCCTTCCCGTGGCTAGTGCCAGCCTTTTCCATCTGTCTGTCTGTCTGTCTTTTACATCTCAGCGCCTAGTACCCTTGTAGATAATAATAGTCATTACCCAGGCTCTGACCACTAACACGAGGTCCTTGGAAATTCACGCTGTTTGCGTGCCTGCTTCTCTGCCCCGCTCTTCACAGCTTCACAGTATAGTGCTAGCGGTATGTTGCTCTTACTCGGATGGCTACTGGCAAGGAATCCCGCGGCCGAAACAGTATCCTCTCACTCCCGAGCCCATCACGTCGATGGTTGGCGTATCGTTAATGTGCTACTAGCATTCTCGAATGCACCCTCATGGATTCACTGCGGAGATGCGTCTATGCATATTACGTCTTCCAAAGGTTTCATTATGTTTATCCGTTTAGGATAGGGCCTCAGCCGCCGGAAGGTTCTCTCCAACCGGAACATCGATGACAACTCTCCGAGCCGCAGTATTAGCTCAGGCCGCATAACCTGAGGTGAGCAAAGTTTCATTCTGATTCTTGTTCTCTCATCGTCTTCCATTCTTGTATGGGACGCGACTTGGATCTGTAGCCCTTTGGTATCGTCGCTCGTTCCAGGACTATGTTCTGGCTACCGCCCAAGAACTTATCATGGTTGCTGCAGCAGTCCGCGCAGGTGCCTCTCAATCGACGTCATTCCCAGCGTAGGCATCCACTGTCGTTGGCCGCAAACACACCACCATCACTGCGGGGGCCCCTCGTCAAGCGGGCCTCCTTATTGAATGACGTAGATCTGGGCAGAGCCGTTCTGCGAGCACGCCCGTCAATCTTAGTGCGGAAACATTATGCATCCTTCCTACGGGGACACCTCCGAGAGGTGGAGTCGTATGGCCACCCACCCCGCCGCACTGCTCCCTCCTTCAACAGCAACCGTGACACAATTCAAGTAGGTAGTCCTGCGCCTACCCACGCACCGAGTCGAAAGTTGCACGGCTGCTAGTGATACACCACATGGTGCTCGGTCGCGCCAAGCGCATACGACCTGGAGGCACTGCTTTGCAACCGAAACTGTCCACGAGAGCGTCGATGACAGGCCAGAGGACAAGTGCGAGGTCCAACGCGAGTTTGGCCGAATTGTTCAGTTGATGGTTACAGAAACTCCTTAGAAACTCTTCCAGGATTTGGCCTTTTTGTTTCTCCGGTCGCGTTGGGGAAATTGCTTTATCAGGAACCAGCCTACAACAACTGTACGCCTGTAGAGGCTGCGTCGTATGCGTGAGTGGAAGCAACAATGTGCGAGAAATATCAGAGCATCGTACTGTGACGATAGGATTCGGTATTGCAGCAGATGCAAGATGGTGGGACGGTTTATCCATAGCTGGCTCCCTCACCAGATGAGAAGGTGGCTACGGTAGTGTGTACATCAACGTGGGCAAACATGGATACGGGAAAAAAAGGGATGGAGTGACAGACACGCAAGAGGGGCTATATGAGGGAGGAACGGCATGGGGCTGCTCACCCACGTCGAGATTGCCGCGTATGTACAGGCAGGAAAACATCGTAACATGGACGCAGTCAAAGCCTGCGGGGGCTCGCAAAATAGGGAAAAAAAATAGCCAGTGAGCGCCGTGTTTCTGCCATGTTGAGCTCATCTAAGGGCTAGCTAGGTGACCATCCGCCACGCAGGCTGTCCACGCAGGCTGTCCTCAATTTGTTGCTGTAGCCTCGGTGGCCGAAATGTTGACGTCCAGATCAACGCATATGCTAGGTCGGAGCCCAACTCGAAATCTATCTGCCTCCTACCGGTATTATCACCGTGCGATCGCCAGCTCAGGCGCTCAGCCCTTAGGTTCCAAGTGCATTGCCTTTCCTTCTCGTAGGCCTGCCCCTCGACTTGCCTGAGGATCTGCTCACTCTGTACTCTCCATGCCAATGCTTCCTTACAGCACGGCTCTTCCACGCTCGAGTGGCCAAGAGTGAACATCATCTGGCCGCCAACGCAGGTCCTGCCTCTACGTTTTGTGAAGAGGGCGCTATGCCGCTCCGCCCTAGCCTCATTCCCTTTTGTGCCCTGTGTTGTGGGTCTCCAGCTTGCGAAGCACTCAGCTGCGGCGCAGTGCGGGCAGGGATATCTCGTCTGAGCTTGAGGCCGAGTCATGGTGCAAGTCGTCGATGGATGATTACCTTTTACCCAATGGTTTTTCCTTTCTACGTTCAACTGACGGAAACATGGATACTCTGTGTATGCTTCTTGCAACAATGGCTTCTGATAGGGGAATGTCTGCCGGTTATCGAGTGGATGCAGGTTTCAAGTTGGTAAACGGAGAAACAGGACATGGTGCAAGGAGTTTGTTTCAACGCGGGTTTCTGCTGCTCCCCTCTTGACTTGAGATGCCAAGGCAGGGGGAGGGATATCACAGATAGCATATACGTCGCGTTTTACCTTGTTGCTGCTATTGCTACCTTTGGAACGCTGACCCCCACGCTCATTACAGCGAAAGATGTGACATCGTTCTCATTGTATGGAGCATATGTAGTGTTTCATTCTCGGGCCAATGTCTCGTACGCGACGCTTAGGCCGAGTTGATGAGAAGAGCAAAAACCGATACTATTTGTACGTACGTATGTATCCTATTATATTTCTATAGAATATCTATAGTATAATATTTCTATAGTAGATATCTAGAACGAGACGAGAAGATGGCTAGTATAGTGATAAAAACGGAAGAACGGGTATACTGAAAAATATAGAAGCGTGGGGGCGCGGGGTATCACAACTCTTATATGGGGTGTATATGAACACGAAAAAAAGAGCACCAAGAACACATGTACAGCAGCAGAGCAAAGGAAAAGGAAAAGAGGAACACAAGAAACAAGAAACGAAAAAGATAACCTATTGGAGAGCCAGTAGGAGACATGGAAGAAATACATGCATTGGAAAATAGAGAGAAACAGATACAGTTTCTCACCACGACCAGAGAGGGCAGGTGGCTGAGAACAGTAAATCGAATGAGCGGTGTTGGCGAAACGCCTCACGCTTGCCGCGAGACAAACTTGCTCGTAGCGCGCTTCCATAGCGACTTGAGTTTAGGGAGGACGGAAGTCCTCCTCGTGCTCGTCGGTTCCGGTTGGAGTAAAGAGGGTGCGGTGAGGCCAGGCGGGAAAACAGATACCTCCTTCCAGCCCGACGGTAGCTCGAACACAGGCTCTTCTCCGATGTCCAGTGACTTGATGGACATCCGCACGAGGGCTTCATCGTCCTCGGGGGTCGGGGGTGTCGTCCCCTGACCGAGGCCGATCCCGGAGTCATCGAAAGTCGCAATGGGCTCCGGAGGCAAGGTGAAGATAGGACCTTCGAGGTCGAAATTGGAAGATGAATTGCGGAACAAATGTGATAAAGAGAAAGAATCGAAAAACTGCAAGCTCCCACAGGGTAAGGGAGACCGTTCGCTAGAAGGGGAATCACAATGAGAAGGGGTATCAGATTCGGCGATGGTGGATTTGAAAGACCAATCAGCGCCGCCAACTTGGGGGGTCGTGGCTTCTTCGACGATCATCGACGGTGTCAGCCACGTGAAATTTGAATACGGTTCCGAGTTACCCATGGACCTGCCACTGGGGGATAGATATGATGCTTAATAAAGCATTCAGCATCGCGCACTTCTATTCGGCAAGCAAGGTTGGGAAATGAGACTCACAAGACGAATTTACAGGAATCACACTCTGCCAGTCACTGACGGTTTCACGCCCTTGATCAGCGGCAAACAAGGAGCAAAAAAAGAAGCCCTCACATATCGGCAAAGAATGTGGCTCTTCGTACGACAGAAAAGTCTGCTCTGGCGGCCTGATCCACACAGAATAACTATACAAGCGGGGTGAGCGCGAAGAACGCATCAAGGTTGAATGTGTTTACCTTGCTGAGGAGATCTCCAAACGACCCGTTCTGGAAGATGACGCCGAGTGATATCGTAGACATCATCTCCTTCAGATAGCTCACTGGGTGTTCGTACTCGCCCAGCCAAGGAAACTATAACCAACGTCGTAAACATCGTTGCTAATGGAGGAAACAGAAGCGTACCTTATCCAGGTAAAATACGTATAGGAACACCCCGTACGCAAACCAATCTACGCCGTAGGAATACTCCAAATTACGTAATACTTCTGGGGCCATATAGGGAAGCGTGCCGCAAACGCCGCGGGTCTTAATGGATCCGCCAAGACGCGGAGCTAGCAAGCTGGGAGACTCCAGATGAAGTGCCAAACCGAATTCGCCCAGAACAACATGGCCATCATTCTTCAGCATCACATTCTCTAGCCTGATGTCCCGATGTATGATTCCAAGGCTATGGAGGTAGTGCACCGCGCACGCCTCAAGACCTGCGTGAGCACACGAGTCTCGTAGCTGATAAGGGGGGCTCACCAGTTCTGCGGATGCAAGCTTCTTGTAGGTCTCTGGCATATGAAGGTATTCATCGAATAGAGTAGAACGACAGTACTCCTGGAATCAGACGGTGAGGCTTCTGCTTGACGTCACTGAGCACGGCGAAGCAAACTTACCGAGACCAAGTAGAAACCGTGACGGTCAACGAACGAAGCCAACAATCCCGACAGGAATGGATAGCCGGACACCTCGCGCATAATGCGCTGTTCTTCAAGAACAACGCGAACAACGTTCTCTTCTTCGACGATGGCATTTGAGATGGCCTTGATGACGCACTGGCGCTGACTCGGCTTGTGAACGGCCAACGAGACTGCGCCAAACCCGCCCTGGCCCAAGGTGGCGACATGTTCATAATCTGCTATAGAGGGAGGCTGACACGGAACAGCCCTTGGAAGTCCCGCATCGAATGTGACTACGGAAGTGGGCTGGCAGGCGTCCAACGGGATAGTTTCAAATCCGTCTACTTTGCCCTCAAATTTGAGTTCCAGTGCGACATCAGACTCGACGGTGGTGTTGACTGCCGGTTCCCACCACTCAACAACCGCGGACATGGGCTCCAACGTGGATGCGGGAGTTGCTTCGGGAGCGATTATGGGGGGTGTGACCAGACCATGATGTACAACCTGGTTCTCAGATACAGATCCCAGACCCATGGCGAATATCTGCGCGACTTGGAACTCGAATCCCGACGTCAAATCCACCGTCGGTAAGAGGTCTTCGTCTAGTTCAGGGTCCTCCTCAAGTGAATGGAAGCATGATGCAGAGAGGAGAGGCTCGTCGACGTCGATCTGCTTGGATGGGGAGGTGATGGAGATGTTTGCTAAATCGGAAGTGGGGTTGGTGGGGGAAATGGAGGGCTTGGCGCTAGCCCTCTGTCGTGGGGAGCGGATAGGAGATGAGACAGACTGTGGTCTATTCTGGACTGCACGGGGGGTGGAAGCTTTCTTTACGGGGGGAGTGGCCTTCTCAAGGCCCAGACCTGGAGGCTTGGTAGGGGACGGCGAGTTCGCATTTGCACTGGCGAGGGTAGCCCGGTGCTTTGCGCTGACAGCAGAGGTTGGTGCCCTTGAGATGGGAGGCCTCTCCGGGACCGTCCGAGGCTTCCCGGATCCCTTGGTGGCCTGGGGCGGACAAGAACTGACTGTCTCCGGTGCTGTCGCCGGCTTCGTGCTGAACATCGGAGGACGCGGCAACTTCATTTCCTTGAACTGAGAAACCATAGCATTGTGACCAGAAATCTGCCTGCTGACAGCCTCCGCCGCACGCTTCAACCTGTGCTGGGTCAGTGAGCCTGGCGGAGCGGATGGGGGACCGGGTGGAGAATCGAGGGAAGTGCGATGTTGCTTGGGGATATCCTTCTGCTTATAGAGACGCATTGTAAATCTTACGAGCTGCTGTTACGGCGATAGTACTTGGCGATGTAAGAACGAGGCGACGAGATGGTGGTGCATGGCCCTGAAATACGGGTATTCCAATCCAGCCTGACCGTCGAGATCCCAAGAAAGAAACTGAATGGAACCTTCCAAGGTGACTATGTATTCCACACAGCTTTTTGAACATTGTCCCTTCAACTGACTTGGCAGCTGCAGCCACGTTATATGGTCATACAAGTAGCAGCCGCCAAGTCAGTTGAAGGGACATGACAGATATGGGTGATACCGATACTGGCGTGCGACTGACGCATCTGATGAACGTTGAACGTTGAACGGCGGCGGACAAGGCGAATGTTGCCCCCCTCGGCCCGCGCATCCGTTTCCAAATAGAAAGGTCCTATGACCTCATACCGCCCGACTAACCAACCCGCTTTGCTCTCAATCATATTCCTCTCCGTATGTAACCTCACTTTTTGCGCGACATGATAGACTTAACACGTACCGTTCAGTATGCTACAACCCTCAATGGCCACCATGGTTTAGCTACACTAGCGCGTGTTGGCCATGACCATGGGATTCTGGCCCTATATACGCCAATTCAGTTCGTAAAGGAACGGTATGCAATATATCATAGGATCTGAAAAATTGCTCTTCAGATGCGTCGCACCTCAATGGCACGCCGCGGCCCTCACTTATTCTCGAGAATTTCCAGGAGGTGGAGAACCGGAAACTAGGTGGATCTGATCGTGATAAGGCAGAGGAAATGACCGCTAGAGCTCTGGGCTCAATTCATGTCGGTCAGTACCTACCATTGCGATTAGTAGATCTGATTAAAATCGTTCTCTACAGCCGGAGCCGATAGCGTGAGGCGATGGACAAATACCCTCGACAATGAAGATGCATTGGAGCCTTATCATCATTTTCTAGACCATTGCTGCTATGATGTCGTTTGTCGCGGCGGTGTTACTTACCCTGACATGCAGAGGAAGGCACGGGACGAACTTGATTCTGTCGCATGGCGACAGCGACTTTCGAATTTCGAGGACTGCGCGACGTTACCATTCATCGGTGGTGTGTGCAAAGAAGTTCTCAGATGGCATCCTGTCACTTCTGTCGCACTTTATCGACACGACGTTTTTATTTTTAGTCGCTTCTTTGCTCTCAGTTCTCAACTTCGAGAGAGGGAGAGGTCGGAATAGGCCTTCCGACTACGGCCAAACTTATAAAGGCAAAAGACCCATTCTTTCTTGGATATTCGGAGGGTCTGATAGCCCTTCTAGGTACTCCATGTTCTTTTATTCCCAGAAATCAAAAGGCACAAGACCTGGTCGAGGCCATATCGCGTTGATCTTATTTTGCTGGTCTTTTCCCTCTCAAATATCCTATTGCATCCCTGCTATGTGTTTCGTATGCAGCGTACCCTTATTAGCCAGTTGGCACGCTACAGCTTGTGTGTTTACACCTAATGCATGACCCAGTTTAAGAGATGACAGATGTCGAGCGGCCCTTCCTAACGTATATGCTTGAACGAAATATTGTCATCAATCAAAGCATTGGAAGCCTTCATGGTCCAATTGCTGATGGTAAGTCGATGACTCAAGAACCGTACACGTTTGAATGATACTACCGCAGCTCGTGGGTGGTTACAAAATTATTCAAGCCCTCTGCCTGACTCCCCCATAACTATGGTGCTGCAGTTGTCAAATTGTGAGGTAGTCGTTCATGACTAAAGGATACTAGTCGAAATATGACAGCACTACCATAGTACCGCCATAAGCTGAAGCTACAATTCGCCACTGATTGTCAGGAGCACAGTGAAGACAATTCAAATGCGAGTCGTAGAGCCACCAGCCAGTTTAATGGATCTCCTACCACAGTATAATTACAGTACGGGATGAGATGACCTTTCCCGACAACGTCCATCAGGAGAATACGGATTTCAGCCCCCTGAGTGGACAATGCTCACGCCCAGTGGTGCCGACCAAAGGCAGGAGGCTAGAAGCCATCATGCTCGGGGACAACGCCAGCAGCAGGGCCACCTTTCCCGAACATCCTCCTCAAATCATCCACAAGAGCTTCCGGCCTTTCATATGCAGCAAAGTGCCCACCGGCAGAATGTTCCGACTCGAACACGACGTTCGACTCTGCACGGAGGAACCTTTACAATAGTTCGAATTTAGCCTTGATCCACAGATAAAACATGAAGGAAAAGACCAACGCTCTGGGTGATTGAGATATTTCCTTTGGAAAGAAAGATATACCGACAGGCACGGTTGCCCGCCAGAGGCGCGATTCCTGGAGGTCTGCTGATCCCTTCACTTCGTAGTAGATTCTCACTGATGCTGCTGGCCCCGCGCGCGAGAACCAGTAGATCGATACCCAGGTCAATACTAATTTACCTCGTCAGAGCGAAACAAGGGATATTTAGAATCAAATATGCACCTTCTTCGTCTGTCCATGGGTAAAAATCTGACCATTGAACAAGCTTCTCGTATATCCATGCCAACATTCCCACGGGCGAGTCTGCGAGATTATAGCCCAGAGTTTGCGGACGTGTCGATTGCATTAAGTGATAGCCTTTGCCTTGGGTTTGAAAGGTCGAGTGGAGTGCTAGATCGTTCCGTTCGCGTGGTGTGTATGGCGTGAGGAGATATTTAATATACTTTATCGGAGATCTCCATGATGAGACTGGGGCGGCACTGGCGATTGGTGATAGATGAAAATGACGGGAGAACATGAGGAAACAGGACCCTTACCGAGGAAAATTCGTGTGCGATGCCTTGACGTGCTGGGGACCGTACAGGGCTGCCAAAACACGCGTCAACTAGGCGAGGCGAGGCGGGTAGTTGAGCTGTCCGTCCCGGCAAGGATCAGAAAAGTACAAAAACGTACCCAATGGCCCCAATCACCGCCCTGGGTTACATATTCAGAGTATCCAAGCGATACCATAAGCTTGTTGAAGAGCTTACATTTCTGTAAGCACGGGAAGAAACCGGGGTGTCCAGGTAACGTGCGCACCTCTGCGTATTGTCTTACACGAAAACCGCGGTTCGAGGCCCCCTCTGACCATGCATATCCCGGAAGACTCGGTGCCACTACATGAAAAGATGGATGCCCTGAATCTGTTGCTGTCAGTAATGGCAATATCTTTGTCACTTCGATAAAGCTGCCGGGCCCTCCACAAACAATATCCTGTCAGCCCCACACACAAAAAAGACGAGATGACATCCACGTACATCCATGGACAAAAAGCAGTGGAATGGCACCTTGTACTGCGCTCCTCTGATGGACATAATGAATGTTCAAGACTCCAAACCCCTCCACTTCGATGTCACGGGTGAACATGGGCAGTTTATTAAGTTCACGTTCATGCGCACGCCAGTCATAGCCATCTTTCCACTTATTGACTAGACGTTTCACGTCAGAGAGAGGGACGCCGTAGTCCCAGCCGGCATCGTTTAGTTCGTCAGGGAAGCGGGTGTCGGTGAGTTTGCGATGAAGGAGGGCAAGAGCGTCGTCCGACACGGAAATTTGGAAGAAGCTCTCAGAGGACATATTGCCAGTCACACTCAGATCGAGAGCAAGTGAGAAGATGCCGTTTGAACTGGTCGAGTGCCATATCGGCGCGGCACACGTAAGGAGAACGATGCGGAGCCGCGGTCACTACCGAACGAGTCTATCTGACTCAGACTTACGCGTACGAGAAAACGGCAGTTATAATCGAGTTGTGGCGCACGATCCGTTCACAGTGGTAGGACATCTTATATGGGCTCCTTGAAGATGCATTCGAGTTTGAACCCTTAGCTACTGCAGACGCGTACGGAGGGCGCGATGCTCCCTCCTGTTTTCGACGAACCCAGGCGCACGTACCTGGGGCAGTATAACCAACGCGAGCACGCCCCTCCAGTAGGACCATGGAAATCGGATCCGTCCAAGGACTGCCTGCTCTCTCGCTACTGAATTGTCGTATCATGGGGTTGCTGGGTGCTTGCCATTGCATATTGTCAACTCTTATACTGTACGTTCACAGAAGCACACGCTCGGAAGCCGTAGCAAGCCGACAAGCAGCAAAACGGATTCGCCTCGCATAAGAGTGTACTGCATACACGTCCCGCAAGTACTTCTATACCCTGTACCGCCGTGCTGTTTTTGTGAAGAACGTCTGAAGGACGTACACCTGGAGCCTACACAGGCTTCAGTGGGAGGCGGGATTGATATAACTGGTGAACATACATTGCCATGGCGATGACAGCAAGCGTCTCGAACACCGCGTACCAGAAAAGGCGGCTGAGAGAAGTAAAGGTGTCAACGGGAAGGTGCACCACAACCATCAGGATAACTCACTTTTGCGTAGACTTTACAATTGAGAAGCCGCGGTTTTCACGAGTGTGAAAGCTAGACGACAAGTCGAAAACAGGAGCCAGAAGGGTAGAGATGGGGGACGCACTATTTCTGTGTGCGCTTTATGTTCATTAATAGACTGTTCAGCCTATATATACTCTCCTCAAGTGCAGAGGTTTGTTCTTGTAATTGTCCGGGCTTGGCTGGTGCCTCGCGTCTGGGCTCGCTCTCAACCATGATGTCAAAGTCGACAAGCTTATCAGTGAGCGTGCTCATGTCGTTCTCGAAACAAAAGGAGTATTCGCCGACGGTGTTGGCAGTGAGGACATAATCTCCCTGACGCTCACGTTGGCCATCAAGGATGACCTTCTCGTTGGGGTCTTTTATCTCAAAGTCGACGTCGAACGAGCCCCCGCTCTGAACAGCGAAGTAAAACTGGGGAGGGAAGCATGTGAAGGCGAATAAAGACGGCGGATGAGTAGAAGGAACGCACGCCAATCTTTTCTCCGGCTTTATCGACGTCTGCATAGAAACATAAACGCTCGTTTGGTGTGAGAAGTGTGGAAAGTGACGTTGAATATGCCGTTGTAGCGATTCCGAGGAGAGCGAGTACGGTCAGGGTGTTCACCATGGCGGGCGGGCGTGGCGTGGCGTGGCGGATGGCGGATGAGGGAAAGGGAAAGGACTAAGCGCTAAACACCCGTGGGAAGGAGGTCATGAGCGCTGAATGGCTTCAGCGCTCATCTCTTTCCTTTCGCTTTCAATCGCAACGACGATGGGCTCAGACTCCGAGACAACATCGCAAGTCAGCCAAAGCAGACGCAGGCCTTCATTTGTTTTCTTAGATTTTGCTTCTCGCTCTTCGTCCAATACTTCTTCCGCAGGGTCGATGGCTTTTGGCCCCGGGTTTGGCATTTCTTTCTTTCAATCTCCTCCGGTAAAGAAACCTCATCTCGAAATGTATGCGTCTCCGTCTCCGCCTGCACACTCTCAGAACTATCATGGGCTTTCTCCTGCTTTGGCCGCATCTCCTCACCTCTTTACCCCCCCTGTTCCTTTCAGATACTCATTCACCCCGGGCCTGTCACCCATAGACCACTCTCCTCGTCCTCCTCGACCAGTTCTCACTTTGGCACGCACTCCGTCTCGTCGGCCTTTCATTGAGAGACTCCTTGATGCTAGGGATGATTCTGACGAAGATGGCTTTGCATCTGCAGACGACGATGACGAATCGTCTCCCCCTCCTTCCTCAGTCCATTTGGGGTGTACATCCACCCCTCTGAGAGCTACTCCAAGGCCATCGATTTCCCCCTTCTCTTCCCCTTTATCTTCGTCTTCTCTCGATATCCCGCTCTCTTGCGCGCCTGCACCTCTTCATTGTCCAGGGCCTTCCCCGACTAGGAAGCGACCAAGCTTTGGGATGCCACCTCTTACTGGGACTCTTAAACGTTCTACAGCTACCAGGCCTCCAACCCGCCGGGAGAAGAAGCGTGTTAAGGCTACCGCTTCTGAGTCTCCCCCATTGCCCCCTGTCGCCTCTTCTCTACGTACCTTCCCCCCCTCGATCCCGATTCATCCTGATTTTCCAGGCTTTTACATCCGTTTTCCGGTCATTCCTCCTGTGCTTAAAGCGTATGTTCCTTTGTCGTTTCCCTCCTTTCATCTTACGGTCTCTTAGTCCTTCTGGCTGTACACTCAACCTTCCACGCGACGTGTTTGATCTTTACACCCCGCGCCTCGTGCGCGGCTCGGGCCACACCAAAGTCGGACTTTGCCCACTCTGTGCCTGCACAGGAATGGGGAAAGTCTGGCTGAGCATGAAATTCTCTGCATACAAGTGGTATGCCCTGTGTAGTCTTCTCTTTCATCCCTTCCCCTCACTACACACAGTGTTTTGTCCTCTTTTATGAATGCTCTCTAAACCTCATTTTCACTTGACGTACGCACGACAGCTACCACATGCAATACTTTCATGGTGTGTCGCATCCCGCCCCGCCCCATTGCCCTTGTCGAGGTGTGCATTTTATCAGGCATTGCGGCCTCCACGGCGCGCCCGTTTTCCCCGCCGACTGCCTTTCGCACAACTCCACGCCAGCGGCCTGGTAAGCTTGAACGTACGCAAATGCTCGAAGGCCAGTGTCATCGCTGCGCGCGCTGGGTATCCGTGCAAGGTGTTAAGGATGCGGATGCTAAGGTACATCTCCTTTCTCCCTCCCCTGATGGACTGCTGAGCCTTTTGGCGCGTCGTTGTAAGGTGAAGGAACTTTTTTGGTAAGTGAAGGCGAAGGCAGTAACGTGATACATTTTGATCATGCTATCGGTTTGAAGGTGGAAACATGCAGCGACGTGCCACGGCACGAGCACGATACCTGGCGAGCGCAATATATTTATCTCGGATCCGGACAACTAGACCAGATCAAGCCCGTAATTGTGTTTCCTGTATCACTACAACGATGAGTCCCCTCGCTATGCTCTCACTTGGACCTCGGCATCATTGCCTGCATAATATTCAACGCCCAGAAGTTCACGGACTCTAGACTGGCACCTCATCCCCCCCTCCGTAGCTCAAAACCAAATCTGTATCTCTATCCTACCTGCGTCTCAACAATTGTCTCCATCGGTCGCCACTTTGCTGTCTCTAAACTGTTTTCTGTGTTCTTTGTGTAACTGCTTCCAGCCATGTACTGCTTCCATCAGCTGCATTTCACTCACTCGCATCCATTCGCGTCGTCCATTTCCACTCTATTAACTGGTCATCTTAACTATCCTTCCCTTAACCGTTCGAGATTCTTATCAAATTTCTAGGTATTACTCACATTTCCAACCTTACCGCCGTCATGTTCTATGATCACCATCTTGACGTATTTAACGTACTCCATCCTTTCTCATGGCATTAATTCAACGATTTTTCACTCTCTTATCGTTTGATTGACCGTTTGAAGGCTATCTGAACCCGATATGGAACCTAAGATGGTTCTCCCGGAGGCTTATTCTCGACCGCACATTTGAAGACTTTTCTCCGTACACGTCTAATCGGCGGGTAAAAGGGCACCTTGCACCGCTTTCCCGGCGTCTCCGATATCGCCCGATTATTTCTGCGATGCCTCGCAAATTCTGGCGTATCGTTGCTCAACTGGAAGCTTCTGACCCGACTTGTGCGGCCTGCGTCACCCCACGTCTGCACACCACGCCCGTTTAAATATGAATGGCCGCGACCCAGGTGGGTTGAGCAGGGCCTGTACATCGGGGATAAGGAGGATGCAAGGATGGTTTAGGAATGACCCCACACCACCTGTGAATCCTTGTGCATGTCAAAGACGTCTTGACGGAACTCAAGCCTTGAAAGGTTGTTCTACCAGACAGGGGATCCGAAGCATGCTGTACTAGTGGCACCCGGGAGTAGGCAAAAAAAAATATAAAAACAAAAAATCGAGATTGTACTCGATAGTTGAAATGTTTGAGCGAGCTGATGCAAACGATGCTTTCTCTGGTGTGGTGTAGCCCAGGTGCTAGAGGTTGAAATCAGCTACAGTTAAGTTGTACAGGTGCAGCTGATGGGAGCGGGCACTCCGGTCGATATGGTGGGTTCAGGCCGATCGGATTGGCTTGCCTTAAACGTCGCGTCAAAGTAGTTCCTTACTCCATTGATGTGTCATATCCTGAGAAGATGCTCGGTACCGGGTGCGAGCTAAGGATAAAGGATAGTGAGGGGGCTCGAGCGCTGCACCTGAATGCGAACATGGAGTGTTGCATGGGTACCGCTCAGTTGGATTTGAAGGAAGTGTAGTCATTCCGAATCGTTGTGGCGACAAGTCCGAGACGATAAACTGTGTCACCTGCAACGGGAAAATAGAAAACGGGCCACGGAAATCTGGCCGAGATAAACTAGCGTTAAGTTTGGACTTCGGGGCGATGATAGCGACGCTAGTCAAGGAGTCCAAACACGTTGAGGGGAGCTGATCCGACATTCCAGTGGGCCAAAAAATGATATCTATTGCCATATTCCTGAAACCCCTCAGACTGATAGAACGATGGAATGAAGGCCATAGCAGGAAGCCACACAACCTTAAGAAGGGAGAGTCGTGGACAAAGTCTATCATTCAACTTGCTTGACTAAAAACGTCCGGATCAACGACAGAACGTGCAGCTTGACAGCACCTGGCACGTCTTTAACATCGACAGTTAGCAATGTGAGTACGCATAGGACCCGACGATAAGATACCATGTGCGCGTGTCCTTGTTTCATCCAGGAGTTCACGAAACGAGGGCTGATCCATATCATATGCGTGCTCTATCGTAGCTGACAGTAAGCAACGTACTCCCTAAGAAGCCAGGAGAAAGGAGAGACACACCCAACATCTGTGCACGCGTAGAGTCAAGCCAACCTGCATCCCTCAGCTGATAACGTAGCTGGAGCAAGATCCTAACACGATGGTGGTTCACGCTGGGGATAGAGCGACACCTAGGAGCAAACGGCCCGTACCTATCCCACTCACCCGACTCGACCATCCGGCGGCGGAGCTGGTGAAAAAAACTATCTAATTCGGATAGTGTTGCGGAGGGCATCCCGGTATCGAACGAGACGAGTGCAGTTGGTGCCAAGGGTCCAGGGGACCGCGGAGCGAAAATGCGACTGGGCTGGGCCCTCGGGAATCGATTTCCTAATTTGAGCTTCGCATTAATAGGCGACCCGACGGTCTTGTTCCAACTAACTGAACGCTCGACGCGATGCTCCCCAGCATGCTAAGGCGAACGGCTACCCATACCCCTCATAGGGTGACGCTGATGCTCACCCGCTCCAAGGGCTCTACAAGCGTGCCGCCATTGTGAGTTCAATATGAATACGTCACGCGAAGCGACCTGCTGACGGACGAGGTCCAGGAATGATAGTGGCAAGGTGGCGACACCTTCCAAAGTGCCCAACACTCAGTCGTCGTTAGTTTCATGCAATTCTCCGTTTACACGTGTTGAAGCTGTTCCATGGGCCCAGGCAAATACTAAAAGGGCAGGCTGCCGCCGCGGAGGCGGGGGAGCCAATCGCACGTTCATCGTAGGTTCTCCCTTCTCTGTCTTTACCATATATTTTCCTTACCTCTGTGTAGGGCCACAAAACCAGCTTTAACGGGTACACCAACACGTCCCGCAGCTGCGGCATCCTCTACGTGCGTCCTGCAGTCTCCCGCCATCTTGTTGGTCTCTTTTCACGAGACTTTTCAGGTCCCTGACTAACCTACAGCGCCAAGTGACTACGGTCAAGGCGCTCCGGGGAGTACGCATAGACCCCGAAGAGCGCAAGTGGCACGCCACGGTAGTCCACGGGCGTGGCGTACTGGACGCATACCAGCACCCACGTACGCACGGCATCCCCGTCGCCTGCGTGCAGTTCCGCGCGTACCATCCCGAGCCGATCCAGCTCGCGGCGCACTTTGCCTCCCACGCTGCTGCATCGCTCGGCATCCCCCTCTCCGGCGTCGTCTCCCTCCCGACGCGGCGCACGCTATGGACCGTGCCGCGCGGCCCGTTTGCGCACAAAAAGTCCCAGGAGAACTTTGAGCGACGCGTGCATGCGCGTGCGATCAAGGCATTCGATGCGGATGCCGAGGTCGTGGATCGGTGGGTGCGTTATCTCGAGGCGCACGCGCTCCCCGGCATTGGGATGCGCGTCGTGCGCTGGCACCGATTGCCTATAGGCATCGGGCGCTCGCATTTGCAGTCGGTCGTGGGTCGGATGCGTCTAGGAAGGTCGACGAACAAACAAAAAGTAAAGGACCTGAGTGATAAAATCGTGCAGGTGGAAAGCAAAGCAGCACCAGATCGAGCTGTCCCTACTACATGATTGGTTACCTAGCATGTAGATTACATAAGCGAGGTCTCTGCAACGCGTTGTTTGAACGTGCGTGCCACGGCCACGGTCAGTTCTTTGTTTGTGCACACGAGTCAGCGATAATGGCTTCCTACGACAAGGACCCATTCTACCTCAGGTAGCTCTACTTATCCCTCTTGTATCGGTGTCGATGTGTGGCTCATGCATATTCACAGATACTAGTACGCTTGCTCCTTTCCGCTCGGTCCTAGTTGGAGCTGACTGACCACCATTTATGGATGAAAGTACGGGTCATTCTGGAAAGCACGGCCATGAGTTCCTTGAATTCGAATACTCTCATGGACGACTTCGCTATGCCAACAATTCCAACTACCGGAATGACTCCCTCATTCGCAAAGAGAGTACGTATACATAACATCGTACCCGTGGGTCGTTCCTAACCCGCTCATCCGCCTATACCATCAGTGTGGGTAGGCCCTCTCGTCGTGAAGGAACTAAAGCGGATCGTCGAGCAGAGCGAGATTATCAAGTATGTAACCCTATCTTCACCAACTGGCCAACCTCTTCTGACAATGAAACACACCGACCTTTACGCACGCTTGAACCGCCTGCCGCCGCCGTTCTTTTAACTATGCATATATAAAGGGAAGACGACACGAACTGGCCAAAGAAAAACATCGTCGGGAAGCAGGAATTGGAGATCCGTATCGGGAACGACCACATCGCGTTCGAAGTACGGCATAACCGAAATCTTGCCTCGCCTTTGGCTTACACTTGCATCCTGCACTTTTTTTAGACGGCAAAAATCGGCTCACTTGTTGACATCCAAGATAGTGAGGACCCAGAAGGCCTACGCGTATTTTACTACTTGGTACAGGATCTGAAGGTGCGTCCTACGTCCTCTTATTTTTTTGCGAAGGTCTTCTGACGGACGTCCTGTCTTTCACTAGTGCCTTATATTTTCCCTCATCTCATTGCACTTCAAAATTAAGCCTATATAATGACTGTCCCCATAACCAACACCTTGTTCTTTTCTGTCTTACTTGCCTAATGTGCCCCTTGCGACGTGCAAAACCCGTATCCAATGTATAAAATCCAAGTTTTTTTGAGGCGTGGACAGCCACCAGCGTGCATTATTACCCATTAGCCCAGATATCTTCTATTCAGCATGAAATACCAAAATACGAAGTACACGTCTAGCAAGTTACAACATAAGCCGAAGGGGACGGGGTACCCATCGGGATATTTTTCGCCTTTACACGAAAGCGCTCGGGCCCAAACTCGCAAAGCAAGAGCAAGGGTATGAATGTGTACTAACGTTCAACGTTCAGCTCCCGTTGCAAAATACGTTCCCCCACTGATCCTGCGCCGCGCCGGGCATGCCCCCGCCCTGCACCTCCCCATCCGAGCTGTCAATAAAGCCGAGGCCATAGCTCGCGCTCGCCGTCGATTTCGCTTGCGGGCAGCGGAATCCAAGAAGGATGGGGCACGCGCGGTCCGCGGCGTTGCACGTCTCGAAGCACGGCAACAGTTCTGTATAGTTCGCCGTGGCGTTGCCCAGCGCAGCGTTGCGCGACGCCATGCCCGCCGGCTGTGGCACTAACGCCGGCGGCGGCGGAACCCAAAACGTGCCCTGCTGTTGTTCCTGTTGCTCTGGCGGTTGCTGAGGGGGAAACTCGCCGCAGCGGGGGAACGAGATGGAGCAGAGCCAGCTGCGGTAAGCCGCTTGGCAGTCCGCGCACGTCTGCAGAGGCGAGTAGGCATCACGGCCGCAGGGGACGGTGAGGAGGCTGACAGTGAAGTTGGTGAGGTAGCTCAGAAGGGGTGTAGTGATGTTTTCCGGTAGATTCGACGCGTTGTAAGCGGGCGCACTGCCGGGCGCTTCGGGGAGGGGGACAGAGTACGCCGTTCTTGGGCAGTACGGCAATCCATGCACAAGCTGGCAGGAGAACGACGCTGTTACAGGACGTCAGCGACGAAAAAAAGATAAGAAAAAAGGAGTGTTCGTGTCTGCGTCTGGGAAAAAGGGAACGCACCGGACTTGGTAGTAAAGTATAAGGGCCCACTGAGGTGCGTGTCGTCCTGGATCGCATAGACACTATAGTTCGTGAGTGGTGCAAGGCCACCGACGAGCCACTCCGTGCGCCATCCACGAGCATCGCGGAGCCACGGCTGCTCCGTGAGGACCTGCCCGCTCTGCGCCGCGGTGGTATTGCTCGTCACAACCTTTCGGACGGCGCATGCTGTCTGTGGGAGCGCAGAGAGCCCGGTAGAGAGCGGGGAGAGGAATAGGGTAAAGTTGGGTTGGGAGGACGGTGGGTCTGGCAGGGTCGTGTTCGCCTGCGGGAGGGTGTAATTCGGGTATGTCGGCTCGGGCGCGGGGTCGGGTGCGAGGAAGGCCGGGGAGAAAAGGAGGACTTCGTTCGCGGTCGAGTCACCAAAGAAGGGTAGGTCCGAAAGGGGAGCATGGAGCGGCGCTGTCGCTTGTATTCGGAGATGAGATGAAAGTTATGGAATAGGAAGGGGGGAACGAAAGAGACCTACCACCCTGCGAGACGCCAATCTCGAGACTGTCTGACGTGGTGCCACCGTACACGGCCAGTACACCACCTGTCGTGTCTCCCGCGGGGAACTCAAGAGTAAAGTTCCCTAGGCCCAGACTGCTGAGGGTGACCTCAAACACATCTGGTCCGTCGCTAGGCCCCGGGATGACTTGGGAGCTGCTGCCATTGGTGACGAATACGAGAGGTGGACTGCTCGACGGGGCGTCGCATAGGGCGAGTGATATTGTAATCTGAGAAGCGGGAGGAAGAGAGAAGAGAAGGGGAGTCGAAGTTGTGGAGAAGTTGTTTCCGGAGAGTGTGAGAGGAGTATCGAAGGAGAGCGTGGAGAGCGTGTCCTGCGACCTCACAACTTGAGAGAGAGAAAGCAGCAGGGACAAGGGGGATGCAAGTGCGCACCGTGATAGTGGCAGCATGTCGAGGTCGAGGTTGAGCGTGGCGACGGTCAGTTCATGACATAATCACACGCATCAATGCTATCCAGCAGTGTGAGCAACAAGCATAAATGAATTCAAGGACACTGACAATCAGTAAAATCTAGAGCATAGTCATACAAAGGCATAATGCGGGGAATAGGTTAATCAACAAGCCTAGAGCATACCAAGAGAAGAAAGTAACATAAAGCGAACGTAACCCATACACACTCTATATACATGATTAGCCAGAACAGAACTAGAACCCGCACTGTCACCGCCATGAAGAGACATAAGTTACACAGATCCAGTCGAGACATGCATTCTTCTACAAGCCCGCAGTGGACAGAGAAAGAGGCACAAGCCGAGACACTCCATATAACTGGGGGATACCGCTCACGCTCATGACATCGCGGACGGCGCCGGCCAGGTCGGAATGCAAGGGAAGGGGCCCTGGGCAAATAGTCGGCTGCCCATGCGCGCCCGTGGGTAAGGGCGCTATGATGGGTAGGAGACATAGATCATGATGTTGCATGTGGTCGGTATCGGGAGCAAAGTACGCGCGGGCGCGGGCACCACCATCAGTGAAGATGGGTGGAAATGGGAGTATTGTACTTGTACAACAAGCCGCCTTGATAGGGGGTGACGCAGGCGCTTATTCCTGGACGTGATGTGAAGGGACTGGGCTTAAGAGGTGAGAGGGGTAGGTAGAAGCAAGGGTACGTACATTATTCCATACCGCATGGCCGGTACTCGCCGCAGAGGGGTAAAAACCATCATTCGCGGGTCGTTGCCCAAGACGCCTCTTCACGGCGCCTGCATGCCTCACAGACACGTCCGCGGCGCTCGTTGCTTGTGCGACCAATGTTCCAATCAAAGACACCCCACTGATCTGCGGCGCCAACATCGTCCACCAATGCGGGATACTTTGCACCGACGCGAGCTCCGAGCTCTCGCAACATGGCACGTAGTCCCATATAATCTGGGGTATCGCCAAATTCAAGGGCACGAACATAGTCATGCAACATGACAAACTCGCGCGGAAGGCCGGTATGTAGCGCCGAACCGATGGAGAGTTTGGCATCGCGAATGAGGTCCCAGGTACCGGCGACGCTGGCGGCCTTCAGCTTCCGCCAGGGAAGGGTGCCGCGTAAAAAGTAGACGAGCATGTAAGAGAATGACTCGAGGTCATCACGTGGTGAAGCCTCTGCAAGGTGGAGTGGGTGAGCGTGTGAGCGAGGCCGATTTAGAAAGAAGGGGGACACACCGATCCCGAGATGGGTATTGATGGATGCAAAGAGTGATGTGCCAACGCCGTGGTGGGCATCTTGTTTATACGGGATGTGGGCGCCATCGCGATCGCGAAACTTTTTTGCGAGGCCAAAGTCGATGACATTGACGAGGTGCGAGCCATGGCCTGTGCCCATGACAAAGTTGGCTGGCTTGATGTCGCGATGGACGAGGTCGTGCGAATGAATAAATTCGATGCGGGACAGCTGGAAATTAAAAATTAGCGCACAGGGGACAGACCGACAATAAACGCCCGAGAACTAGAGCCAGGCCCCGGAAAACGGGTTTCTACGGAGAAAAAAAAGGGGGGACAGCATGGCGCGGGGGGGCGTACACACCAATTGGTCGGCGAGGAGCAGGACCGTCTTGAGGGAGAACTGGCGATGGCACAGTTTGAACAGGTCTTCAAGCGATGGGCCGAGCAGATCGATGACCATCACATTGTAGTCGCCCTGCTTGCCCGACCAGATCATCCACGGCACGCCCGGTCCACCCATCAGCGTCTTGTAGATCCTCGACTCGTGCTTCAGCGGACTGTGCTGCTTTTCCACCGCCGGTTCGAGCTTGATGGCCACCTCTTTCCCCGCCACCTTGTGAACGCCATAGAAAACCGATCCTGTGCACAGCTCGAATCGGCAAAACAGTCGACAGCAAGCAAGGCAAAGACGAACCACAACCGCCGATTGCGAGCTCTTCCTCAAGTCGATACTTGCCGCCAAAGGTAAAGTCCATACTGTCAATGGTCGTTCAGCCAGAAGAAGAAAGGACTAAAGGGGGCGGACGAAAGAAAAAGTGACCGACGTGTTATACTGCTTCGATATAGGTGAGACAGATAGGGGGCTGAGACCATCCAGCCGTCAGAGCCGGGGTATTGGGGAAAGCAAGGGAAAAGGAAGGAAATGGTTCTAATAAAGTGCTCTGGTGGATCACCTCCCGAACTTGATTATGTCATCAGATCGCGGTCCCGTGACCGCCCTTCTCCGCTCCCTTGCATCTCAATTTCGGACAACCCTTTACTGCTTCCGAACAAATGGCTCGGCCCCAGAAGAACGTGTTACCCGCCTCCGACCCGTCCGAGCACAGCATGTTATCCTCCCTCAAGTCTCCTTGGAGATCGCATCTGGCGTGCAACAGACCAACTCACACACCCAATGACGTGTCTCAACCTTCACAACGTGTTCTCAACGAGGCGTAGCTTAACTGACCTTTTGACACCCCTCGAGTAATACCCCCGATCACCGCTTCTGGATCACATGACCTAATCCCTGACCTGACCTGACTGTATGCGCTCCCCTTTCCTGCTTTCTTCTCTTCTCTCTTCTCTGGCCCCTCTCCGCCCACTTCTACCCCCTGCTCGGTCTGGCACGCTTAACAGCTTGCACGAGCACACCATGGGCCTCAAGTCGACGACCGCGTAACCTACAACTCGTGAATCTTGTGTTGTCCTGTAGCCATCGCTCCCACCGCTGAACCCACGGCCCCTAAACGCACCCCCAGCCCTGTGTCTGGCGTGAGGAATAAGCTCACCACGCCTCCCCTCCATCTAGCTCCTTGTGGAGACATCGTCACGGTCTGTCATGCGCCCAGCTGAGATCAAAATATGACACTGTCCTTGTTCCGCACTCTTTGATGTCACCCTATTCCACATGCAATATCACCATCACTAGGATACCCTCAATGTCATCCATTTCAGCTCTGCCCCGCAATCGCACTCCTTCGGGCCACGCCAGCGGCTGACTCTTCATGCGGTCCCCAGTTACCCTTTCTCCTCCTGGCCACCATGATGGAAGTACCTCACGCCCCACATGCGCCACGTGCGCTCACAGCACCTTCGCTCCAAGGCCGACCTGTCCCATCCAACATACCCCATAATGAATACGGGTAATTCCTAATACCTTGCGTTGACGCCCTCCTTCTGTCGTCTGCTTATGTTGCCCACTCGGACCCAAAGTTTAGGCCTCGCAAACCTTATCATGCGGACTCGGCGCCTCTGGTCTACACACTGATATTGAGGGCCTCACGTTGAACCAACGCCGCATTTTGCGCGATGTAGACGTGTGTGTGTGTGTGTGTGTGTGTCAATCGCGCATTTCGTACGCGTACTCAGCACAAAGGCCCAGCTCTATGAATGCCCTTTCTCTAGCACCGATCGTATTGTCATGGCACCGTCTTCCCCCACCTCACTTTCTCCTCGCTTTGTCCTCGCCAACCTTCCCATCCCTGTTTCATATCACCGCGCGTACTACCCTTGTCTCGACAGTGCTTGTTAGCCCTCATTGCGAGTGCCCACCGTAGATCACATACCCTACCCCCATACTGTCCTGTCAACGTAACGACCCCGGGGAAGTCCCACCATGTGTCTGGATGCGACAAGTGTTGAAACACAGGGATTGGTGTAAATTTTACGTGTTGAACCACGCGCCGCCTGCTCGACGCCTGCATCGCGAACGTGCACGAACGCGGTCTGTCTGCCTCCGTGATACCCAATGTAATACAAATACTCAATTCGGAAGATGCCAGGACTTGGGACATATGCATATCGCCCGCCTCATGGCTTGTCTTTACAATGTCCGTATCCGTCACGACAACCTAGACGCTGTGTGAGATACACCCACACGAACGTCCAGGTGCGCAACGTCGACCACCCCGAGTATCTGTGGTGAAATTGGCCAGGACTGCCAAACACTCGGTCAGGAAGTCGCCGCTCTTCCCTGCGACCACCGTTTGTTCCCTTTTGCACTCTACTCTTCTCTGCGGAACCTTCTGAATCTACCTTTATCGTGGGTCCTCTCCAGTAGCGGTTATGACCTTGGTTCCTTCCTGCATTATTGCACCGACCCCGCATTGTTTGTCCGTGGGTGCCACCACCATACACTAGCTGCCATGGGTGTGCTTCCGTCGCGGGGTGTTATCAATCGCGTTACTCTTCGTCAGAGGGAACCTGCCCATCGGTTTATTCCTTCCTGCCGTGGTTTGTGGGGTACGTCGTCAAAGCCGTTTCTGTTGTCCTACTGGAAGGTATCCATTCGTAAATTTATGAAACATTGATGAAGGGTAATGCGTCGAACGGGTATTGTCTACCAGAAGGTCTTTGCATCTTACATCTTACACACTTAACCTGTAACGTATTTTGTGCCCAATACAGTCGAAGCTCTAACAAAGGGCCTGTTTCTCCAAGTAAAACTATGTCCCAGGTCCGTCATGATCTGTTTAGCATCAGATGCGCTCCATTTGGACAACGAGGAGCTCTGGGAGATGAGATCGATGAGATCCCCCATGCCTGATAGATGCGTCCAGAGTTTCTCACTCCGATCCCTTCAGGTATCACCACGGTTGAATGCACTGAATGATGGCTTTCTACACTCTTTCTACACCCATCACGTCACGCGCTCTCGCCCGATCACTCGCACATCATCCTTTGGGGCTCAACGCTTCAACCGTTATTCCCGAATCGGCGGAGAGGCGAAGCGAATACATCACCGTCTCCTGGCAATTCAATTGATCATCACTCCGGACCCCCCTTCAATCTGTGTTGAACCTCGGAGCGTCGGAGCGCCGGAGCGGAACAGACATCTCGCATAGATAATATATATATATATATATTGAATCCAAGTTTATATTCTGCTGCATGTACCTTAAGGCCCTGGACAGCACCGGGAAAATCCCAGGAAAATCCTCAAACATTTTGCTTCGGGGTTTTCCGGAGATCACGTGCGTGACAGGGGTGTCCATTCGTGACATCACACAATCATTTTGGAAAAACGAAAATGCGTGATGCGTGATGCGTGATGTGTGATGCATGTGACCTGATGTATGTGATGGGTGACAGTCAGGAATGGGAATTCTCAGATTCTCGGGAGTTCCTTGTGTTTCTCTTGACTATCATCATGCAAACATGCACCATGGCAAGAAAGGGGAATGGCAGGAAGATGTTTGCAACTCCAAATTTGTGACTCCACTGCTGACCATGATGACAACTGAGAGGCAAGCTCACAGTCACATGCATCATGCATCATGCATTTTTGTTTTGCCAAAATGATTGTGTGATGTCACAAATGGACACCCCTGTCATGCACGTGATCTCTGGAAAACCCTGAAGCAAAATGTCTGAGGATTTTCCTGGGATTTTCCTGGTGCTGTCCAGGGCCTAAGACAAAGATGTGGTCTTTCTACCAACTTCCTACTGTTGGATGTGTGTCCCAAATGGCATGTGACTTTTGGGCAGTTCAGCCACACTGCATGCACAATTGATTGGGGTGACTTTGGACTGCTACCACCACCAGGAGCAGTTTTTCCCATGCTGGGTGTCATGCTGGACTGAGTGTGGCGGTTCTGTTGATGTTTCTGTCTGGCAGCCTCCTTGGCTGCTCGTTCTCTTCGTATGAGGGGTAAGGCGTCTGGCCTATCTCTGTCCTTCTGTTGTATATGTAGGATGATATCTGCGTCGATGACCGTCATCTTGGTCGTCTTCTGTGGAGTTCTAACGCCTTGTTAGAACGGCTGTGGGTAGTGGTGGTGCTGGCTGCTGTCGTTCCCTATCTCCTGAAGGAGGAAGGGGATCTAGATGTGAAGGAGTCGATTTGGATACTTAAGATGTGTATCCAAAGGAAGGGATGTCTGGAGTGCTGATACGCCTTGTATTGCACTTAGTTCATCAGTATGCCACTAAGGTTGTGAATGGAAGGAGCTGCTCCTTCCTGCTGGGTGTTCTGGTGCAGATAAGGTGATTCTATATAGCACTGAGAAGTCTGTTACTCAGTGACCTTCATCTGTCTGGAGTGAAGAAAGGCAATGCCTTTCTGAGCGCTTAACGTATGTGTTGGAGTTCAAAGAGTTCCCAATCGGGACTCAGTTTACTATATATGGTAGATTAAGTGAAATGGTCACTAAGTCACTTAGCAGACCCTAGGGTACGTTCTAGGGCACAAGTGGGAGGGGAAAGGGACTGTGAAGCTTTGGATCACTTAGAGGGTTGCTCTGAGAATGTCTAAGATTCACAAGAGACCAAGCTTAAGGCTTTGGTCCCCTTCTATGAGCGTATTTATACACAACTATTTAGGCAGAGTCTTCGGCAGCGCTTGACATGTTTCAGCGGCAGTAAGGCCACAAAAACCGTCGGCAGATTAGTGTAAGTAGTTTAGTAACAAGCCGAGGCAACACAACAGCAGAAGGGATCGGCAGGAGTGTAATAGCAGTAGTGTAAGGTAAGGAGGGGGAAGTGGTGACAACTCTAGCGGACTGTGGGAAATATGTACGTATAAGGCAAGAAGATTAGTAAGTGTAAGTGTCCCAATAGTCCACCATGACACTGGGCCCAAGGTTGGTTCGTCAAACCTGCACATCATGGCCCTACTACCCCACAAATAATAACAACACTCTGATCATTGCACCACTAGTTGTCCCAATATTATGGACTAATACTAAAAATGCCACATGACCCCTGGAAAGCCACCCAAGCCATGGCCGCCACTAAGTGTTAGCAGATGATGAGTCCCCAATGTCACTGCCTACCAAAGCCCATCATCAGGTGGATAGATCCTCCACTCATTGTCATAACCATGCCATGCCCCCCAGAAAACTGTGTGATTATAGATAAAATCCTGAATGCCTCCAGCCAGTCCAGGCACCACCAAAACATTCTCACTCATGTAACAATAGACTAACCCCTGTAAACTAACCCCCTTGCTTCTCCCCGCCCACAATGTCCCCCCCTCAGGGAGAAAAACATCTCCCCACCATGACCAATGAAAACACCTCTGACAACAGAAAAAACAAAAGGAGAAAAGAGGGCCCATGAGAGTCTATGGCTCCCCTCCCCACTGAAATTGACATCTTGACCCCTGCAAGGGCTGATGTTCCAATGTTCTAATAGTCTCCCATGAATCTGGATGTCTTCACAGCTCTAGTGCCTCTAGACACCCCCCTCCCACCACTCCCAAACATAGACAACCATAGATCCCTGCAACTCCCCCCATCCCCTTCACCCACGACACAGTCCTCCCCCCAAGAACTTAGTCCCCAGCCCCCATCTTGTACAGAAAACAAGGGGCAGCCAGTCCCAGTGAATGCTACCCCCCCTGCCACAGCAACCAGTGTTGAGACGGAACGTCTGCATGGCTATGCCCGGACCGGACAGTCTCACGCTCAGGGGTTCGGTAGAACCGGCCCGGACATTACAAGGGGCACTTAATGCTCCAGGACAATTACGGACTTAGTGAGCACATGTCGGCACATGGACTGCATGGACACCTACGTACGTATGATACCCTAGAACAATGTGATTACGCCCTTATGGCCGATCTAAGAACTCTCTTTTGTTATCTGACTCGATTATTGTATGATCGAACTGTTTCAGATTGACACTTTACCTACTGTCTTTACGATCAGTTAGTTACAATCACATACGGACCTTTTAGTACGGTTCTACGCTTACGCGTAGCCTTCTGAGGGCTCAGGGTATGTGCGGACTCTTTGGACTCATCCATATGTAGAATATTGTAATTATGCGATATAGTGGACGCCTGTACTCACCCCTTAAGGGCTTATGGACATATGTAGACCATAGGGACTATAAATACACCCTTGGGAGTGAGCAAGACATCTTATCTCCTACAGAGTTCTTTCTCTGTGTGAACCACCCTCTTCAGCTGCACTTCATCAACCAGCTTCCCACAACTTCTCCCTGAGACAAGCCAACCCCAAGGTGACCAGAAAAACCACAAATCCATGATGGAATGGGTTATGGAAGCAGAAGAGAGAGGAGAAACAACTCCTGTGCTCAATAGCATCATCAGAGACCCTCTCAAAGGGTACACCAATGCAGCCATGCCCAAAGTACACCTTGCCTTCCCCACAGCTGCACTAAATGAAATAGAATGTGCTGTGATCAAATGTTGGGATGAATTTCCGAAGGAAAAACTACTGGCCCAGCCCTTTGGCATGGCTGCCTTTGACCAAGCCAACCATGCCTCCATATCTGCACTGATCTTCAGTGCCATCATTGAAATCACCAAAGCTAAAGACATTGCTGTCAGTGTCCCACAACCATGAAAAGACTCCAACAAAACCCCCATCTCCTTCCTCATCCATGACCTTATGGCCAACCAGAAACAGATAGTTCTCCAGAGGGGAGTATGGTCCTTGCAGTTCATTACCTTCCATACATTCCCTTTCGAACCAGAGTGCCTAGATTAACTCTTCACCATTAAAGGCCTCACAACAACAAAGGCCAATGAAGTCCAAGCTGCAGTTGAGAAAGTCTGGCACAACACAGATACCACAACCTTCATCATGTCCATCTGTGACAGAGTAGTGGAAGTCAACAAATTCCAGGCCAAGCAGACATTGGATAACTTCATTGAATCAATGTAGATTATGGTCCTGGACACCAAAATGAAAGGAAATATGCTGGCCCCATCATACTGGGTGTTTGCTTCCAGAGCAATAATTTGCAAAGAAAGAACCTGGAGCCACCTACAATCTTACCTCACAAACAGGACATACCAAATCAAAGACCAAAGCCCTGGGTTGGTTCCACCTGTCCTACACTCCTGCACACTCTGCCACAGTGCCAACCACCTGCAAGGCCTCTGCCCCTTCCCCAAAGTCCCTGGCTGGAATGGCCCCCACCATAAAGATGACACCCAAAGCCACCCCTTTGACAGAAGGACCAACAATGGAACACCATTGAGGAACAGGAATGGAGCAATTTTCTCCTAACTACCATAACATTGAAATTGAAATACAACAATGATGTATATAAAGTCTGCCCACATTGAATAAAATACTGCTGCTCACACCTCTGTCACATATGCCTAATGCTGCTGTGAACAACATTGTCTCTCCCCCCCTCCTGCTCAGCATGCCCTACTCTGCATGATGGGAGTGGACTTAGCAAACCCTACCCTAGGGGATACTGGTGCTACAACCAGCCCCAAGAAAAGAGCCAACATCAACATTGCTACCCTAAATGTTAATGGCATCACCTCGCCCACACAAAACCTAAACCTGATAGAAAAATGGGCACAAATTAACACCCTGATTAGAGAAGAGAGAGTTGCAGTGCTTGCCCTTCAGGAAACCCACTTAGATGATGACCTCCTCATGGACATCAATAGTTACTATAATAACTACATAGAAGTCTATAATTCGAGCATGCCTGATGTCATGCTGGACTGAGTGTGGCAGTTCTGTTGATGTTTCTGTCTGGCAGCTCCCTTGGCTGCTTGTTCTCTTTGTCTGGTGGTTAGTTCATCTGGTCTATCCCTATCCTGCTTCTGTAAGTATAGGATGATATCTGCATTGGTGACTGTTATCTTGGTCATCACCTGTGGAGTTCTAACACCTTGTTAGAATGGCTGTTGGTAGTGGCAGTGCTGGCTGCTGTTGTCCTCTATCTCCTGAAGGAGGAAGGGGATCTAGATGCGAAGGAGTCAATTTGGATACTTAAGACATGTATCCAAAGGAAGGGATGTCTGGAGTGCTGATATGCCTTGTATTGCACTTCGTTTGTTGATGTGCCACTAAGCTCATGAATGGAAGGAGCTGCTCCTTCCTGATGGGTTTCTGGTGCAGATGGGGTGGTTCTATAGAGCACTGAGAGGTCCATTACTCAGTGACCTTCGTCTGTCTGAAGCAAAGAAAGGCAACACCTTTCTGAGCACTTAATGTATGTGTCGGAGTTCGAAGAGTTTCCAATCAGGACTCAGTTTACTATATATGGTAGATTAAGTGAAATGTGTCACTAAGTCACTTAGCAGACCCTAGGGTATGTTCTAGGGTGCAAGTTGGAGGGGAAAGGGGCTGTGAAGCTTCAGATCACTCAGAGGATTGCTCTGAGAATGTCTAGGATTCACAAGAGACCAAGCTTAAGGCTTTGGTCCCATTCTATGAGTGTATTTATACATGGCTATTTAAGTGGAGTTTCTGGCAGTGATTGATGTGTTTCAGCAGCAGTAAGGCCATGAAAACTGTCAGCAGATTAGTGTAAGTACTTTAGTAAGTAGCTGAGGCAACACAACAGCAGTCTGGGGCAGCAAGAGCATAATAGTGGGTATGTAAAGTAGGGTGGGGGAAGTGATGATGACTCTAGCTGGACTGTGAGAAATATGTACATATATGGACAAAAGATTAGTAAGCATAAGCATCCCAACTGTCCACCATAACACCTGGCAACCTGAGAAGTTCTGGGGGTGTTGCCTTTGTACTCAATAAAGTGCTTATAAAACTGGATGAAATTAAAACTTATGCACTCCAGCAGGGATGGGCCCTGCTAATTAGAATTAAATGGGCAGGATCAGCAAAATTAACAATTATCAATATATATGCCCCAACAGCCTGCAACCAACACCCAGAATTCTGGTGCCAGATAGAACATGAAAGATGGGCCAAATGCCTACCTAAGCCTGACATAGTCCTTAGGGACTTTAACATCACCAAAGATGCCATAGACAGATCCCCACCTAAGCTAAATGAACCCCCCACTACCAATGTGCTAAGGGACATTTGGACAACCTGGAACATCCAGGACCAATGGAGACATGACAACCCCACTGAGAGAACTTTCACCCATAGCCATATCCACCAAGGAGCCCATGAGCTCACTAGACTAGACCATATATACTCAGCTAAAAAACACGAAAAGAACTTATTTGGATGGACAACAACAAGTCCCACTGTGCCCACCAACCATAAAATGGTCACTGTGAAATTTGCACCCAAAGATGCCCCAATGATTAGCAAAGGAAGATGGACATGCCACCAAAAGTGATGAGTGACGAAAAATTTATGAAAGAAATTATATCCAAAGGGATAATGCTACAAAGCAGAATAAAAGACCTAACTGGCACACCACTGTGAATGAGAACAGAAAGTCCTCAACTTCTATGGCACAACTTCAAAGATGAAATACAGAGAATGGTCAAGAAGTTACATAAAAACAACAACTTCAAAATCTACTTGAAAATAAACACCCTCAAAAGAAGCATAACAGCCACCTCAAATGTTGGGGATCAGGACGAAGACAAAAGGGCCTGAGAGGAGGTTGCCTTCTTGTCCAATGAGCTAAAACACCTTAAAAATAAGCTGGTCAAAGAAAAGAAGCTCAACACACATGCTGAAATAATCCACCACAGGGAATGGCCTGGTGGCATCTGGAAAGCAATCAACAATCCAAAAAGACCCAGAGACCTTATGTCACTGCCAAGGGTTTGACAGCAACAATAGACACACTAAGTGGATGAGCTAGGACTCGACGTGCCCTAGAAGACGTATGGAGATGAAGTCGACCTGCAAGTCGATGTTGAGGTCTGGGTTACCGCTTGCTGAGCTCCGACTCAGTAGCCACCCGCAATGGAGTAGAACACTGCTAGTATTGAGACAAGTGACTCAACTTGCCCCTACCAGGCGTAATGAGTCCCCTATTTATAGTACATAGTACTTGAGGGCAGGCCTAGGGCCTGAAAGGGGCAGTGCTACCTATTTATACCTGAAACACTAAGAGAACAATAACAGCCAGTAGCAAAGACGGCTCAAGAAATCACAAGCTGATGCACATGAAATGGGGCGCAGATATGAAACAGGGTACGAACACTCTAGTTGGCCGGTTCCGCAACTTACAGGGGCACGATGGTGTTGAACCATCACCCCAGGCCGGTTACACCACTCCCTCACTAGACAGGATGCCCTCATCCTGTCTTCTTCCACGCTGATCGTCTGCCCAACTGTGGTCAAAACCGCTCGACTCCCACTGTGGGGACTTTCTTGGCTGCTCTCGCTGCGATGAGTCGGTCCTCGCAAGCCTGCTTGGCGGCCTCAGACGCCGCCAGATTCGCCTGAGCCAGGCGTAGCTCGGCGCGCAGTGTATCGCATTCACAATCCAAACCCGGTATCTTGTGACTTCGGCGAGGAGCGGCCAGTTGTCCAGGTCGATGATGGCCTCGCGCAGGGGGTGGTAGTCGATTTCCGTCCCCCACAGACGGGCGCGAAACCATGGCGGGAGTGGAGACAGGGGAGGTCGTCAAATCCGGGCACGCTATAGTTCGATGATCTGGGTGTCGTGGTCGCCCGTTGCATTGGCCGCCAGTCCGGCCACTCGCCCGTCATCCAGCTGCTTGATGAAGACGGCAGGTTTCTCGCCATCTGGGGTGGTGATGGTGAATTCGGGGAGTCTCCCCTCATTCTCGACGTACCCATCAGGGCACAGTAGGGGCTCCCCATCAATTTGTTGAATCCGCGCCTTGAGCTCGCGGTTGTCGCAATTGACTTCTTCAACTGCCTCTTGAGGCATCGTGCCTCGTCTTGGAAGAGGCCTCTCGCTGTTGGAGAGTGGAGGCGAGCCCTGAGGCCAGCTGACGGAGTTGCGCTGGGTCGAGGTTCTCGTATCCGTCCAGGACGGATCGTACGGTGCCAGGGGAGAGAGGTCCTTCCCAGAACGTTTGTTTCGAGGTCGGGGAACGCGCGGGCAGGCAATAGTGTTGGAGGCAGGGGCGGCAGTGCTTTGACTGGAGCTGGCTTCTGCGGTGGGAGACTGGACAGTCTCCGTGGTCGTGACACGCAGGTCGGGGCTGGGACTGGGACTGGAACGGGGGAAGACATGAAGATTCAATGGTTCTGAGATGAGTGGAGAGGGATCAAGTTGATGCTTTTGCTGGGGGTTTCTGCTTCCCTTTTATGTCTTTCAAGGGCCGGCGCTTGTGATACTCCCGAAGGAGATCCGGGGCATGCACCTGGTCAGCAGGTTCCCAGGTGTTGTGCTTTCGGGATAGCCCTGCCACTTTATGAGGTATTGGAGCTTGTTTGATCGCCCTTGATGGCGATGATTTGAATCTGCTCCACTTCGTATTGTTCTTCGTTGTCAATCAGGTCAGGAGGGGGCCAGGCGTAATTGGGTCCGTGGGTGTCCGTTTCTCTGTATGGGGTAAGAAGGGAGGCGTGGAACACCGGGTGGATCAACCATGAGGCAGGGAGTTGCAGGAGGTAGGCAACCGGGGATACTTCTTTGAGTATCTTGAAAGGACCGTATCGTTTTGGGTTTAGTTTGGACCCTTGATGTGGGAGTTTCAGGTGGGTTCCTTCCAGCCACACTTGATCTCCGGTCCTATATTGACCCGGGTGCTTCGGCCGCCTTTCTGTTGATTGCTTCGACTGCTTGGTTCCGCGCTTCCTCCATTCTTCGCGTCCTTTGTTCGCCGCCTCGTTGTTGGTCTGGACCCCCAATCTCGGGCCCTAATGTGGTTCGTATCCGATCAGGATCTGGTTGGGGGATAGTCCCGTGGTGCTGTTCCTTCGTTATTGTGCACCGCAGTGGCGACCGCACCCATTCTGTCCAGTCATCCGGTTGTCCACTTGTCACCAGTCGAAATATTGTTCCACCCATTGGTTCTTTCGCTCGGAAAGGCCATCGGTCTGGGGGTGCGCTGCTGTGGACAGGTTCTGCTGGATCCCTAGTCTTTTGGTGAGTGCTTTCCCGAAGCTTGACGTGAAACGCGGGTCTCTGTCACTAATGATCTTTCTGGGCAGCCGTACCAGGGGTAGAGGTGGTCGAGGTAGAGCTGGGCAATCCCTGGCCCCGTAATGTTGGTGGAACAGGGGAGAAATAGGGCTGCACGGGAGCATCCATGATCGACGATGGTGAGGATTGCGTCTAGTCCTCGTCTCGGTGGCAGTCCGGTGATTAGGTCCATAGATATGGTTTGGAATGGTAGGGTCCTGGTTCTGAGGGGATTCGATAGAATGGGACGCGTGGGCGATGTGTCAATATCTTGGTTTGCTGGCATGTCGCACATCCCCTGACATAGTCTGCGATCCATTCCTTCATCTTTGGCCACCAGTACGCTCCTGGACCTTCCTTAGGGTCTCGTCTCTTCCTGGGTGACCGGACGTGGGTGTATCATGGGCATTTCTGACAATGGCTCGCCTGAGCTCCTTGAGGTTTGGTACGATGGTCTTCCCGTGAATCGTCTGTGCTGCTCGAATTCTGTGGGGCGGAATGATGTGACATCTTTGTTATCATCTTGCCATGGTCTGCATTCGATGGTCTGGACAGTGCGTCCGCTGCGTGTTCGTTTTGCCCGGATGTATTCCAGGATGTAGTCGTATTCCTGGAGATCCGTGTGCCATCGTGCGGTTCGTCGATTTAGATTTCTTGGTGACTTCCAGTATTGGAGGTTGGCGTGATCAGTTTGGATTATGAATGGTGTTTTTGTCCATCCTAGGTAGTGTCTCCAGTGGGCTAGAGCCTTCATGACGGCTAGCAATTCTCGCTCATAGATGTCGTAGTTTCATTCCGTGGGCGTGAATGTTGCTGAGTAGTATGCCACTGGGTGTAGTACTGGTTTGTGTCGCTGGGCCAAGGTTGGTGTGAGGTCGTTGTGCTGTCCCTCCTGCGAGAGTACGGCGCCTACGCCGTACGCTGATGCGTCGACATGAAGCGTGAACTGCTTCTCGATGTCTGGTTGAATTAGTACTGGGCTGCCGCACATTCTTGTTTTCAATTCTTCGAACACTCTCATTTGTGCTTCTCCCCATGCCAGGGTGTGGTTTTCTTTGTCAGCTCGAGTAGGGGTTGTGCAATTTTCGAGTAGTTTGGGACGAAGTACGATAGTAGCCTGTGAACCCCAGGAAGCTCCTGACGTCTGTTGGGTTCTTTGGTGGAGACCAATCGCAATTCCCTGTAGCTTTTTAGGGCTCATCCGGAGGTGGCCTTTTCCTACGATGACCCCTAAGTATTCAATTTCTTCTTTTTCGAACTGGCATTTTTCGGGTTTGAGGTAGAGGTCGTTTTCTTCCAGTTTGTCCAACATGCGATGGACGTATTCTCGGTGTCTGGCCGTGTGTTGTTCCTCTGTCTCATGTGGTCGTTTAGCTGTATGGATAGCGATGTCGTCCATGTATACGGAGAGCCAGCCTTCTCCTACTTCCTGTCGGAAGATGGTGTTCATCATCATTTGGAAGGTGGCCGGGGAGTTAGTAAGACCAAAGAACATGACTGTCGGTTCAAACAGTCCTTCGTGGGTGAGAAAAGCAGCTTTCCACTCATCTCCTTCTTTTATTCTGATGTTGTTGTAGCCCCATCGCACGTCGACACTGTGAACTTGGTGCATCCGCTGAGTCGGTCCACGACTTGTGGGATGAGGGGCGAGACGTTCCTGTTTCTCTTTGTCCATTTGTTGACAGGCCGGTAGTCCTGTACCGGTCTTAGCTTTCCGTCTTTCTTCTTCACGAAGAAGAAGTTGGCCACGTATGGTGATTTCGAGATGCGGATGGTTCCTCTTTTCAGGTGCTCCTGCACGAACTTGTGCATTTCGGCCTTCTCTTCTTGCGTGAGGGGTAGTAACCGCCGGGCATTGTGTCAGGTGCTCCGGGTAGTAGTTCGATGGCGTGATCCCATATGGTGGAGTTGGGCATCCGCTGTGAGTCTTCTTCACTGAAGACCTTTTTGTGTCTCTGTATTCGGCTGGTATGGTGTCGTTCTGCTCCGGGTTGCTCGTGGGCCTCCTATTGTTACTCTCCCTAGGAGGTATGTGTCGGTTCGCTTCTGAGTGGCCGTGGTACATTTTTGGTTCGGGGTACATACACTGCTTTCGCAGCATTCGGGGCTGAAAGGACAATAGGGAGGTGAGTGAAGTCGATCCACCCCTTTTTCCAGTCGATTCTTGGTTGGACGGAGGCGAACCATGGGTATCCGAAGATTGCCTTATGGTCTCCCAGATCGAGAGGAAGAACCTCTGGTTTGTGGTTTGCGTCCCTGTTCTGAATTGTAGGTCGGTGTAGTATTTGAGGGCCCCGCTCTTGTTCTCCGTTCCATCGACATTAAATAGTGGCCTTGGATTTGCCAATCGTTTGATGGGGAGTCGCAACCACTTGGCATAGTCCAGGCTCATAAAGTTTTCTGTGGCCCCTGAGTCCACCAGGGCTACTCCTTCGGCTCTTTTCGCAATTGAACGTGCATAGAAACGAACTGTCATAGATTTTCTTGCTGATATGTACACGTTATCGCTATGAATCCGCCTAAGCAGGGCCGATCTGATTAGGCAGAGGGAAAATCCTGTGCAACTCCCATTTCTTTAGCTAGTTTGATCTGATCGTCGAGGGACATCCCCTCGAGTTGTGCTCGCATAGTGGCCACGAGGTTCCTTCCGATGGTTCTGCCATCTGATAGTCTTGGTCTTCTTCCTCTTGGAAGTTGATGAGGTTGGCCTGTCTAGGGCCTTGTCTGTAGGGGTTCCTGGGCGGTTGCGCCTTTCGGGGCAGGCACGGGCGAAGTGCCCTTCTCTGCCGCAGTTGAAGCATCGCATTGCCTCATACCCTGGTGCTGATACGTTTCCTCTTGCGGGCGGTCCCGCCCTCTGCCTCCAGTTCCCTCGTCCCCTCCAGTTATTAGGGGTGCGACCTCTGGATAGGTCCATGGGTACCGGGGTGTTGTTCATTGATGGTGGCGCATTTGTTGAGTTATACTGGGGGCGATTCCCTTGGTTGTATCGTGGTTGCCAGTTTCTTTTGAAACGGCGGTGGCCTAGGTGGATTGTTGAATCGCTGGAATGGTGATTGGGCCCCAGGGTTTTCTTTAAAATACCATCTATGATGGTCTTTCCTTGTGCGATGGTTTTGACCTTCTCTTTAAGGTCGTGGTAGTTGAGAGGGATCGGCGTTTGAGGGTGTCGTGCAGGAGTGAGGCCGGGATCCTTGCAGGAATATGTTGTAAGTTTCTTCATTTCCCAGTGTGTATCCCGCCTTTCTTGCCAGGCTTTCAAACCTGGTGATATATTCGTCGTAATCCAACCCCTTCATCCGGCAATCCCTGATTTCGTTTCTGGCCCACTGGGCCACTTGGGTGTCTGGAATTGTTGGCTGAATTCCAGGAGGAATTGGTCCCATAGCGCTGGGATATTATCCTGGGGCATGTGTAGTCTGTCGATCCATTCGCCCATATCTCTAACCCATTGGGCCGTGTTTTCTCCCTTGATGAGGGTGAGGGTGAAGGCGATCTTCTTAAAGGGAGAGTTGTACCCTGCTACGTCTGCGTTCAGTGCAGATATCCTTTGACCTCTTCGATGAAGTCGTCGGCCTTGGACCTATCTCCCATAAAGACTTGTGGGAGTGCTCCCATGGTTTTTACATCGGCGGCTGCTGCCACCGGTACTTGGGGTGCATTCGGGTCTGGTCCTCCTGGCCCTCCTGGCCTCCTGGTCCTCCTGGCCTCCTGGTCCTCCTGGTCCTCCTGGCGGTCCTGACCTTTTAAGGACTTGTCTGAGGACATTCTGGATATGCTGTGGTGCGTTTTGAGTGGTTGTAGATGGCTGTGTGGCGACAGCTGTAGCTGTAGTGGTTTGTGTTGACATGGCTTGTGAGAGGCTAGGGATTCTGGCTCCTGATGGTAGAGCGTCGGTGGGTAGTCCTTGGAATGGAGTAAGGGTTCTGATAGGGAATACTGGCACTTTCTCTTCCACTAGGGTGATTTTGATTTTGTTGAAGGCTTGTCGATCTCCTTGACCGCCTCGTCTGACTCTGTGTCTGAGACGACCTCTGGTTCTTCTAGTTCTTCGTCGAGAAGCTCATCAGCTTCTGATCCCTCTGTGTCGTACTCGTGTAATTGAGGAACTGCTGCTCCTAGGGTGTATCGTCCCTCAGTCCAATGGACTTCTCTCCACCTGTCGTTGTGGATGCACACCAGCTTTAGGTTGGTCGGTGCTTTGCCTCTTGCTGTGACGATGATCTGTATATCCTGATCCGTGGGATTAGCTGGGTGTTCTTTGGAAATATACCGAACCCTGTGGTTCCTTCTGCCTCCAACGGTGTCTACCCAATCGAGGGTTGTAGTCTGCAGTGTCCCTTCTGAACTGCTAGCCGTATTGAAAGAAAGTTGAGTCTAATGTCACCGCCAAGGGTTTGACAGCAACAATAGACACACTAAGTGGATGAGCTAGGACTCGACGTGCCCTAGAAGACGTATGGAGATGAAGTCGACCTGCAAGTCGATGTTGAGGTCTGGGTTACCGCTTGCTGAGCTCCGACTCAGTAGCCACCCGCAATGGAGTAGAACACTGCTAGTATTGAGACAAGTGACTCAACTTGCCCCTACCAGGCATAATGAGTCCCCTATTTATAGTACATAGTACTTGAGGGCAGGCCTAGGGCCTGAAAGGGGCAGTGCTACCTATTTATACCTGAAACACTAAGAGAACAATAACAGCCAGTAGCAAAGACGGCTCAAGAAATCACAAGCTGATGCACATGAAACGGGGCGCAGATATGAAATGTCATGGTGGACTATTGGGACGCTTACGCTTGCTAATCTTCTTACCTTATATGTACATATTTCCCACAGTCTGGCTAGAGTCGTCACCACTTCCCCCCCCTTACCTTACCCTATCGCTATTACACTCCTGCCGATCCCTTCTGCTGTTGTGTTGCCTCGGCTTGTTACTAACTTACTTACACTAATCTGCCGACGGTTTTCGTGGCCTTACTGCCGCTGAAACACGTCAGACGCTGCCGAAAGACTCCACTTAAATAGTCATGTATAAATACGCTCATAGAAGGGGACCAAAGCCTTAAGCTTGGTCTCTTGTGAATCTTAGACATTCTCAGAGCAACCCTCTAAGTGATCCGAAGCTTCCCAGCCCCTTTCCCCTCCCACTTGTGCCCTAGAACGTACCCTAGGGTCTGCTAAGCAACTTAGTGACGCGTTTCACTTAATCTACCATATATAGTAAACCGAGTCCCAATTGGGAACTCTTCGAACTCCGACACATACGTTAAGCGCTCAGAAAGGCGTTGCCTTTCTTCGCTTCAGACAGACGAAGGTCACTGAGTAACGGACCTCTCAGTGCTCTATAGAATCACCCTATCTGCACCAGAACCCCCAGCAGGAAGGAGCAGCTCCTTCCATTCACGACCTTAGTGGCATACCAACGAACTAAGTGCAATACAAGGCGTATCAGCACTCCAGACATCCCTTCCTTTGGAAACTCGTCTTGAGTATCCCAATCGACTCCTTCGCATCTAGATCCCCTTCCTCCTTCAGGAGATAGGGAACGACAGCAGCCAGCACCGCCACTACCCACAGCTGTTCTAACAAGGCATTAGAACTCCACAGAAGACAACCAAGACGACGGTCACCGACGCAGATATCATCCTACATCTACAACAGGAAGACAGAGACAGGCCAGATGCCCTACCTCTCATAGCAAGAGAACGAACAGCCAGGAAGGCTGCCAGACAGAACCACCGACAGAACCGCCACGCTCCGTCCAGCGTGACATGAAAGGGGTACAAACACTCTAGTTGGCCGGTTCCGCAACTTACAGGGGCGCGATGGTGTTGAACCATCACCCCAGGCCAGTTACACCTTATCCCTAGACTAATGATCCCTGACACAAACCTGCCACAGTATGAAAGAAGCTCAGCAAGAATGGCTTCCCTGGCCCAAAATGAATATGAATCCATTCAAAGTTGTGACAATGCATCAATTAATACAAGAACCAATGCACTCACAACTAAATTGGATGGTCAAGCATATGCAAGTCGAAAAATCTCTAAACCTCACAAAAAACAACATGGCCACCGGGATGGATGGCTGCCCCTTTGAACTGTGGAAAGCCCTAAATGCCTGTCATGAAGCCAGTGAACATGCAAGAGAACCCAGCTTTGATATCATAAGCATGCTACAAATGGTATTCCAAGACATCCAGACCAATGGGGTTCATGAAGAAGCAGACTTTGCACTAGGATGGATTTGTCTGCTGTATAAAAAGGAAGACAGAATATTAATAAGTAATTACAGGCCAATAATGCTACTAAACACTGACTACAAACTACTAACCAAAGTCCTTGCAACATAACTTCTAGATGAACTTAGAAACATGATCCACAGTGATCAAACTGGCTTTATCCCCAGAAGATCCATCTTTGAAAACATTAGATTAGCTAGTAGGATAATCAACTACACAGAGGTAACTGAAACAAATGGCACAATCATAGCCCTAGATCAGGAGAAAGCATATGACAGAATTAAGCATGACTACCTATGGAAATCCCTTGACCACTTCAGAGTCCCATATACCTTCAGGAAAACAGTAGAAGAACTATACAAACACACATCAATGAGAGTTGCCATAAATGGCTGCCTGAGCTAACCTTTCAAGGTCACCAGAGGAGTATGCCAAGGTGACCCCCTCTCCTGTGCACTCTTCAATATCGCAATAGAACCTATGGCATGCAGAATACACGCAGACAGGAACTGTAACCAGCCTTGGGTGGACATTCAACTGTCTGCACCCATGTAAGTTCTGCAACTGGGCAAAGTGTTTGCAACTCCCTGTACTACTATCACATGTGACCCTAGCCTGTATAGGTCTAGATTTGTTTTTGATCATCCCTTTGGTTCCCCTTTGAGAATCTCCTTTGTACTGTTACTAGGACTCCCTTTGTTCCGTATATTGCTACTGCTCCATTTGGCACTTGTTGTCATGCCCAGGGTAGGCGTGTTGGGGTTCTTCAACATAGTTCTAGTGGTTCTGCTAATCGCTTTGGCCTTCCTTGTCCAAGAAGGTTTCAGTTGATGTCAATGGTTGTCTTCTGCAGGAGTCAGCCTATTTCAGGCTTAAAGTGGACGGTGTAGTGATGGTGAGCAGTGGTGCTCAGGAGGGATAGGAGTAGGAGGTTGGTGATGAGGAGGACAAGGCATTAGAAGACAAGGGAGAGGAAAAGACAGGTTATGTCTCTCTGTACTGGTGTTTGACTTGTGGTTCAACAACTGAGATGTGAGCAAAGGATTGCCTTGCAATCCTGAGTGATTCGGTTTGGTTTCTGGAGCAAAGAATCCATGTGGTGGATTCTGAGCAACTGATTTCATTTGGCCTAAGTCCATCTAGGCTTGAACCAAAGGGTTCTGGTTTGTATGGCTTTCAAGAAGCTTGTGTATTCAATGTGCTTTCTAATGCATCTAACCCAGTTGGCTTTTGCAACTGCGGTTTGGGTCTTTCTAAGAATTGGGTCTAAGGGCATTGTTCCTTGACTGAACGTTCTTCTGAGTCGCTCCTTGTTCTGAGCTGACTTGTCAGTTTCGAATATCGATGAGGATGCTGTGTTACTAAACCAGCTCGTGTCCTAAGTCTGTCTTAGTTCTTAGTACTAGCCACCTTGGGCTAGTCTTAGTCTTAGTCTCAAGAGATGAGAATGATGATAGAGTCAAAGGGATTTGATTGCTCTTTCGTATAGGGAGGCGCTCCCTTCTGGTGTGAGGCTAAAGTCCTGTATTGAACAGAAGACCAAGCTTAAGGCTGGTCCTCAGAACTTGGGGCCTTTATATACTACTGGAAAGCGAGGCTGTGCTAGCTGCGCATTGCTGTGCTTCTGGATGCTGCGCATGCACAGCATCCGGAGTAAATCGTACAGTAATCCGCAGTAAGGTAGGGGAGAAGGTGATGTGTCCATTAAGGGACTGCGCTGCAGCAAGTACATAGTGAGAAATGGGGTGTGTATCAAGTAAAAAGGAGGGTACCAAGAGAAAGAAAAGAAATTGTATAGGTAAGTACTTGTACAAGTATTGCAAGTCCTTACCAGCCATCATTAGGCCATGACACTTGTCTCCTTTTGGGCCCTAGGCCACCATCTACTATAAGTAGTCGACTCCTTGTGCTATATACTGCCAAGTTGAGTCTCTTGTCAATACAACACAAGTGCTCCTCTCCATTAGCCAGAGTGGCCACTGCAAAGTACTGCAGGAGGCAGGAACTCTACAACCTCTTATACTCTATCTACAATCCAAGTTGTAGCGTGACTTGGCTCTCTTTTTCATTTGCATCTATTTGTCCCTACCAAGAATCCTTGGCAGTGACATTAGACTCAACTTTCTTACACCACGGCCAGTAGTTCATACGCCCTAGGAGGAACTCTCCATCCAGGAGACATAGCAAGAGGGCATGCCAACCAAAGAGTTTGGAGACTAGAGGCAAACCACCTCTTGAACACCAAAGGCCAGTGGAGAGCAGTCCAGTGGAGCCAGCTCAGCCAGACATACACTGTAGGGAGATACATTCCCCAGTTAGCTGAATACAATCTAGGAACCACCCCAGAAGAAAGCAGGTCAGAGCTTTCAGATGAAGAAGAGACCTCATCAGGAAAAGAAAGGGCATTGACCAAAGAAGTCAAAGAAGAATCTACCATAAACTAACAGATTCACCTCACTCCCATAGATGAGGACCTAAGGGAAATACCACCCCAACCAATTACCCCATTTCCTATCAGACCACTTACACCCCACAAAAGCCTACCAGTGGATGCCTTGCCAACAGGAATCAGCCTTCCTAGCATCTCTCAAACCATGTTGACCCAAACAAGCATGCAAGCAGCCACGGCAGTCACTACTAGCAGCAGCCAACCCACTCAATCTAGTACTACAACCCCACAAGAGCTACAAGCTTCCCTACAGAAGGCACTGCGATGACAACCAGGGGGACCAGGGGGACCAGGAGGACCAGGAGGACCAGGGGGACCGGGAGGACCAGGAGGACTGGGACAACCTGGTGCTCCCCAACAACCAGTAGCCCTAGCAGCCAATGTAAAAACAATGGGAGGGCTGCCCCAACTATTTTACAGAGATTGGACAAAAGCTGATGACTTTATTGACAAAGTGAAGGCCTATCTCCACCTTAATGCAGATGTAGCAGGATTTGACTCACCCTACAAAAAAGTTGCATTCACCCTCACTCTCATTGAAGGGGAAGAGGCCTCACAATGGGTCAGAGACATTGAAAACTGGCTTGACAACCTGGTCCTGCCCCAAGACAACATCCCAGCACTGTGGGACCAATTCTTAATGGAATTCCAGCAAAATTCCAAGACACTCAAGCACCACAAAGGGCCAGGAATGAACTAATGGAATGTCGGATGCAAGGGAACAAATCCGATGAATATGTGGCCAAGTTTGAAGGACTGGCAAGGAAGGCAGGATACACGCAAGGAAATGAAGAGACTTACAACATGTTCCTTTGAGGGCTACCAGAACCCCTCCTACAAGACATCCTGAAACCACCAGTCCCACAAAACTACTAAGATCTGAAAGATTGAGGGGAACAGCTGAGCCAGGGATGGGCAGTCATCAAAGGAATACTCAAAAGGAGTCAAAGAGGAGGCAATGCATTCCAGAGAATCAGCCAACAACCACGCCAACCCTTCTTTAGCCAGAACAACCAAGGGAACTGGTGTAACAACCAGGGAAGGTGACCTTCATTTAACTCATCCAATGCACTGCCCTCCATGAACAACACCCCAGTACCAATGGACCTGGGGTGGAACCATGCTCCAAATAACTGGAGAGGGAGAGGCAACTGGAGACTGCAAAGAGGAGGGCAGCCAACTTGAGGACAGGTGGCAAACACCAACAACAATGCCTGTTTCAATTGTGGACAGGTCAGGCACTTTGCACGTAACTGCCCACAGAAGAGGAATTGCCCACAGAACTACAACAGGCAGGCAAACCTCATTGACCTAGAAGAAGAGGACTGCGAAATGACCAAGGCCCCTGAAATGGACCTTGTAGCCACTACTTAAGCTCAACTGGAACGAATGACACCTCAAGACCAGGAATGACTGGCAAAAGAGATGGGAATCACAGAGGATTTTCCCTCTGCCTGATCAGATCGACACTGATTAGGCAGAGCAATAGCAATAATGTGTATCTATCAGCAAGGAAATCAATAACAGTACAATTCTATGCATGATCCATCACAAAAAGAGCTAAAGGAGTAGCCCTGTTGGACTCAGGAGCCACTGAAAACTTTATGAATCTGAGCTATGCCAAATGGCTCAGGTTACCAATTAAACAACTTCCCCAGGCAAGGCCATTGTTCAATGTGGATGGAACACAAAACAAGAGTGGAGCTCTGTGATACTATATGGACCTGCACTTAAGGACAGGGAGCAAGCAAACAAATTTCCAATTCTTCCTCACTGAACTAGGAGAACATAGGGTCATTCTAGGATATCCATGGTTCGTGGCTGTCCAACCAAGGATTGACTGGAGCAGGGGATGGATTGACATATCACACCTACCCATTGTCCTGTCAGCACCCAATGCAGGAAAGGCCATATATGTATCAAGGACCTGGAACATTCCCTGACCACTATGGAAGAAAGAGTAATCGTACTATGTTGGCAGAGCTACCATAGAAACTACCACCGATACAAACAAAACAGCCATTCCAAAGGAATATGAAAGGCATAGCAAGGTCTTTAGTGAGGCAGAATCCCAGAGACTACCCAAATTCACTGTATGGGACCATGCAATTGAACTCATGCCCGATGCACCAGCAACCCTCCCAGGACAATTACTACCCCTCACTCAGGAAGAAAAGAAGGAGATACACAAGTTTGTCCAAGAACATCTAAAAAGAGGAACCATTGAGTCTCCAAATCCCTATATGCCACAAATTTCTTCTTTGTGAAAAAGAAAGATGGGAAACTATGACCAGTCCAAGACTACCATCCTCTCAACAAATGGACAAAATAGAATAGGGATGTATCCCCACTCATCCCACAAGTCATTGACCACCTCAGTGGGTGCACTCTATTCACCAAGTTTGACATCAGATGGGGATACAACAACATTCAAATCAAAGAAGGTGACAAATGGAAGGCAGCATTTCTAACTCTGGAAGGGCTATTTGAGCCCACAGTCATGTTCTTTGGACTAACCAACTTGCCAGCCACATTCCAAATGATGATGAACACCATCTTCCAAGAAGAAGTGGGAGAGGGATGGCTGTCTGTGTACATGGATGACCTAGCAATCCATTTAGCCAAACACCCACATGAGAAAGAAGAACACATACATCATCATTGGGAATACGTACATCAGGTCTTGGACAAACTCTAACAAAATGACTTATACTTGAAACTGGAGAAATGCAAATTTGAATGAGATGAAATCAAATACCTAGGAGTCATTGTCGGAAAAGGGAGACTACAAATGCACCCAAAGAAACTACAGGGGATAGCTGACTGGTCACCCCCCAAAACACCGATGGAAGTATGGAGCTTCCTTGGGTTCACTGGATACTACTGATACTTCATCCCCAATTACTCAAGGATAGCTCGACCCTTACTGGAGCTAACAAAGAAAGCTACTGTCTGGCACTGGGAAGAACCACACCAAAAAGCATTCAAAGAACTGAAAATGAGGATGTGTGGCAGCCCTGTCCTTGCCCAACCTGACCTAGACAAACAATTCATCCTTCAAGTTGATGCATCAGCATATGGCATGGGCACCATACTCTCGCAGGAGGGAAACCACTCTACCCCAACCCTTGCAAAATGTTCCAAACCAATACTTCACCCAGTAGCATACTATTCAGCCACGTTCACCCCCACAGAAGAAACTACAACATTTACAAGAGGGAGCTGCTGGCTGTCATCAAATCTCTGGCACACTGGAGACCATATCTGGGATGGACAAAAACACTGTTCCTTATCCGCACCAACCATGCCAACCTCCAATACTGGAAAAGCCCAAGGAACCTCAACCACTGCACAGCAGATGGCATGCTGACCTGCAGGAATATGATTTCATCCTAGAATACATCCCTGGGAAGACAAACACTGCAGCAGATGCATTGTCATGACTGCCTGGTAAAGATCAAGGAGGAGATGATAACAAAGACATCACAATCCTCCCCCCACATTGAATCCGTGCTGCAAGGACAATCCAAGGAAGGATGATCATACCAAATGTCAGAGAAGTTAAAAGAGCAATTGTCTGACAGGCACATGACATACCAACAGCCAGACACCCAGGACGAGATGAAACCATCAGAAAGGTCCAGCAAAGCTACTGGTGGCCAGGAATGAAAGCGTGGATCACAGACTATATCAAAGGGTGCGCCATATGCCAACAAGCAAAGATCATCACACACTGTAAATCCACCCCACTATACCGTATCACCACCAAAGAAGAAACCCCTCCATTCCAAACAGTAGCCATGGACTTAATCATGGGTCTACCATGAAAAAGAGGACTGGATGCTATCCTCACCATTATAGACCATGGCTGCTCCAGAGCAGCATTATTCCTGCCATGTTTGACCACGATAATGGGGCTAGGTATTGCTCAACTATATTTCACCCACATCTACCCATGGTATGGCCTACCTAAGAAGATTATCAGCAACAGAGATCCAAGGTTTACATCACACTTTGGCAAGGCACTCACAAGGCAACTGGGAATCCAACAAAACCTGTCTACAGCATTCCATCCACAAACAGATGGACTGACCAAATGCAAAAATCAATGGGTGGAACAATACCTGAGGCTGATAACAGGGGGACAACCAGAAGACTGGAGCAAATGGCTACCAGTGGCAACAGCAGTACATAACAACTGGAGAAATAGCACAACTGGACTATCACCCAATCAAATACTCCTGGGGTATGAGCCAACACTGCACCCAGCAGAGGAATGGAAGACCAGCAACAAGGCAACTGAAACAAGGGTGGAAAGGATGGAAAAGGCCAGGAAGCATGCCATCGAAATGATCAACAAAAAGGCTAGTGAAGCACCCCTGGCACAATATAAGCCCAGAGACCAAGTCTGGCTAGAGGCAACCCACTTGACACTTCCGCATCAAGGGTCAAAACTGAATCCAAAGCGATATGGGCCCTTCAAAATACTAGAAACAGTATCCCCAGTGGCATTCGAATTGGACATTCCAATCTCCTGGCAAATCCACCCTGTATTCCACACCTCCCTCTTATCCCCATATCATGAAACAATTACCCACGGCCCTAACTTCTCTCAACCACCACCTGACCTGATAGCAGGGGAAGAACAATACAAAGTGGAACAGATAAGAAACCACCAACATCACGGTCAATCTGGAATGCTCCAGTATCTCATAAAGTGGCAGGGGTACCCGGAAAGTGATAACACCTGGGAACCAGCTGCCCAGGTACACACACCAGATCTCCTGAGTGAATATCACAAATGCCAGCCCTTGAATAATATAAAAGGGAAGCAGAAACCCCTGGCTCTAAACAACATCACCCATCCTCATCATCTCAAGATAGCTCGCTCTAAGACATGTCCTCCCTAGCGCCGCTTCCTATCCCCCCTCCAGCTGGACACCAGCTCCCTGGCCACCTCAAGACAGAGGAGGAGGCTGACCCTGTCAGAGCTGCAGGAGCAGGCCCGCTCACCTCTACTGAGCCTAGAGGATCTGCAATGGCCAGCCCAGTCCCCACACACACCATCACCATCCCAGGCCCTATGCACAACCTCGAGACCAATGCCCACTGGGATGGGCCACTATCCCCAAACACTGTCAAGGCTGTTGTCAAGGGAAATGAACACCTCACCCCCAACCAGCTCCATGCCCTCGTTGAGGGGCTCTTTGCCACAATCCAGGAGCAAGAGAAACACTACCAGCAGGGAGAGGGCCAGATCAAGGTGCAGCTCAACCAGGCAAACCAAGAGCACCTCGAGCTCAAGGCACAGCTCAATGCCATCGTTGGTGAGCCTCTTGAATGCCCCATCAGCTTTGAGGAGAACAATGGGAGGCTCCCAAACTTTACCATCCCTACCCAAATGACAGAGAGCAGCCTGCCTGCTTCATCAGGCAACTGGACAATGGAAGGGTGGCCGGTCTCATGGGGGAGGCCAGGGGCAAGCATGATGCTCACATCGTCAATCTATTTGCCCAGCCAGACCTCGACGAATGCCCTCTTGAACCCCTTCCTGCATGGTTCCGTGTGTGACTATGGGGGGACTCTACCAACTTCCACCCCCTCCACGAGGCCATCATCACCCTTGATGACTGGAGCATCTTGGCAGAGATCCTCTGATACTGAGTCCTTGACAAGGAGACAGCAACCCTTCAGGCAGAGCTTAGAATGGCCGAGGCAAACCTGGCAGCTAGTGTGGTGAGCAAGGATGCATGCGAGGACCAACTCATCGCCTCAAGGGTGGCAGAGAAGATTTGACAGGTGGGAGTTGACCAGTTCCTGCCACAGCTCACATGATGATCTGGATGGAAGAAGGTTGGACAAGGACGTCCTATGTAGTGGAAGGGTGATGTAACTGGCCTTGGGTGGACATTCAACTGTCTGCACCCATGTAAGTTCTGCAACTGGGCAAAGTGTTTGTGACTCCCTGTACTACTATCACATGTGACCCTAGCTTGTATGGGTCTAGATTTTTTTTTGATCATCCCTTTGTTTCCCCTTTGAGAATCTCCTTTGTACTGTTACTAGGACTCCCTTTGTTCCATAAATCGCTACTGCTCCATTCAGCACTTGTCTCCTTTTGGGCCCTAAGCCACCATCTACTATAAGTAGTCAACTCCTTGTGCTATGTACTGCCAAGTTAAGTCTCTTGTCAATACAACACAAGTGCTCCTCTCCATTAGCCAAAGTGGCCACTGCAAAGTACTGCAGTAGGTGGGAACTCTACAACCTCTTATACTCCATCTACAATCCAAGTCATAGTGTGACTTGGCTCTCTTTTTCATTTGCGTCTATTTGTCTCTACCAAGAATCCTTGGCGGTGACAGGAACATTAAGGGACTAGAGATCCCAGGCCTCCCTGACAAACTAATAATTAGCCTCTATGCAGATGACACAAACCTCTTCCTAAGTAAAGATGATGATATCAAATATATCCTAGACATCCTTAACGAATGGTGTAGTGCCTCAGGAGCTAAATTCAACACAGAAAAAATGGAAATCCTCCCAATAGGCTCACAAACCCACAGATGGAGAGTGGCAGAAACGCACAAAATAAACATGAATGACCCAACCCCCTTAGAAAACAGGATAAGAATTGCTAAAGACAAAGAAGCTGTCAGAATCCTTGGAGCATGACTAGGCAATGATACACATGCTAGTACCCCATGGGAACTGATAATTGATAAAATCAAACATGCCCTCAACCGCTACAACAAGTCCCACCCAACCCTAAAAGGCAAACAGTTAATCACACAAATGATAATCAGTGGCTACACACAGTTCCTTACCAAGGCCCAAGGCATGCCAGAACAAATTGAAAAGGCCCTAATTAAGACCACCTGGGAATTTATCTGGGATGGCAGCTGCCTACTGAGAATCACAATGGACCAACTATACCAGCCCATCAAAGAAGGCAGTCTGAACCTCCTTGACATCAAAGTGAGAAACCAGGCTGTAGAAATCATATGGCTAAAATCCTACCTAAACCTCTCTGCTTTGAGACCAAAATGGGCCATGTTAATGGTCATTATCCTGGATGCAGCTGCCCCCCCAAACATGAATGCTCAGGCAAGAATGAACCTATTTCTACAAACCTGGCGCACACCCATGAGAGGCCCACATGCCAAGAGACTCAGCCCAGACATCAAGAGGATGATAAATGCAGTGAGTACCCTTGATGTTAACTTTGCAGCAATCAAGCTCTCCCTGAGTCTACAAGCAAAGCTCCCTGCCTGGCTACTGATGGCCTCAATCAACCTGCTGATCAATAGCGACACTGCCAGATGCCTCCTACAAAAACACAAGGCAAGAACAATCTCAGACTCGATGTTACTGTCAGCAAGAGTCTGGTTGAACAACAACAATGAACACCCCCCTCACCACATGTCCAATTACTGTGACTGTTGCCAATGCAGGCTAGACAGCGACAATAACTGCATCCACCCACATGACTGTGTGACAGAAGCCCACAGGTGACTAAAGCTAATAGCCCCAAAGATGAATCCTCTGGACCCTGCAAACTGCCTTAATGGACTATCACTAACAAGGCACAGAAGGGAGCAAAATAAACTGGCCAGGGAACAACATGGCACTGTAATGTTTGACCCCACCATAACTTCTAAAGAGAACCTGGCTGAATGTTTCAGAGTCTTCACTGACCCACAGTGTCTATCAAGCTTACCTGCCCAATGCATCAATGACCCCCACATGGCCCTCCACCATGACCAGCTAACAATATACCCAGACAGCTCATGCATCAACAATGGGAAAGAAAATGCCTGTAGTGGTGCAGGTATATGGTTTGGAAGAAACAACCCCAGAAACACAGCCCTCTGTGTACCAGGCCCTGACCAATCAAACCAAATAGGCAAACTTGTGGCAATAATAGAAGCACTAAAAAGAGCACCAAGTTTCAGCCCACTCAAAATCATAACAGACTCAAGGTATGCCATTGATGGTCTTACTAAACACCTGCAGGACTGGGAAAATTGAGGCTGGATTGGAGTAAAGAATGCAAACTTGTTTAAAATTACTGCCTTCCTACTAAATCAAAGACAAGCCATGACCTCCTTCACTTGGATCAAAGGTCATGAAGGTGTCCTGGGCAATGAGGAGAGTGACAAACTAGTGAAAGAAGGAGCAAATAAAGATGCACTGGACCTCCTTGACATGCAAATTCCCAAAGAATTCAACCTCCAAGGTGCAAAGCTAATCACGATAAACCAGGCAACGGCCTACCAAGGGTGTAACCAGCCTGGGGTGATGGTTCAACACATTGCGCCCCTGTAAGTTGCGGAACTGGCCAACTAGAGTGTTCTGACCCTGTTTGTGTTTTGTGCCCCATTTCATGTACAACAGCTTGTGATTCTTGAGCGACCTTTGCTATTGGTCGTTATTGTTTCCTTCGTGTTTCAGGTATAAATAGGTAGTAACACTGCCCCTCAGGCCCTAGGCCTGCCCTCAAGTACTATGTACTATATATAGGGGACTCATTATGCCTGGTAGAGGCAAGTTGAGTCTCTTGTCTCAATCTTAGCAGTGTTCTATCTTCCTGTGGGTGGCTACTGAGTCAGAGCTCAGCAAGCGGTAACCCTGCTGTTGATATCGACTTCGTCTCTATAAGTCTTCTAGGCCACTTTGAGGCCTAGCTCATTGACATAGTGATGAAGTGCAGCTGAAGAGGGTGGTTCACACAGAGAAAGAACTCTGTAGGATATGAGATGTCTTGCTCACTCCCAAGGGTGTATTTATAGTCCCTATGGTCTACATATGTCCATAAACCCTTAAGGGGTGAGTACAGGCGTCCACTATATCGCATAATTACAATATTCTACATATGGACGAGTCCAAAGAGTCCGCACATACCCTGAGCCCTCAGAAGGGGTACGTGTAAGCGTAGAACCGTACTAAAAGGTCCGTATGTGATTGTAACTAACTGATCATAAAGACAGTAGGTAAAGTGTCAATCTGAAACAGTTCGATCATACAATAATTGAGTCTGATAACAAAAGAGAGTTCTTAGATCGGCCATAAGGGTGTAATCACATTGTTCTAGGGTATTGTATGTACGTAGGTGTCCATGCAGTCCATGTGCTGACATGTGCTCACTAAGTCTGTAATTGTCCTGGAGCATTAAGTGCCCCTTGTAATGTCTGGGCCGGTTCTACCGAACCCCTGAGCATGAGACTGTCCGGTCCGGGCATAGCCACGCAGACGTTCCGTCTCAACATCCCCCCTGATCCAACAATTATGGAGCACAAAGACCCATGTTGGGGTTGAAGCGCAGAAGGAGGGTGCACGAGAGCGACTTGGTGAAGCCATCTGCAACCATTTCTTCCGTAGGTGTACGTATTAGAGAAATTTGACCATCCTCTATGTACTCGCGAATGACATGATGCTTAATGTCGATGTGCTTGGATTGATGGCCGGTGACTGGGTTTAGCGTGAGGTCAACTGCACCTTTGTTGTCACCATGCAGAGGGACAGGGTCCTCGATGGTGTACCTAAGTTCCTTCAAGAAACCTCGGTACCAGACAGCTTGGTTGGCCACATCGGCCAGGGCCATGTACTCTGCCTCAGATGTGCTTTGGGCAATGGTCTTTTGTTTATGGGACGACCAGGAAATTGCGCCATTAGCAAGCAAGAATACATAACCGGAAGTGGAATGACAATCCTCCGTGTTGTCTCCCATAGAGGAGTCAGAGTAGCTGTGAAGGCCATCACCATTTGCCCCATCATAGCACAAGCACATGTCCTTAGTTCCCACTAGGTAGGATAGAACGTATTGGGTGAGGCATAGATGTTGTTTGGAGGGATTTGCTGTGTACTGGGCCAAACATGATACAGCAAAGGAAATGTCTGGACGAGTGCCAATTTGTACATAAAGCAGGCTGCCTATGAGGCTTTGGTAGTGTTTAATCTCCGCAAGGGAGGCCTGCTCAGTGTTTTTGACCAGGTGCACATCTGCACCAGCCAGTAGTGGGGTATTATGTGGGTTCGTGTCTGACATGCCAAAGCGTTCTAGACATCATGTACGTAACCA
>WTXH01000131.1:0-101102 GCA_022376555.1 Russula compacta
TTGTTCTAAGGGTGAGAATTTGAGGTGTCAATGGATTAGGGAGAACATGTTAAAGACTAACCCCAACCCCAACTCTGTCTGACATATGTCCAGTTATGTAATATCGCCTGACATGTATTCCTTTTTTTTATGTAATTGCTGATCAGTGATCATTGTGCCAATATGATTTCTTTGTGCACTCATACTCAGTGATTGGTGATTGGCGATTGTTATGCATATGAGCACTAATTGATAATTGTACTACTGTGCTACTGGCTCACAAAAATGCTGATACTGTTCCCACATCTCATTTGCAATCTTATCTCACCTCTCATTAGCTCAGAGTGTCTCATTTGGCATCATATGACCTGCTCCCAGTTCCCTAGCAGATTTGTGTGGACCCATCTGGAGCTCAATCATGACAGTGTCATTGAACTCATGAATCTCCTTGGGGTCATACTGCTGAATGAAGTTGTGAAGCACTGCAAGCACAGGTGGAATAAGGGCCTGAATGGCCATGTTGTACTCTGGTGGATTGTGAAGGATTTGGAAGTGCTGCTTGAGGATCCTAAAGATCTGTTCAACAACATTGCAAGCCGACATGTGACATAAGTTGAATAACTCCTTTGCATCACAAGGTCTTACAACAAAAGAATGTGTCAGAGAAACAATGAATAATAAGAAAAACTTCTTACTGATTGTTGCCATGCCTCTATTCAGACAAATGGTACCACATGCTTCAATAAGAGACAAGAAGTGCATCTGAGGAGGCAAAACCAGCATCTGCAAGGTAATACCTCCCCCTTGGGATGTAGAAATCATGGTGACAGGCATCATTGTAAAGCATAGAGTCATGTGTGGATCTTTCCCAACCAGACAAAATGTACGTGAAGCAAAGGTCAAAGGAGCATGCAATAAGGCAGTTTTGAGTGAGGATACCCTTGTGGTTCCTTGACACATTGCAGTCTTTGGCAGATGAGAAGCAGGCAACATGGGTGCCATCAATAGCACCTAAAGCACAATCAAAAAAAGGGTAAAACTTGGGTTTGTGTTGGATCTTGGGAGGTGTGGGTGAATTTAAATTGGGGAGCTGCACATATGTTGTGTAGAAGGTGGGCATCACAAGAGTTGATGAAAGTCATTTGAAATATCTGGAAACTTGTTAGAGACAACTAAAGAAAGTCATAAAACTCACTTGGTAATTGTGTCTGATGATCACTGAAAATGCTCCCCTACATGAACACAAGACATTCCAGTGACTGCAGCATAGAGGAAGATTGCAAGTTGCCCTCATTGAAATGTGGTACAATGACCAGAGACCAGCCAGTTGAAGGGCTTTGATAAGGATAATAAACATACCCCAAGAGACACCCAGTTCATTCTGAATGTGTCATGGATGCCCAGTGAGTAGCTCCTCTACCCAACCTGTGCCTGAGAGGGAAGAAGTGTGGTATGGCATGTGGATATAGTGGTGAGCATAGTCATCTATCATTGCTTTGAAGGTGACCTCAAGGATGGGAGAAAAGGCATTGAGAAAGATCTGAAAAGCTTCAGGTAGGATTAGGTCCTCCTCATTAGGTTGCTGCTATTATGGCTGGGTGTTCTTTGGGCACTGTTGACCAGACATGACACAATGGTGGAAAGAGGCCCCCCAAAACATTTCACCACTGCATCCCCTCAGGCAAGAATCCCCAAGCTCATGCACATCACTGCTCATATGCATCATGCATCACACATCATGTGCATTGTGACTGGCACCCCAGTATTGGGAATATTGTCCCAATATTAGGTTATGTTATATTGGACACCCCTGTCACAGTAGTGACTTCTGGAGAACTCTGAAACTAAAACTGAGCAGCTCAGCAAAACCAAAACCTGGCAGTTGTATGGGGCCTTAATGCTCTAGGACAATTATGGACTTAAAGAGCACATGGTAGCACATGGACTTAATGTACATTCACATAGTTACAATACCCTAAGATGATGTACTTATGCCCCTATGGCTGATCTAGATACCTTCTTTTGTGCCCTGAGCCTTTTACTGTATGATTAAACTGTTTCAAAGTAACAGTTAGACATACTATACTTATGATCATTTGGTTATCTTCATATACACTCATTGTAACCCTTGTTCCCAGTTACACATACACCTTCCTGGACTTCCAAAGTGTGTGGACTGTTCTATATCTGGATATAGTGTGCTAAGCAATATTGTGAATGCCTACACTTACCCAATAAGGGTTTATGGATATGTATGGACCATAGGTAGTATAAATGCACCCTTGGGAGTGAGCATGACATCTCATCTCCTACAGAGTTCTTTCTCTGTATGAACCACCCTATTAGCTGCAACTTCACCAGTTTGCAGCTCCAATAACATTGCTGACATTCTCACAGAACCCCTTGCAAAGCCAGACTTTGAATATTTGTGCTTACTTATTGGCCTTCATCCCACCCTTTCCCTTGCAGTACTCCTCTAAGGAGGAGATTCACACACCCACTCTGTTTCAGAAGCTTACAATTTCCTTATCACACGCTTACACACACCATTTTTGCCTACATATTTTGACACACATTTAATTTCTCCATTTCCCCATCATGTACTATTAAATGGCTTGTGCATATGTTGTGTTTAACCATGGGAAGTACAAGACCCTAGAGGACCAAGGGGTTAGAGGCAAAAGAGTAGAGGATGTAGAGCAAGAAGGTAATGTGATAAAGAAGGCAAAGGATGAGAAGGACAAGAAGGGAAGAGTCTTCTTGAAGGAGATGGGGAGGCATATGGAGAACTCAGAGTTACATTAGAGAAGTAGGGTGCAGGCACACTCAATGGACACTGAACATTCAAGGCAACAAGGGGAGGGATTTTTATACATTAGGAGCTTGTATATAGAGTGGCCATCTAAAACTGTATCATACTGGGGTCAGTGTAGTTCATAGTTTAGGGAGTATCAAGGGAAGATAGTAAAGATAAAAAAGGGACTACAGCAGGCACATAATCCACACAGGATCCAATTCTAATTCTACCAACCAAAGTTGAGGGGAAATAATGCAAGGCCAGTGAGAGTGGGTGACACAGTCTGTGTGGAGCCACTTGTACAGGACAAGTGGCTTTCAGAGTGGCTAGGCAATGCCAGTGATGCAGGGGATAGCAGTTAGGATATGCTTGAAAGGTTACATAAGTAGACAACACAGTGAGGATAAAGACAGGATAAAAGGAGAGGGTGACTAATGAAAGGAAAATAAAGTGGGCTCTTTTGCATGGGTGCTGTAACTTAGATGGAGCAAGTCACAGCAACATAGGTGACATGCAAGCAGCATGGCTGAGGGTTATAAGGTGCAAGGCAGGGCTTGGGCTTCCAGGACAGCAATGAGTCTAGGGAGTGATGTTGAGACAGAACGTCTGTGCAGCTATGCCTGGACTGGACAGTCTCATGCTCAGGGGTTTGGTAGAACCAGCCCGGACATTACAAGGGGCACTTAATGCTCCAGGACAATTACAGACTTAGTAAGCACATGTCAGCACATGGACTGCATGGACACCTACGTATGTACAATACCCTAGAACAATGTGATTACACCCTTATGGCTGATCTAAGAACTCTCTTTTGTTATCTGACCCAATTATTGTATGATGAACTGTTTCAGATTGACACTTTACCTATTGTCTTTACGATCAGGTAGTTACAGTCACATATGGACGTTTTAGTATGGTTCTATGCTTACGTGTACCCCTTCTGAGGGCTCAGGGTATGTGCGGACTCATTGGACTCATCCATATGTAGAATATTGTAATTATGCGATATAGTGGATGCCTGTACTCACCCCTTAAGGGTTTATGGACATATGTAGACCATAGGGACTATAAATACACCCTTGGGAGTGAGCAAGACATCTCATCTCCTACAGAGTTCTCTCTCTGTGCAAATACCTTCCTCAGCTGCACTTCATCAGGTTATGGGCCCTGCCTCTAAACTTACAACCACTACACAAAGTTCTATCACTCACAACCATTCCTAACAGTGAGTAAACACCTTTGTTTGCTGTATACTCCAACTAGCAGGATCCGCTGAGCCCATGGGGGTAAGCGACCTGGCTAGGTCTGTGCTGGGGTCTTAAGGACCTTGTGTGAGGTGCATAATGGACCTAGGCGTAGGTGACATCCACTAACCCCCTCTAGCATTGCGTGCTATACTACACATTACTATATCTTAGTGTAGAGCCCTTATGCACTTAGGTGGGTCTGGGGAAGCTCATACTGGCTATAGGCCTGGTGAATGGTTGGCTGTCTGCCCTTCAGTGGGAGCCACTTTGGGTCTATCACAAGGTGGGGGTTAGTCACACCCCTAGTGCTTGGGCCTAGTTACAACTGCACCATGCTACATAAATAAAGTAGACACACAGTAGTCTAGGCATGTGGGTCTGACTGGCATAAGTACCCATTGTGGCCTCTGGGGTGCAACGCCCCACAGTCAGGATATCCATGCCCTAGCTACTCAGTCATGCACCCAATCATCCAGGCATTAATCAGAGACTCCGCAGACCCACTAGAGCGGCAGATATTTTACATCTGCGTCCTCTAGGGAAGTGGCTGCTGGCTCATCTCTGACATGACTCCCCTGGAGCTGCGGGTAGTGCTTCAGCAGTATCAGGACTACTATAAAAAAGCCTTACTATAACTACCATACATAGAAGCGCATGCAGAGGCAGGACACATTAGTGTTCTGGCCATACAGTACCACAGACAGGAGGCGGCACTCTTCACACCTGTGTGCTAGCAGGGACTCGTGCTGACCGCTCCTTGGCACAGTCACAATATGTCCCTCGACCCAACACTCCCACAAACACAGTCTCAGGCAATCTGCCCCTTTCCTAGCCAGCTATATCAATGCACATTTGAAATGCATTCCAGTCAAGTTTCACTATACCATTGGGAGTCAAGCTCCCACAGTTTGACAGTACCGGGTGGTTGGAATGGTCAGGCACCTTCGAGGCGATCATGACAATCTATGAGGTGGAAGACCACTTATGTTTCTGGAGCTGTCCCACCGGTGCAATGTAGATGAGTGGAACAATACACAATGCCGACTCAAGGCATACTTCCAACTGTACATGACCACAGGAGTCTTCTCCCAAATCACCGACAAAAATGCCTACCCAATGCTCAAAGACAGGTGGGATCAGCTCAAGAGGCTCTATGGTGGAGTCTCTGGCAGCACCACCATCTTCAATGACTGGATCATGCTCACTCAAGCTAGGCTGGACAAAAGCCAGCCGATGGGACCCCAGCTCACCAAGCTGAATGAGTCCCACATCAACCTTGCCAACACCAAGATGGGTGTCACTGACACCCAATATTGTTTTATCATACTCCACACCCTCCCTGACTCTTATGAGGTCCTGACCTCTACCATCCTCACCACTGGCGACCCCACATTGCTTCAACCGGTGAAATCATAGCCCACATTCAGAATGAAGAAGGTCATAGGTCTGGCAGCTCTGCCTCCCTCAATGCAATTGCCCCAATCAAGGGGAAAGGCAAAGGCAAAAGTGGCTCCAATAAAAAGGAGAAGCATGCTGATCTTGTTTGCCATTACTGCAACAAGAAAGGGCACATCAAGCCTGATTGCCAAAAGAAGAAAAGGATGAGGCAGATGCCAAAAAGAAGCAGGAGAGCAGCAGCAGCAACAAGGCCATAAATAGTCATGTTGTAGACACCACCACCTCCATTGAGGAGGTCAATGATATCGGTGTTTCCTTGTGCACTGTGAGTAAATTGCATTGGCTGATGGACAGCGGGGCCACCCATCACATCACTCCCTACTGCTCTGACTTTGTCACTTATACACCAGTCAAAGGGACCATACATCTCAGTGACAAGCAGGGTACTGCAATTTCACAGTTGGGTATGGGAACCACTGTGTTCACAAGCTCGCAGGGAGTACAGATCACCCTTAAAGATGCTATCTATGTGCCCAGTGTAGGAAATTGTATTCTATCACTCAGATCCATTCTGGATAAAGGGGCTGCTGTACCTTTCCACTTGCATGGCTTTGACATTATTGTCGCAAACAAAGTTGTGGCTTCAGGATACGATGAAGGTCAACTCTTCTGGGTTGACTCTGACACCGGGGAACTGAACACACACCATAAGGAGTCTACCACACTCCACACCTGGCATCAGCACATGGGGCATATGTCCCATTGCGCACTAAAAGAACATGGTCCCTCTGCCTTGCAAGGCATGGACTTCTCTGGTGTCAACATAGCAATACCTACACTATGCCATAGATGTGAGACAGGCAAATCCACTCACAAACCCTTCCCATCCTCCTCTAAGAGGGCGACCCAAATATTAGAAATAGTTCACTTGGACTTAGTGGGTCCTATGCAGACCAAGTCATTGCATGGCTCCTTCTATATGGCCACCTTTATTGACAACTACACTAGCCTCGCAGTCATCTACTTCTTAAAAACAAAAGACCAGTTTCTGGATGCACTTAAAAAATATATTAATTGGGCCACAACCCAAACCTCCAAAAAACTATGCATCCTACAGTCTGATAGAGGTGGGAATATACAGGGGCTACAGTCCAAACTTATATGAACAAGAAGGGTATTGAACACCAGTTGATGATGCTGGGTACACCCCAGCAGAACAGAAAGCCAAGCAGTTCAACTGCACCATTATGGATAAGGCAATGTCCATGCTTCACCAAGCTGGCTTGTCAAACAGCTTTTGGGAGCACGCTGTAAGCACCATGGTCCACATCTACAACTGCACTCCCATCTGCTGCTGAAGTGGAAGACCCCTCATGAGTGATGGAATGCTGGTCATGTTCCAGACATCTCATACTTCCGCATCTTCAGATGCAAGGCATATATGCATGTGCCAGCTGACAAGCGACGGAAGCTCGACACGAAAGTGCTGCCCATTGTCTTCATTGGGTATGAGGCCAGTAGTAAGGGATACTGCCTCTGGGATAAAAGTACCCACTCCGTTCAAGTGTCAAGGGATGTGACATTCGACGAGAGTAGCTTTCCCGCCATAGACAAAGAGACTGAGCCCTTGACACACCAAGGGCTCACTGCATCTCCTCCTCCTATCCCCATTCCATTCATTCCAGTGAATGCAGAACCTGACACATCTGCACCACCACTACCCCCATGTGCAGCATCACCTACTTCCTCTGCTGAGGACAAAGATCAGGTTGACAATTTACTTGAACCCAAAGTAGAGTGGCCCACTACACCACCCACCCAAGGCACTCTTTCCCCTTCTATGCCTATTGCTAAGTGCTCTCCTCCTTCTAGCCACCACCCGCCCTTCTGCTTCATGAACTTATAAGCGAGCAGAAGAGTCTCCACTGGATCCTATGATTCCGGGGGATTTGCCAAGCACTTCGTGCTCCCAGGCGATTGGCGCGTGTACCAGTACCGAATCGAAGGTACTTCAATGAGGAAAATGCTGAGGCACCTGGCACCCAGTGGCTAGGGCATGCAGAATTGTTTGCCACAGCTTACATAGGATGGGATCTGGTTACTTATACCAAGGCTCTAAAGTCAAAAGATGCCAATGAGTGGCAGAAGGCCTGTCAATATGAGATAGATGCCTTAGCTAAAAATGACACATGGGAGTTAGTTGATCTCCCGGTGGGCCGCAAAGCTGTAAAATCGAAATGGGTATTCAAGTTGAAAGCCGATGGTCACTTCCATGCCTGGCTAGTGGCAAAGGGATTTACGCAGATCCCTGGTATAGATTATGACGAAACCTTCTCCCCTGTGCACACTTCGAGTCTCTCAGACTCCTCCTAGCATTAGCTGCACTAGAAGACTGGCACATACACCAGATGGACGTCAAGTCAGTGTTCCTTAATGGCATGCTTGACGAGGAGATTTACATGGAGCAACCACAGGGTTTCGTTGTCGCTGGAAAGGAGAATAAAGTATGCAGACTAAAAAATCTATTATGGTCTCAAACAAGCCTCCCACACATGGAACTTGCAATTCCACAGATTCCTTTTGGAACTCGCTTTAAGCGGATGTTCTCCAATGCCAGAGTTTACATTTACATGATGTCCTTATCACAGGGGGAGAATTCATCTCCGCTGATCATCATTCTTTATGTTGATGACATCACTATTATGGGTGCTTCTTTAGAAGCCATCAAGGTTTAAAAGAAGATCTACAGAAGCATTATGAAATGTCAGACCTTGGGGAAATAGAGTCCTATCTGGGGATTCAAATCACTCACGACAGGTCACATAACCACATAGAGATTGACCATCTGGTTATGTACATGATGTACTAGAACACTTTGGCATGTCAGATGCAAACCCACATAATACCCCACTACTGGCTGGTGCAGATGTGCACCTGGTCAAAAATACTGAGCAGGCCTCCCTTGCAGAGATTAAACACTACCAAAGCCTCATAGGCAGCCTGCTTTATGTACAAATTGGCACTTGTCCGACATTTCCTTTGCTGTATCACATTTGGCCCAGTATGCAGCAAATCCCTCTAAACAACATCTGTGTCTCGCCCAATACATTCTATCCTACCTTGTGGGAACTAAGGACATGCGCTTGTGCTACGATGGGGCCAAAGGCGATGGCCTTCACAGCTACTCTGACTCCTCTATGGGAGACAATATGGAGGATTGTCATTCCACTTCTGGTTATGTATTCTTGCTTGCTAACAGCACAATTTCCTGGTCATCCCGCAAACAAAAGACCATTGCCCAAAGCACATCTGAGGCAGAATACATGGCCCTGGCTGATGCAGCCAACCAAGCTGTCTGGTACCAAGGTTTCTTGAAGGAACTTGGGTACACTGTTGAGGACCCCATCCCTCTACATGGTGACAACAAAGGCACAGTTGACCTCGTGCTAAACCCAGTCACCAACTGTTGATCTAAGCACATCGACATTAAACACCATGTCATTCACAAGTACATAGAGGATGGTCAAATTTCTCTAATACATACACCTACAGAAGAAATGGTTGCAGATGGCTTCACCAAGTCACTCTTGTGCACCCTCCTTCTGCACTTCAACCCCAACATGGGTCTTTGTGCTCCATAATTGTTGGATCACAGGGGGATGTTGAGACAGAATGTCTGTGCAGCTATGCCTGGACTGGACAGTCTCATGCTCAGGGGTTCAGTAGAACTGGCCCGGACATTACAAGGGGCACTTAATGCTCCAGGACAATTACAGACTTAGTGAGCACATGTTGGCACATGGACTGCATGGACACCTACGTACATACAATACCCTAGAACAATGTGATTATGCCCTTATGGCCAATCTAAGAACTCTCTTTTGTTATCTGACCAGATTATTGTATGATCAAACTGTTTCAGATTGACACTTTACCTACTGTCTTTACGATCAGGTAGTTACAGTCACATATGGACCTTTTAGTATGGTTCTATGCTTATGCATACCCCTTCTGAGGGCTCAGGGTATGTGTGGACTCATTGGACTCGTCCATATGTAGAATATTGTAATTATGCGATATAGTGGATGCCTGTACTCACCCCTTAAGGGTTTATGGACATATGTAGACCATAGGGACTATAAATACACCCTTAGAGTGAGCAAGATGTCTTATCTCCTACAGAGTTCTCTCTCTGTGCGAATACCTTCCTCAGCTGCACTTCATCACACACTACAGTATGGTGAGTGAGCACAAAGTGCAAGCAATCCATGCCATAGGCATAGACATACAGTACTATCATTGAGTAGGTGTTTGAAAACAATCAGTCATATCTTGTCATACCCCTGGCCTGCCAATTTAGTCTCCACTTGGCATTGTGGTGCCAGTGCCATGGTTATCCTAAAGACACATCAATACACTCTCCAATCCAACATGATTCTGATGCACAGTTTCTGTCCTTGCTGCATATTTGTCTTACTAAGGCCATTTCCTCTCTGCAGATCTGTTTATGTTCTTGAACCAGTGCCATCCTCAAACTCCTTCAAGAGAGATCACAATGAAAATTAGGGTGGTTAGCTGTGGGAGTCAGTGCAAGTTACAATGCATCAAAAATTTCCTTGGTTACACCTGGCAAATAGACATGTGCAGTGGTAGGTGCTGCTTCTTGCATATAGAAAACCCCTCTATTTTTTCCACAGCATGCCCATCAATGCACCCAAGGATGTGCACTATGTTGCACTTGGTGTTATGGACTGCCAGACTATTTATGCTTACCTCATTTTTAACTATATATAGTAATTGCTTTCTCATAGACTGGCAGGGAGCCTCTTCCACATCCATCCCCATACATTACCACACCTCTACTATGCTTCACTGCTCTCCACTTTATGTCATGTTGCCTCAGCTCATTACTAATATGTTCAGACTAATATGCCACCATGTTTCATAGTCTTACAGCCTCATGATGCTGCTAAAATGCATCATCCAGCCTCTTAGTCATATAGGCTTAGTAGGATGCCACCTAGATCCATCATCACTTACTTTGTCATATGTGCTTACTATCTTATAGTCATATATGCTTAGTACAATGCCTTAGAGATGCATCAGCTCTTTACTTAGTCATATGTACTTACTGTACAGTAGCCACAGGGCCTATAAAAGCCCCCCAAAAGTGAGACCAAAACCTTAAGCTTAGTCTCTTATATAATACAGGACTTCCAGTTCATCCCTTGTGAACTCAAAGCTTAAGAACCATCAGAACTATCCTCTTGCACCTTAGAACATACCCTAAGGCCTGCTAAATCAACTTAGAGCCATATTTGCTCTTCACTTGAAACTCCAAATAAACTCAGACAGAAAGACACTGTCTTTCCTACCCACTACCTGAACCCAAAGGCCACTAGTAGCAGAACTCTAGTTGTCTATACAAACAAGTTGCATACTACAACCTCTATAATACATGTCACATACTATGACCACCTGTAGCACCCAGAAGCTGCTCCTACCAGACATCAGAACCCCTTCCATTTACAAGCTTTGTGAATCACCAACAAATTAAGTGCAATATAAGATGTAGTTGCACCTCCAGACATCCCTTCCTAGACATCAACTAGACAATACACTTCTTCAAAGCCAGTGCCACTACACACCATTCAGAAGCCACAGCCATGCAAGTTCTAAGAGTTAGAACTCTGAACCCCAACCTATATCAGAAACCAGACTTGGACAAGGCATCCAAACCCAAACCAGAAACCTCACACTAAGACATGTGATGTCCTAGCATGACACTTGGCATGATCAACCAGCTCATGTGGGGTGCCTGCTATGCAAAGCCCATCAATAGTATGGATAGTAGAAGCTCACTTGGTAAGGGTTACTAGTATAAAGGGTACTATATATAAACTGGTATAAAGGATGACTATTAATGTCTAAATTGATCTAATGGGTATGTTGGTGATATTGTGAAGCAGTGGCAAGGGAACAGAGGTGGTGGCTGGAGCAGTAACTGGAGCATACACTGCTTGATGAGCCTGTTGAGCAAGTTGAAGAAAGAGGCCAATATAACAAGGACTGGTGCTTTGTTCTTCATTCTTGTCAAAGTAAGCATTAATACTTGATTTGAGGTCCTCCACTCTGCCCTCAATCTCTAGTCCTAGAGCATATGCAACATCTTGAAGCTCTGCCTTCTTTTAACCATTAAGTGAGCCAATAAAGGGCACATTAGGGTCCCTCTGTTCACACTGCTGTTGTTGCTCCTTTTCTTGTGTATGCTTTTTGGCAGCCTTTGTGTCACACCCAGGGTAGGTGTGTCAGGGTTCTTCAATGTGATCCTAGCAGTCTTGGCTAACTGTTTTGGTCTTCCTTGTCTAAGAAGGTTTCTGTCGACAGTGATGGTCATCTGCTGCAGGAGTCAGCCTACTTCAGGCTTAAAGTGGAAGATGTAGTGATGGTGAGCAGTGGTGCTCAGAGGGATAGGAGTGGGAGTAGGAGATTGGTGATGAGGATGATAAGGCAGTAGAGGACAAGGGAGAGGAAGAGATGGGTTATGTCTCTCTATACTGGTATTTTAATGATGGTCTAACAACTGAGATATGAACAAAGGATTGCCTTGCAATTCTGAGTGATTTGGTTTGATTTCTGGAGTGAAGAATCCATGCAGTGGATTCTGAGTGACTGGTTTTGTTTGGCCTAAGTCCATCTAGGCTTGAACCAAAAGGTTCTGGTTTGTATGGCTTTTAGGAAGGCCATGTAGTTAATTCACTTTCTAACATGTCTAACCCAGTTGGCTTTTGCAACTGTGGTCTGTGTCTTTCTGATAATTGGGTCTAAGGGCATTTCCCTTGACTAAATGTTCTTCTGAGTCACTCCTTGTTCTGAGCTGACTTGTTGGTCTGAAATATCAATTAAGACTCTGTGTCTTTGTTTGGTCTACATCCTTCTATAAGGATGGTGTTAATTCAGTTGCTCTCAGTGACAGCTCTATTGGCTTTGATCTCTTCAGAGATGAGAGTGGCAAATGAGCTGAGTGGAATGACTGCTCTTAGACTAGGGAGGTGCTCCCTTCTATGTGAGGCTAAAGTCCTGTATTGAACAGAAGACCAAGCTTAAGGCTGGTCCTCAGAACTTGGGGCCTTAATATACTACTGGAAAATAAGGCTGTGCTAGCTGCACATTGCTGTGCTTCTGGATGCTGTGTGTGTGCAGTATCTGCAGTAAATCGTACAGTAATCCACAGTAAGGTAGAAGGGAAGGTGATGTGTCCATTAAGGGACTGCACCACAGCAAGGACATAGTGAGAAATAGGGTGCATATCAAGTAGAAAAGAGGGTACCAAGAGAAAGGAAAGAAATAGTATAGGTAAGTACTTATATTCATATTGCAAGTCCTTACCAGCTGTCATCAGGCCATGACACTTTGCTTGCTTTTGTGCAGCTTCTGTCTCTGCTTCCACCTCCTCTCTCTCACACTGTGCCAGTGCTTCTGCTGAATTGAGCCACCTTGAATCTATATTTAGCTTCCTTCTTTTTAAGTTTAAGGCTTTCCAATTCAGGCAATGCTTGAGGTGTTGAGACAGAATGTCTGTGTGGCCATGCCCAGACCAGACAGTCTCACACTCAGGGGTTTGGTAGAACCAGCCTGGACAGTACAAGGGGCACTTAATGCTCCAGGACAATTATGGACTTAGTGAGCACATGTTGGCACATGGACTGCATGGACACCTATGTACATATGATACCCTAGAACAATGTGATTATGCCCTTATGGCCAATCTAAGAACTCTCTTTTGTTATCTGACCCAATTATTGTATGATCAAACTGTTTCAGATTGGCACTTTACCTACTGTCTTTATGATCACATAGTTACATTCACATATGGACCTTTTTAGACTAGTTCTATGCTTACATGTACACCTTCTGTCACACTGGATGGAGCGTGGCAGTTCTGTCAATGTTTCTGTCTGGCAGCCTCCTTGGCTGTTCGTTCTCTTTGTATGAGGGATAGGGTGTCTGGCCTATCTCTGTCCTTCTGTTGTATGTGTAGGATGATATCTGCGTCGGTGACCATCATCTTGGTCGTCTTCTGTGGAGTTCTAATGCCTTGCTAGAATGGCTGTGGGTAGTGGTGGTGCTAGCTGCTGTCGTTCCCTATCTCCTGAAGGAGGAAGGGGATCTAGGTGTGAAGGAGTCGATTTGGATACTTAAGACGTGTATCCAAAGGAAGGGATGTCTGGAGTGCTGATACGCCTTGTATTGCACTTAGTTGTTGGTATGCCACTAAGGTCGTGAATGGAAGGAGCTGCTCCTTCCTGCTGGGTGTTCTGGTGCAGATAGGGTGATTCTATAGAGCACTGAGAAGTCCGTTACTCAGTGACCTTTGTCTGTCTGGAGCGAAGAAAGGCAATGCCTTTCTGAGCGCTTATCGTATGTGTCAGAGTTTGATGAGTTCCCAATCGGACTGGTTACTAGATATGGTAAATTAAGTGAAACGCGTCACTAAGTTGCTTAGCAGACCCTAGGGTGCGTTCTAGGGCGCAAGTGGGAGGGGGAAGGGGCTGGGAAGCTTCGGATCACTTAGAGGGTTGCTCTGAGAATGTCTAAGATTCACAAGAGACCAAGCTTAAGGCTTTGGTCCCCTTCTATGAGTGTATTTATACACAACTATTTAGGCAGAGTCTTCGGCAGCGCCTGACATGTTTCAGTGGCAGTAAGGCCATGAAAACTGTGGCAGATTAGTGTAAGTAGTTTAGTAACAAGCCAAGGCAACACAACAGCAGAAGGGATTGGCAAGAGTGTAATAGCAGTAGTGTAAGGTAAGGAGGGGGAAGTGGTGACGACTCCAGCCGGACTGTGAGAAATATGTACGTATAAGGCAAGAAGATTAGTAAGCGTAAGCGTCCCAATAGTCCACCATGACACCTTCTGAGGGCTCAGGGTATGTGCAGACTCATTGGACTCACCCATATGTAGAATATTGTGTTTATGCAATATTGTGGATGCCTGTACTCACCCCTTAAGGGCTTATGGACATATGTAGACCATAGGGACTATAAATACACCCTTGGGAGTGAGCAAGACATCTCATCTCCTACAGAGCTATTTTCCTCTGTTTGTATTCCTCTTCAGCTGCACTTTATCAGGTCATGGGCCCTGCACTCTAAACTTACAACCACAACAACAAAGTTCTATTGCTCACACTGTTCTTAACAGTAAGTAAAACATCTTTGTTCACCATATACTCTAACTAGACGGATCCATTGAGCCCATGGGGGTAAGCGACCTGGCTAGGTCTGTGCTGGGTCTTAAGGACCTTGTGTGAGGTGCATGATGGACCTAGGCATAGGTAAAATGCACTAAACCCCCTCTAGCATTGTGCACTATACTACACATTACCATATCTTAGTGTAGAGTGCCCTATGCACTTAGGCAGGTCTGGGGAAGCTTAGGCTGGCTATAGGCCTGGTGAATGGTTGGCTGTCTGCCCTTCAGTGGGAGCCGCTTTGGGTCTATCACAAGGCAGGGGTTAGTCACACCCCTAATGCTTGGGCCTAGTTACAACTGCACCATGCTACATAAACAAAGTAGACACACAGTAGTCTAGGCATGTGGGTCTGACTGGCATAAGTACCCATTGCAGCCTCTGGGGTGCAATGCCCCACAGTCAGGATATCCATGCCCTAGCTACTTAGTCATGCACCCAATTATCTAGGTGTTAATCAGAGACTCTGCAGACCCACTAGAGCAGCAGACATTTCACATCTGTATACTCTAGGGAAGTGGCTGCTGGCTCATCTCTGACATGACTCCCCTAGAGCTACAGGTAGTGCTTCAGTGGTATCAGGACTACTATAAAAAAGCCTTACCATTACTACCATACATAGAAACACACACAGAGGCAGGACACATTAGTGTTCTGGCCATACAGTACCACAGACAGGAGGCAGCATTCCATAACACCTGTGTGCTAGCAGGGACTCATGCTAACCACTCCTTGGCACAGTCACACAAACATGTCCTCTCAACCCACAACCCCCACCAACACAGCTCAGGTGAACCCACCTCTATTGCAGCTGGCTATCATCTTGTGCATATCCAATGCCTACAATACAGGCTTTGGCATACCTCCAGGTGTCAAACTTGCACAGTTTGACAGTACTGGGTGGTCAGAATGGTCAGGCACCTTTAAGGTGATCATGACAATCCAAGAAGTGAAAGACCACTTGCCCTTCCAGAGCTGTCCCACTGGCTCCAATGTAGATGAGTGGAGCAATATGCAGTGCCACCTTAAGGCATACTTCCAACTTTAAATGACTATAGGAGTCTTCTCCCAAATCTCCAATGAATCTGCCTACCCAATGCTCAAAGACAGGTGGGACCAGCTCAAGAGGCTCTATGGTGGAGTCTCTGGCAGCACCACTGTCTTCAATGACTGGATCACACTCACACAAGCCTGGCTTGATGAGAGCCACCCAATGGGACCTCAGCTCACCAAGCTGAATAAGTCCCACATCAACCTTGCCAATGTGAAAATGGGTGTCACTGACACCCAATACTGCTTTATCATCCTCCATGCTCTCCCCAACTCTTATGAGGTTTTAACCTCTACCATCCTTGCCACTGGTGACCCTACTATAACTGGGTGAAATCATAGCCCACATTCAAAATGAAGAAGGTCAAAGGTCTGGTGGCTCTGCCTCCCTCAATGCAATTGCTCCAATCAAGGGGAAAGGCAAAGGCAAAAGTGGCTCTGGTAAAAAGGAGAAGCACACTGATCTTGTTTGCCACTACTGCAACAAGAAAGGGCACATTAAGCCTAATTGCTGAAAGAAGAAGAAGGATAAGGCAGATGCCAAGAAAAAGCAGGAGAGCAGCAGTGGCACCAAGGCTGTAAATAGTCATGTCGTAGCTACCACTGCCTCCATTGAGGAGGTCAATGACATTGGTGTTTCCTTGTGTGCTGTGAGCAAATCATGTTGGTTAATGGACAGTGGGGCAACCTATCACATCACTCCCCACTGCTCTGACTTCACCGCTTACACACTAGTCAAAGGGACCATACACCTCAGTGATAAGCAGGGTACTGTAATTTCACAGTTAGGTGTGAAAACCACTGTTTTTACAAGTCCACAGGGGGTGCAGATCAGCCTAGAAGACGCTATATATGCACCTGACATAGGAAATCATATTCTATCACTCAGATCCATTCTGGATAAAGGGGCTGCCATACCTTTCCACTTGCATGGCTTCAACATTATTGTCACAAACAAAGTCATAGCTTCAGGATACCATAAAGGTCATCTATTCTGGGTTGACTCTAATACTGGGACACTGAACATGCACCATGGGGAGTCTACCACACTCCACATCTGGCATCAGCACATGGGGCATATGTCCCATCCTCCTCTAAGAGGGCAATTCAAATATTAGAACTAGTTCACTTGGACTTAGCAGGTCCTATGCAGACCAAGTCATTGCATGGCTTTTTCTACATGGCCACCTTTATTGATGACTACACTAGCCTTGCAGTCATCTACTTCTTAAAAATAAAAGACTGGTTTCTGGATGCATTCAAAAAATACATTAATTGGGCTACCACCCAAACCTCCAAACCAATGCACATCCTATGGTCTGATAGAGGTGGCAAATACACAGGGGCTAATGTCTGAGCATACATGAACGAGAAGGGTATTGAGCACCAGTTGACAATGCCAGGTACACCCCAGCAGAACAAAAAGGCTGAGCAGTTCAACTGCACCATTATGGATAAGGCAATGTCCATGCTTCACCAAGCTGGCTTATCAAATGGCTTTTGAGAGCATGCTGTAAGCACTGCAGTCCACATCTACAACCACACTCCCATCAGCTCACTGGAGTGGAAGACCCCACATGAGTGATAGAATGCTGGTCACATTCTGGACATCTCATACTTTCATGTCTTTGGATGCAAGGCATATATGCATGTGCCAGCTGACAAGCAATGGAAGCTAGATGTGAAGGTGCTGCCTGTTGTCTTCATTGAGTATGAGGCCAGTAGTAAGGGATACTGCCTCTGGGATAAAAGTACCCACTCCATTCGAGTGTCAAGGGATGTGACATTCAATGAGAGTAGCTTTCCTGGTGTAGACAAAGAGACCAAGCCCTCAACACACCAAGGGCTCACTGCATCTCCTCCTCCAATCCCCATTTCATTCTTTCCAGCAAATGCAGAGCCTAACACATCTGCATCACCACTACCCCCATGCACAGTGTCACCTACTTCCTCTTCTGAGGACAAAGATCAGGTTGATGATCTACTTGAACCCAAAACAGAGTGGCCTGCTATACTGCCCACCCAAAGGCACTCTTCCCCCTTCTATGCCTATAGTTAAGTGCCCTCCTCCTTCTACACCACGCCTCACCCTTCTGCTTTGCAAACCTATAAGCAAGCAGAAGAATCTCCACTGGATCCTATGATTCTAGGGGGACAAGGTTCTGTCCATGCCTATGGCATGGATTGCTCATGCAAGCACTCGCTCACCATACCTGCAGCATAGGACTTCACCTTGTTGGGGGCTGCACCCCCAAACCCCTGCTTTCTCTCTATAGTTCTAATATATATGTATATATTTTTATAGCACTCCAGTAATCATATCTCAGTCAACTTTTATATAGTACACTACCAATGGTCACTTCACCAAGCATAGTCTATCTACAGTATAGTAAGTTACTTTAGCAACACTTCACTATATACAATATTTTTAGTCTTTGCTTCCTCTATCTCTTCTTTCCAAATGGCCTTAATATTAGCCACAGATGTCACTCTAGATACTCCTACATAAATTGTCCATGTGTAAACACAGGTGATTTTAAATCTAGCCCCATATGCTTTACAGATTGCCCTTGTGATTTATTAATGGTCATTGAGAAGCAAAGCCTTATAGGAAATTGTCTTCTAATAAACTTGAAGGCAATCTGATCCTCTAAGGGCTGATTATATATTCTTGGGATAAAAATCTTTTTTCCTGCATTATCCCTAGTAAGAAGTTCAACTTCTAATACTCTGCTTCTAGCTCTTTTTAAAATGGCTCTGCTGCCATTACAAACACCACTTTTAGCATCTAGATTCTTAAGAATCATGATGGGACACCCAATTTTTAGCTCTAATTGAGCAAGTGGAAGGCCAGAGCATTTAATGGAATTTAAATACTCAATAGGATAGTTAAGCATAGGATCATCTGTTCCACTTTGCTCAGTATTAGGAATGTAGTCTGCACTGTTATACACTTGCACATCCCCATGAAATTTCTGAAGAACTTCTTGTTAAAATTGTCCACATCATTATTTATGCCACATAAAATGGTGCACTCTGAGAAGTAGGCATTAGGAAGACCAACAGTGTGGATGCCGGATAAATGGTATCAATTAGTGATGCCACAGTATTCTCAGTGCACTTAAAGTGCTCAGGCAGAGAGATACTACCCCCATCATCTGTATGTTTGCCTTGGCCCACCTCTAGCTGCCATTTAGCAAAGTTTTGCTCTGCCTCAATGGTAATGTTAAGATGCATGTTCTGATAAAGATATAGAATGGTTATAGATCTCCACAAAATAGATCTTTGGATGCAGGCTCCCACAACCTGTGCATGTGAACCCTTAAGAATGACTGGTAGGATTTGTTGGAAGTCACCACCAAACACACAGGTAAGACCACCAAAGGGCTTATCACAGCTATGCATATCTCTAAAGGAGCGATCTACTGTCTCCATATTATGTCTATGCTGCATGGGTGCCTCATCCCAAATAACCAAGTCAGTCATGCGAATTAACTCTCCCATGTGAAAGCTTTTAGTGAAGCCACAAACTGAACTCTCATGGCAAGGGATAGGAATTTTAAAAGCAGAGTGAGCAGTATGCCCTCCTTTAAGAAGGAGTGTAGCAATCCCTGAAGAAGCAACACAAAGCACAATTTTATGCTGAGAGTGCAGATGATAACAAAGAGTGTTATAAAGATAGGTTTTGCCAGTACCTCCAGGCCCATGAAGAAAAAAGATCTCCCCTGATTTATTTATAATGGCTGAGGTGATCCTCTCAAAGGCAGCATGCTGGTCAGGGTTAAGCTTATCAATATGCTCTGCTGCCCATCTGGCCTGGTCTTCTATATTATATTGGCGCTGCTCTGCAATCAGTGGATTGCCTACTATTGCTCCCCAGTCACCAACAATCTGTGCATGGTGGGCCAATCTTTAAGTCTTTGACCAAAGTGAGAAAGAAGTTGGTCAATAAGATAAAGACCATAATCCTGGATCTCCTCCTCAGAGGGATCTGCAAGAATATTACTCTGCTGAAGAAAATGCTTAAGGTCATCACAAATATCTGACCAAAAAGTGTTCCACAATGCTCTTGGATCAGCAGGAGTGCACTTATGCAAAATAGTCACAAACAGATGGCACAGTTGATAGCCAGTTTGCATATGCCTTGCCTCTTGCAAGCATTGATGCCATTCATGATCATCTTCTAAAAGGCCACATGCAATACAGGCCTCCCTAAAAGAAGGATATCTGATGCCCTCATAAGAATAAAGGTCATCCAGCCAGTGGCACCTTTAACAACAGTAAGAAGAAGGTGCAGATAGAAGCGCTCCCCTGAGGTAGGATAAGCATGATAAATCCTGCCAATAGCAAAGCCTTGCTTTCTTATATACCATCTATATGTCTTCTCCCTATTTCTTTTATCCCAAACCATTTTAGAAGGGAAGTCAGGATATAATGTATTATGAACAACTTCATTATTCATCCTTTTATTGGCATCAAACCACCTAGTAAGTGTGGTAAGCTTTTCATTTTCTGGGTCAACAACTTCTTGCAAGTTGGCTATCTCATTAACATTCCATGTAACTGACTGCTTATCAGGGAGATGGACTTGTAGATGCATAACAGAAGGCATCTGCTCCTGCATCTCAAAGAAGCAGAGGCACCAAGTGGCCTCACAACTGCTAATATAACGCGCATCTAGATATAATTTAATTTCATCTGTGCATCTTCCAAACTGCATTGTGGTGCAATCATGACCTTTATACACATATTTATAGATATATTTTATTGCCTTGATAGAGGTAATAGACTCCACATTAATGTGGCAGCAATATTTCCAAATTAAATATGGAGAGTAGCAAACAACCCATTGGTTGTTGACTTGCTTATTTTTAACCACATATGTATGACCAGTGTTAGCACACCTTGTACATGCATAAGAATCCTCTGTCACAGTAGTCTGCTCTCTAAATGGCTTAGGGAAACCTTTAGAGCATGTGCCATTCACCATGCAAGGTGCATTAGAATTTTGTTCTCCACATGGCCCATGAACCATAAACTTTTTTATAAGTTCTAGCAACTCATTACTATCATGTGGAAATTTAGAGGACATAAGGCTATCAACATCCTCTAGTGTGCACAATTTAGCATGAGGCTGAAGAAAGATGATAATATGTGCATGAGGAAGGCCTCTCTTTTGAAACTCAATAGTATAGAGATATGCAGCTATATCACCTAAGACACCATTTTTAATCTCTTTGATAAGAGATTGAAGCTTGGCATGAAATACACACACTACCAAGTCAGGGCAATCAGAAGCAGTTTAATTATATAGAAGTGCATTCTGAATTTCAGGCCAATTAGGATTGGCAGTCATGGTGATAAATAAATCTCCTCCACCAAAGTAACGATTTATAGCTAAGGCATCTTGACAATGCTGCTGCATATTATGTGTGCTGCCAGAAAAGCTAGAAGGCAAAATATATCTTTTGCCTAACTCATTTGAGTTAGCATCAGCATTGGCAGCCACAGCATCTACCAAGCCTTTATAAACCTCTGAATGCAGCTGAGCTTGATTAAATCTAGCAAAGTTAAGGCGATTCTGCTCAGCAACAGCCCATGTCTCACATACAAACTCTTGAAAGAGTTTTCCAGCAAGAAAGAGGTGATGAGATTCTACCTCCATAGGATGAATAAAAAGGCAATAGCAGAAATATTCTCCCATAGATACATATTTCTTTTTAGAGCCAGGTTGCATCTGCACATCTTCTTGGCCATTATAATGAATGCCCTGCCTCCAACCAAGTTGGCCAGTAGAAAATAGCAAAACATAGTGCAAAGCAGGGTAAAAAGGATGCTGATCTGATATACGCTTCAAAGGGGATCCATACTTGTGATATAAAACAATATCCTGAGAGCCAGTGGGCTAATCACCATCACCAAGTAAAATAACAGCCATCTCCTGAACAGAGGCATCAGGAACCTGATAGCATCGTCTATCAGTGGAGGGATCAAAATGGAGTGTAATTTGGCACTGCTGCTCAGGAGGCATATTTCTAGTTAACTCATATGCCTGTTTATATAGATGAACCCCTCTATGGTGGTGATATAACATATCCTGAAGTATGCCCATAGTATTCTGATCCAGATTAACATTTCACCTGTTTGTCATATGATGTCTTAAAGCATCATCTGAATCATATATATATAATTGGGCATATACTGGTGGCAAGCTGTAACCGGCCTGGGGTGATGGTTCAACACCATCGCGCCCCTGTAAGTTGCGGAACCGGCCAAAGTGTGTATTCGGACCCTGTTTCATGTTCGTGCCCCGTTTCATATCCATCAGCCTGTGATTTCTTGAGCGACCTTTGCTACTGGTCGTTATTGTTCTCCTAGTGTTTCAAGTAAAAATAGGTAGCACTGCCCCTTCAGGCTCTAGGCCTGCCCTCAAGTACTCTGTACTATAAATAGGGGACTCATTGCGCCTGGTAGAGGCAAGTTGAGTCTCTTGTCTCAATCTTAGCAGTGTTCTACTTCCCTGTGGGTGGCTACTGAGTCGGAGCTCAGCAAGCGGTAACCCGACAATCGACATCGACTTGCAGGTCGACTTCCTCTCTATCAGTCTTCTAGACCACTGCGAGGTCTAGCTTATCGACTTAGTGTGTCTATTGTTGCTGTCAAACCCTTGGCGGTGACATTAGACTCAACTTGTTTTTCAATACGGCTAGCAGTTCAGAAAGGACACTGCAGACCACGACCCTCGATTGGGTAGACGCCGTGAACGGCAGAAGGAACCACAGAGTTCGGTACATCTCCAAGGAACACCCAGCCAATCCCACGAATTGGGATATACAGATCATCGTCACACCGAGAGGCAAAGCACCAACCAATCCGAAGCTGGTGTGCGTACACGACAACAGGTGGAAGGAAGTCCACTGGGATAGTGGACGGTATACCGTAGGAGCGGAAGTACCACAGCTACACGACTACGACACTGAGGGATCAGAAGCAGACGAGCTTCTCGACGAAGAACTAGAAGAGCCAGAAGTCGCCTCAGACACAGAATCAGACGAGGCAGTGAGAGAAATCGACGACGCATTCAACAAGATCAAGATCACCCCGGTAGAAGAAAAAGCGCCAGCATTCCCCATCAGGACCCTCACTCCACTCCAAGGACTGCCCACCGACGCTCTACCTTCAGGAATCAGAATCCCTAGCCTCGCACAAGCCATGTCCACTCAAACCACCACAGCCACGGCCGTTGCCGCACAACCATCTACAACCACCCAAAGCGCGCCACAACACATCCAGAACGTCCTAAGACAGGTTCTCAAAAGAGCAGGACCACCGGGAGGATCCGGTGGAGGACCAAGTGGACCAGGAGGACCTGGAGGACCCGGAGGACCACCAGGACCTGACCCGAACGCCCCACAAATACCAGTAGCAGCAGCTGCTGATGTCAAAACCATGGGGGCACTCCCACAAGTCTTTATGGGAGATAGATCCAAAGCAGACGACTTCATCGAAGAAGTGAAGGGATACCTGCGCCTAAATGCCAATGTAGCAGGGTATAATTCGCCCTTCAAAAAAATCGCATTCACCCTCACCCTCATCAAAGGAGAAAACACGGCCCAATGGGTCAGAGACATGGGCGAATGGATCGATAGGTTGAACATGCCCCAGGACAACATCCCGGCGCTCTGGGATCAATTCCTCCTGGAATTTAGTCAGCAGTTCCAGGACACCCAAGCAGCACAACGAGCCAGAAACGAGATCCGAGACTGCCAATGAAGGGCTCCGACTATGACGAATATATTACCAGGTTCGAAAGCCTGGCAAGGAAGGCAGGATACACGCTGGGAAATGAAGAAACCTACAACATATTTCTACAAGGAATCCCAGCGTCACTACTCCACGACACCCTAAAGCCGCCGATTCCCCTTAACTACCACGACCTCAAAGAAAAGGTCAAAACAATCGCCCAGGGGAAAACCATAATCGACGGCATCCTGAAGAAAACCTTAGGAGCCCAATCGCCGTTTCAGCGATTCAACAATCCACCTAGGCCACCGCCATTCCAACAAAGGAACTGGCAACCACGATACAACCAGGGGAACCGACCCCAGTACAACTCCACAAACGCACCCCCATCTATGAACAATACCCCGGTCCCAATGGACCTATCAAGGGGCCGCACCCCGAACAATTGGCGAGGACGAGGAAACTGGAGGCAAAGGACAGGACCGCCCGCCAGGGGCAACGTATCCGCTCCAGGGTATGAAGCAATGCGATGCTTCAATTGCGGGAGAGAAGGGCACTTTGCCCGTGCCTGCCCCGAAAGACGGCAAACCTCTAGAAATCCCTACAGACAAGGCCCCAGACAGGCCAACCTCATCGACCTCCAAGAGGAGGAAGATCAAGACTACCCGATGGCGGAACCATCAGAAGGGACATCAGTGGCCACTATGCGAGCCCAGCTTGAGGGGATGTCCCTCGACGATCAAATCAAACTAGCCAAGGAAATGGGAGTCGCACAGGATTTTCCCTCTGCCTAATCAGATCGGCCCTGCTTAGGCGAATTCATAGCGAAAATGTATACATATCGGCTAGGAAATCAATGACAGTCCGTTTCTACGCACGATCAATCGCAAAAAGAGCCGAAGGAGTGGCCCTCATAGACTCAGGGGCCACAGAAAATTTCATGAGCCTCAACTATGCCAGGTGGCTACGACTACCTATCAAACGACTGGCAAACCCGAGACCGCTGTTTAACGTCGATGGAACGGAAAACAAGAGCGGAGCTCTCAAATATTACACCGACCTACAGTTCAAGACAGGGACACAAACCACGAACCAAAGGTTCTTCCTCTCCGACCTAGGAGATCATAAGGCCATCTTTGGATACCCTTGGTTCGCTTCCGTTCAGCCAAAAATCGACTGGAAAAAAGGATGGATCGACTTCACTCACCTTCCCATTGTCCTCTCAGCCCCGAACGCCGCGAAGGCGGTATACGTGCCCAGAACCAAGAATGTGCCGCGACCAATTAGAAGGAGAGCCGACACGTACCTCCTGGGAAGAGTAACCATAGGAGGAATAACGAGCGACACAGAACCAAACGACGCCATACCACCAGAATACAGGCGTCATAAGAAAGTCTTTAGCGAAGAAGAATCACAGCGAATGCCTAGCTCAACCATATGGGACCACGCCATTGAGCTATTACCAGGGGCACCCGATACCATGCCAGGGCGACTGCTACCTCTTACACAAGAAGAAAAAGCAGAGATGCACAAATTCGTCCAAGAACATCTAAAACGAGGAACCATTCGCATGTCGAAGTCGCCATACGCAGCCAACTTCTTCTTCGTGAAGAAAAAGGATGGAAAACTGAGGCCGGTACAGGACTACCGACCTGTCAACAAATGGACAAAGAGGAACAGGAATGTCTCACCCCTCATCCCGCAGGTCGTAGACCGACTTAGCGGATGCACAAAGTTCACGGTAGTCGACGTCCGATGGGGGTACAACAACATCAGAATCAAAGAGGGAGATGAATGGAAGGCCGCATTTCTCACACACGAAGGACTGTTCGAACCTACAGTCATGTTCTTCGGGCTTACCAACTCCCCGGCAACCTTCCAAATGATGATGAACGCCATATTCCGACAAGAGGTAGGAGAGGGCTGGCTCTCCGTTTACATGGATGACATCGCAATTCACACGGCCAAACGACCACACGAAACAGAGGAGCAGCACACGGCCAGACATCGAGAGTACGTCCATCGAATGCTGGACAAACTGGAACAAAACGACCTCTACCTCAAACCCGAAAAATGCCAATTCGAAAAGGAAGAGATCGAATACCTAGGAGTCATTGTAGGAAAGGGGCATCTCAGGATGAGCCCTAAGAAGCTACAAGGAATCGCCGATTGGTCCCCGCCGAAAAGCCCCACCGAAGTGAGGAGCTTTCTGGGGTTCACAGGGTACTACCGCTATTTCGTCCCAAATTACTCAAAGATCGCTCGACCCCTGTTGGAACTGACGAAGAAAACTACACCATGGCATTGGGGAGAAGCACAAATGAGGGCGTTTGAAGAGCTAAAGACCAGGATGTGCGGCAGCCCAGTGCTGATCCAACCGGACGTCGAGAAGCAATTCACACTCCACGTCGACGCATCAGCATACGGCGTAGGCGCCGTACTCTCGCAAGAGGGACAACAACACACCCTCACACCAACACTAGCCCAACGGCACAAACCCATACTACACCCAGTGGCATATTACTCGGCAACATTCACACCCACAGAACGAAACTACGACATCTACGAACGAGAACTGTTAGCCGTCATGAAGGCCCTTGCCCACTGGAGGCACTACCTAGGATGGACGAAAACACCATTCATAATCCGAACTGATCACGCCAACCTTCAGTATTGGAAGTCACCAAGAAACCTGAACCGACGAACCGCGCGATGGCATGCCGACCTCCAGGAATACGACTACATACTAGAATACATTCCTGGCAAAACAAACACCGCGGCGGATGCGCTGTCCCGGCCACCAAATGTAGACCATGGCGAGAGCGACAATAAAGACATCACGATCATCCCACCTCATCGAATCCGGGCGGCACAAACAATCCAAGGAAAGACCATCGTGCCAAACCTCAGAGAACTCAGACGGGCCATTGTCAGAAATGCCCACGACACACCCACATCTGGCCACCCAGGAAGAGACGAAACCCTACGAAAAGTGCAGGCACGATACTGGTGGCCAAAGATGAAGGAATGGATCGCGGACTACGTCAAAGGATGCGCAACATGCCAGCAAGCAAAGATACTAACGCACCGACCCCATGTCCCCCTCTACCGAATCCCCTCCACGCCGGGTACACTGCCCTTCGAAACCATAGCCATGGACCTAATCACTGGGCTACCACTAAAGCGAGGACTAGACGCCATCCTCACCATCGTAGACCACGGGTGTTCTCGCGCCGCCCTATTCCTCCCTTGCTCCACGAACATCACAGGACCAGGAATCGCCCAGTTATACCTAGACCACCTCTACCGTGGTACGGGCTACCAAAGAAAATCATCAGTGACAGGGACCCGCGATTCACGTCAAGTTTTGGAAAAGCACTCACGAAAAGACTCGGGATACAACAAAATCTATCCACTGCAGCCCATCCTCAAACCGACGGGCTATCCGAACGAAAGAACCAATGGATAGAACAATACTTGCGGCTGGTAACGGGCGGGCAACCAGATGATTGGACGGAATGGGTGGCCGTTGCAACGGCAGTACACAATAACCGAAAGAACAGCACCACTGGGCTATCGCCCAACCAAATCCTTATCGGTTTCGAACCCACGCTAGGACCTGGGGACTTAGGAATCCGGACCAACAATGAAGCGGCAGAACAGCGAATAAGAAAGATGGAAGAAGCGCGGGAGCACGCCATCGAGGCCATCAATAGAAAAGCGGCAGAAACCCCATCGGCTCAATACAAGGCCGGGGACCACGTATGGCTAGAAGGGACCCACTTGATGCTCCGGCATCAAGGGTCCAAATTAAACCCAAAGAGGTACGGCCCCTTCAAGATCCTCAAAGAGGTATCCCCGGTCGCATTCCTGCTTCAACTCCCCGCGTCATGGATGATCCATCCTGTATTCCACGCGTCCCTTCTTACCCCATATAGGGAAACGGACACTCACGGGCCCAACTACACGAGGCCTCCCCCTGACCTGATTGATGGCGAGGAACAATACGAGGTGGAGCAGATCAGAAACCATCGCCTCCAAGGGCGATCAAAGAAGCTGTACTATTTGATAAAGTGGCGGGGCTATCCCGAAAGCGACAACACCTGGGAACCAGCTGACCAGGTGTATGCCCCGGATCTCCTTCGGGAGTATCACAAACGCCGGCCCTTGAACATTATAAAAGGGAAGCAGAAACCCCCGGCAAACCCATCAGCTCGATCTACTTCCACTCGTCTCACCATTACATCCTCATGTCTTCCCCAGTCCCAGTCCCAGTTCCAGCCCCGGCCGCGCGTGTCCCGACCAGGAGACTGTCCAGTCTCCCTCCACAGCGGTCGGCCCCAGTCACACCTCTGCCACCCCCGCCTCCAACACCATCCGACTCCCAGGGGCGTTCCCCGACCTTGAAACGAACGCCTTCTGGGAAGGCCCCCTCTCCCCGGGGACGGTACGATCCGTCTTGGACGGATATGAAAATCTCAGCCCGACCCAGCTCCGCCAGCTGGCCGAGGGCTTGGCGACCACCCTCCAGCAGAGGGAAACCCTCTTCCAGGACGAGGCGCGATGCCTCAAACGACAGTTCGAGGAAGTCAACAGGGACAACCGCGAGCTCAAGGCCCGCATCCAGCAGATCGACGGGGAGCCCCTCCTGTGCCCTGACGGGTACGTCGAGAACGACGGGAGGCTTCCCGAATTCACCATCACCACCCCTGACGGCGAGAAGCCCGCCGTCTTCATCAAACAGCTGGATGACGGACGAGTGGCCGCTTGGCGGCCAACGCTACGGGCGATCACGACGCCCAGATCATCGACTTGTACGCGCGCCCCGAGTTCGATGAGTTCCCCCTGTCCCCGCTCCCGGTTTGGTTCCGCGCCCGCCTCTGGGGCAGCGAGATCGACTACCACCCGCTCCAGGAGGCCGTCATCGAGCTGGACGATTGGCCCCTCCTCGCCGAAGTCACGAGGTACCGGGTCTTGGATCGCGAGTGCGATACGCTGCGCGCCGAGCTACGCTTGGCTCAGGCGAATCTGGGGGCGTCTGAAGCCGCCAAGCAAGCGTGCGAGGACCGACTTATCGCGGCGAGGGCTGCCAAGAAAGTCCCCTTGGTGGGAGTCGAGCGGCCACAATTGGCCAGGCGATCAGCGTGGAGGAAGATGGGATGAGGGCATCCCGTCTAGCGGGGGAGTGATGTAACCGGCCTGGGGTGATGGTTCAACACCATCGCGCCCCTGTAAGTTGCGGAACCGGCCAAAGTGTGTATTCGGACCCTGTTTCATGTTCGTGCCCCATTTCATATCCATCAGCCTGTGATTTCTTGAGCGACCTTTGCTACTGGTCGTTATTGTTCTCCTAGTGTTTCAAGTAAAAATAGGTAGCACTGCCCCTTCAGGCTCTAGGCCTGCCCTCAAGTACTCTGTACTATAAATAGGGGACTCATTGCGCCTGGTAGAGGCAAGTTGAGTCTCTTGTCTCAATCTTAGCAGTGTTCTACTTCCCTGTGGGTGGCTACTGAGTCGGAGCTCAGCAAGCGGTAACCCGACAATCGACATCGACTTGCAGGTCGACTTCCTCTCTATCAGTCTTCTAGACCACTGCGAGGTCTAGCTTATCGACTTAGTGTGTCTATTGTTGCTGTCAAACCCTTGGCGGTGACACAAGCTGCCATCCTTAGGTGGTAAAAGTGAGCCTGCCCTATGTATAAGCTCTCCATGGAGCCTAAATGTATATGGCCCACCACCTGCTTGATTAACAGACTCATCAACCTTTCTTCCAACTGATGTCATGGCCAAAGCACTATTATAAGTGCGAATATTAGAGTGAAAAGCTCTCCCAGATGGATTTTGGCCAGTTAAAAGATTATAAAGCTCAGCTGGTGCTGGCTGAAGTGAAGGAAGAGATATCTTCCCACTATAACAACACATGCCAAATTTTGGATTGACATTAGATGAATGGAATAGGCACTCAGCCATCCAATGTAAAGCCCTGCAAGAAGGGCATAAAATATTCATATCTTTTAAATCATGAACATCCCAAGCAGGGTTAAAAGCATGGCGAGCAGCAGGAAGAGGCCTAGACACTAATAATGGCTGTGGTGGTACAATGGCCTAATAATTATTAATTACTTTGAGAAATAGAATAATAATAATAATTTTTAACTCACATTTTGAGGTTGAGGATGCTGAGGAGAAGAGGCAGTGGCAGAGGCAGTGGCAGTGGCAGAGGCAGCAGCAGTGGCAGAGGCAGAGGCAGAGGCAGTGGTGATATCAAAAGCAGGACCAAGGGCAGAGGTAGAGGCAGAGGCAGAGGTAGGGACAGGGACAGAGGTAGAGGTAGATGCAGTGGTCTAAAAAAAAAAAAATTATAAATATATCAGTATTTAATATGATAAACTTACAGAAATTTGTTGTCTTCTGTTAAATTAAGGAATAAGAGGAGGAAGAGCAGCATATGCTGCAGCTAGTTCAGCAGAAGTGAGAACTTAAGGAGGGGGGGCAAGAGAGCCAGACTGTCCTATAACTTCAGAGTGAGCTATCAGCTGAGCCACCAAAGGAGGAGGCAAATGATGATAAGTTTAACCATTGAAAGTAAAAGGAACAGAGATAGCAGAAGTAGAAGTATCAGAAGTGGGAACAGCAGTGTTTGAGGATGTAGAAGGAGTTCTACGCTGTTCAGGAGAACCCATAATGCGCTGAGTCCTCTCCTGGTCACATGCAGCTTGTTGGTGGCACTGAGGAGAGGTTAGAGGAGTGCCAGAAGAAAGGGGAGGAGCAGGAGTGTCAGATATAGTAGATAGCAGCTAAAAAGAGAAAAAAAAATTAAAAACACAATTTAACATTAAAAAGATAGTAAACATGCAGCTGTGGATGAGAAATAGTCTTGAAATGTGTGTGAAAGTGGCAAGGAAGCTGAGAAAAACCATAAAGATATTAAATCAGAATTTTATATGTTAAAAGGATGGAAGACGCACCTCTGGTGATGAAAATAAGCCTTATAGCACTGAGAAAAGGCTAAAAAAGCGAAAGTATATGTGCATAATCAGTTATAGTGTCAAGGAGGCAGAGGGACATACCTTGGTTGCAGTGATAGTAGGATTTTGATGGGAGAGAAGCAGATTCATGAAGTGGGCCTTGTGCTTATGAAAGCATTCCTAGAGGAAAGAGCCAAAGGACACTGTTGACGCTTTTTTGATGCTTAGTAAGCAGCAGCGTACAGAAGGATGAAAGATGCACCTCCAATAATAAAAGAAGCCTTATAGCACTGAGAAAAGGCTAAAAAAGCAAAAATGTATATTAAAAGTCAGTTATAGTGCCAAGGAAGCAGAGGGACACACCTTGGTTGCAGTGATAGTAGGATTTTGATGGGAGAGAGGCAGATTCACGAAGGCAGCGTTATGCTTACAAAAGTGTTCCCACATTCCCAGGAAAGAGCCAGAGGCAGAGGATGCTTCACCTTTTTTATGCTTAGTAAGCAGCAGCATACTGAAGTGAGGGTGGTTTTTGGCTTACTCAGCACTTAGTCAGTCGGAATTGCCTTATGGGGGACGACTCTCTTTTATAAGAATGATTTGCTGAGCACTTTATTGCTCCCAGGCAATCGGTGCATGCACTGGTACCGAATTGAAGGTACTTTCATAAGGATAACATTGAGGCACCTGGTGCCCAGTGGCTAGGGCACATGGAATTATCTGCCACAGCTTACATAGGATGGGATCCAGTTACTTATACTGAGGCTCTGAAGTCTAAAGATGCTGATGAGTGGCAGAAGGCCTGTCAATATGAGATAGACACCTTAGCTAAAAATGACACATGGGAGTTAGTCAATCTCCCAGTGGGCCACAAAGCAGTAAAATCAAAATGGGTATTCAAGTTGAAAGCTGATGGTTGCTTCTGCACCCAGCTAGTGGTGAAGGGATTTCTGCAGATCCCTGGTATTGATTATGACAAAACCTTCTCCCCTGTCACACATTTTGAGTCTCTCAGACTCCTCCAGCGTTTGCTGTACTGGAAGACTGGCACATTCACCAGATGGATGTCAAGTCAGCATTCCTCAATGGCATGCTCAACAAGGAGATTTTGTCACACTAGGATGTCACATGTCTTAGTGTGAGGGTTTGGGTTCAGTTCAGTTCAGTTTAGGGTTTGGATGCTTTGTCCAAGTCTGGTTTCTGATATGGGTCAGGGTTCGGAGTTCTATCCTTAGAACTCATACAGCTGTGGCTTCTGAGTGGCATGTAGTGGCGCTGGCTGTTCTGTTATCACTTCTAGGAAGTGATGTCTGGAGGTGCAATGACGTCTTGTATTGCACTTAGTTCATTGGTGTTCACACTAAGGTCATGAATGGAAGGGGTTTTGGTGTCTTATAGGAGCAGCTCCTGGTTGCTACTGGTGTGTTGTAGTATGCGGCACATATTACAGAGGTCATAGTATGTGACTTGTTTGTATAGATGACTAGAGTTCCTTTACTAGTGGCCTTTATATAGATGGCTAGAGTTCCGTTACTAGCAGCCTTCAGGTTTGGGTTCTGGGTGGGAAAGATGGCATCTTTCTGTCTGAGTTTGTTCAGAGTTTCAAATGAAGAGCAAATGTGGCTCTAAGTTGATTTAGCAGGCCTTAGGTACATTCTAAGGTGCAAGAGGATGGTTCTGATGGTTCTTTAAGCTTAAGTTCACAAGGGATGAACTAGAAGTCCTGTATTATACAAGAGACTAAGCTTAAGGCTTGAGTCTTGCTTTGGGGGGCTTTTATAGGCCCTGTGGCTACTGTTCAGTAAGTACATATGGCTAAGTAAAGGGATGATGTGTCTCTACAGCATCATACTAAGCATATATGACTACAAGATAGTAAGCATGTATGACTAAGTAAGTGATGATGCATTCAGATGGCATCCTACTAAGCCTATATGACTAAGAGGCTGGATGACACGTTTAAGCGGCATCATGAGGCTGTGAGACTACAAACACAGTGGCATATTAGTCTGAAAGTATTAGTAATGAGCCAGGCAACACAACATAAAGTGGAGGGCAGTGAAGTGTAATAGAGGTGTGGTAATGTATAGGGATGGGTGTGGAAGAGGCTCCCTGCCAGTCCATGAGAAAGCGATTACTATATATAGTAGAAAATGATGTAAGCAGAAATGGTCTGGCAGTCTATAACAGATTTACATGGAGTAACCTCAGGGTTTCACTGTCAGTGGAATGGAGAATAAAGTATGCAGGCTCAAAAAATCTATTTATGGTCTTAAACAAGCCTCCCACACATGGACTTGCAATTCCATGGATTCCTTTTGGAACTCAGCTTTAAGTGGACATTCTCTGATGCTGGAGTTTATATTTATGTGATGTCATCATCACAGGGGGAAGATTCATCTCTGTTAATCATCATTCTTTATGTTGATGACATCACTATTATGGGTGCTTCTATAGAAGCTGTCAAGCATTTAAAAGAAGATCTACAGAAGCATTACAAAATGTCAGACCTTGGGGAAATAGAGTCCTATCTGGGGATTCGAATCACCCACGACAGGTCACATAACCACATCAAGATTGACCAGTCTGGTTATGTACATGATGTACTAGAACACTTTGGCATGTCAGATGCAAACCCACATAATACCCCACTACTGGCTGGTGCAGACATGCACCTGGTCAAAAATACTGAGCAGGCCTCCCTTGCAGAGATTAAACACTACCAAAGCCTTATAGGCAGCCTGCTCTATATACAAATTGGCACTCACCTGGACATTTCCTTTGCTATATTGTATCACATTTGGCTCAGTATGCAGCAAACCCCTCTAAACAACATCTATGCCTCACCCAATATGTCCTATCCTACCTTGTGGGAACTGCAGACATGTGCTTGTGCTATGATGGGCCAATGGTGATGGCCTTTATGGCTACTCTAACTCCTCTATGGGAGACAATATGGAGGATCATCACTCCACTTCTGGTTATGTATTCTTGCTTGCTAATGGCGCAATTTCCTGGTCATCCTATAAACAAAAGACCATTGCCCAAAGCACATCTGAGGCAGAGTATATGGCCCTGGCTGATGTGGCCAACCAAGCTGTCTGGTACCAAGGTTTCTTGAAGGAACTTGGGTACACCATCAATGACCCTGTCCCTCTTTATGGTGACAACAAAGGTGCAGTTGAGCTTGCACAGAATCCAGTCACCAGCTGTCAATCTAAGCACATCAACATTAAGCATCATATCATTCCCAAGTATATAGAGGATGGTCAAATTTCTCTAATATGTACACCTATGGAAGAAATGGTTGCAGAGTGCTTCACCAAGTTGCTCTCATGCACCCTCCTTCTGCACTTCAACCCCAACATGGGTCTTTGTGCTCCATAATTGTTGGATCACAGGGGGATGTTGAGACAGAACATCTGTGCAGCCATGCCTAGACCAGACAGTCTTATGCTCAGGGGTTCAGTAGAACTGGCCTGGACAGTACAAGGGGCACTTAATGCTCCAGGACAATTATGGACTTAGTGAGCACATGTCAGCACATGGACTGCATGGACACCTATGTACGTACGATACCCTAGAACAATGTGATTACACCCTTATGACCAATCTAAGAACTCTCTTTTGTTATCTGACCCAATTATTGTATGATCAAACTGTTTCAGATTGACACTTTACCTACTGTCTTTATGATCAGTAGTTACATTCACATACAGACCTTTTTAGACTAGTTCTACACTTATGCATACTTCTGAGGGCTCAGGGTATGTGCAGACTCATCAGACTCACCCATATGTAGAATATTGTGTTTATGCAATATTGTGGATGCCTGTACTCACCCCTTAAGGGCTTATGGACATATGTAGACCATAGGGACTATAAATACACCCTTGGGAGTGAGCAAGACATCTCATCTCCTACAGAGCTATTTTCCTCTATTCATATTCCTCTTCAGCTGCTGTTATGGTGGACAGTTGGGACACTTATGCTTTCTTCTGTCCATATATGTGTGTATTTCTCACAGTCTGGCCAGAGTTGTCATCACCTCCCCCATCCTACTTTACATACCCTCTATTACACTCTTGCTGCCCCAGACTGCCATTGTGTTGCCTCGGCTACTTACTAAAGTACTTACACTAATCTGCCAATGGTTTTTGTGGCCTTACTGCCACTGAAACACATCAATCACTGCCAGAAACTCCACTGAAATAGCCATGTATAAATATGCTCATAGAATGGGACCAAAGCCTTAAGCTTGGTCTCTTGTGAATCCTAGACATTCTCAGAGCAATCCTCCAAGTGATCTGAAGCTTCAAAGCCCCTTTCCCTTTCCACTTGTGCCTAGAACATACCCTAGGGTCTGCTAAGCAACTTAGTGACACGTTTCACTTAATCTACCATATATAGTAAACCGAGTCCTGATTGGGAACTCTTCAAACTCTGATGCATATGTTAAGTGCTCAGAAAGGCATTGCCTTTCTTTGCTTCAGACAGATGAAGGTCACTGAGTAATAGACCTCTCAGTGCTCTATAGAACCACCCCTCTGCACTAGCAACCCAGAACCAAGGAGCAGCTCCTTCCATTCACGACCTTAGTGGCATACCAACAAACTAAGTGCAATACAAGGCATATCAGCACTTCAGACATCCCTTCCTTTGGATACATGTCCTAAGTATCCAAATCAACTCCTTTGCACCTAGATCCCCTTCCTCCTTGAGGAAACAGAGGACAAATACAGCCAGCACCTCCACTAGCAACAGCCATTCTAACAAGGTATTAGAACTCCACAGAAGATGACCAAGACAACAGTCACCAATGCAGATATCATCCTATACTTACAACAGAGGGGTAGAACAGACAAACTAACTCCCAGACAGAGGGAAAAAGCAGCCAAGGGAGCTGCCAGACAGAAACATCAACAGAACTGCCACACTCAGTCTAGCATGACAGCTGCACTTCATCATGAGGCTGTGCATCTGATCAAATGCCAGGACAGCATGAGCAGCAAGTGCTTTATTCTCATGATGTAACAGTGCAACCTTGCCTTCAAGTGCACAAATGTAAGCCTCTGTGTCTTGACCATAACATGCAGGTTTTAGAGCCTTAGAATAGAACTAGGATAGTGGAATGGATGCTGGGTTGAATAAGGAAGAGGGCTGTGATGAGGAGGGTGAAGCTGATTCAAATAGGTGTAAAGATGTTGTGAGGGGTGTTGACTGGTAAGTTCTACTTCCATCTTTATTGTTGTTGTTCTTATCATCATCTAAATTGGGCTTAGGATCATTGTCTGACCACTGTTGGTGCTCTGGCCATTTGTCATTGGCATGGACTGGATAACTGTCAGGGATATCACAAGCAGTAGTTGATATGTCATTACTTAGGGCATAGTCTTTATCAGTAAAGACATTGTGGTTGGTAGGCCAGATGCCACTCTTTTAAAATGCTGACTGGATAGTGGTTGCCTTAAAGCTTTGCAGTTGTACATCCATGTAATGTTTGACAAATTGCACCCTTGGAGTCTCCTCCAAATGTTCCTCCACATAATCATGACATCTCTCAATCCATGCACATGCAAGGGGACCAAAGACACCAACATTGAGAGGCTGGAGCTTGTAGGTAGTATGTTGGGGGAGTGAGAAGAGAATGATATTGTATTCCTTTGCAAGATAGACAAGCTTGTACCTCTCATAGGATCCATGGCCATCAAGTTGGAAATATATAATATATTTGGGTTAACCTTGAACCATGCTCATTTATACTGCTCTTTGCCTTCAAAGATAATTCCTGAGCCAATATATCCTCTATCTGTGGTAACATATTCCACTGTGGTGACAAGCTTCAGATTGGCACTATGAAGTTTGTATTTGGGATGCTTGTTATAAGGAACAAAGTACTTCTGTGCCCGAGCTTTTCAACCACCTCCATGTTGGATACCCTTCTCATCCATGTTGTAGATATTCTCAGGGGGATATTATATTTTATGATGATTGCCTTAAGGAGGTCAAAGTGGCACATGACTGTTGGATGGTTGAAAGCTTGGGCTCATTTGGGATCCAAACCTAATAGTCTCCCAAGGACAACATAAGGTTGATGTGAAAGGAAGCAACAGACCTAGGTTTGGCCAGGTTTCCAACCACAGAGATATTCAGCCTTCTTTTGGACTGTTTGTTTGCTGATGCAATGACCAGTATTAGAGAGAAGAGTGATCCTTTCAATAAGAACTTTTTCCTATACAGGTGAAAGAAGCTGCTAGGCTAAGTGAGCATCTCTATTGTTCTGATGTTTACTAGAAGCACAGTTGCAAAGAGTACCAACACAAACATTAGTCTTATACTTTCCATCAAATATCCATTTAACTTGTCACACTGGACTAAATATGGCTGGTCTGTCAAAATTTCTGTCTGGCAGCATGCTTGGCTGCTTGTTCTCTCTGTCAGGTGGTTAGTTCATCTGGGATATCCCTCTGCTATAGACAAGTGGTGTTGCTAATGTCTGTGTCTGTGACTGTCATCTTGGTAATCTTCTGTGGAGTTCTAACACCTTGTTAGAATGACTATGGGTAGTGGTGGTGCTGGCTGTGTTTGTCCTTGGTTTTCTGAAGGAGCAAGGGGATCTAGACATGAAGGTGTCAATTTGGATATTCAAGAAGCATATCATCTAGTTGGTGTTAAGGAAGCGATGTCTGGAGTGCTGATACACCTTGTATTGCACTTAGGCCCTGGACAGCACCAGGAAAATCCCAGGAAAATCCTCAAATGTTTTGCTTTAGGGTTTTCCAGAGATCATGTACATGACAGGGGTGTCCATTTGTGACATCACACAATCATTTTGGCAAAACAAAAATGCATGATGCGTGATGCATGTGACTGTGAGCTCACCTCTCAGTTGTCATCATGGTCAGTGGTGGAGTTGCAAACATCTTCCTGCCATTCCCCTTTCTTGCTGTGGTGCATGTTTACATGATGATAGTCAAGAGAAACATGAGGAACTCCCAAGAATCTGAGAATTCCCATTCTCACCCATCACCCATCACATACATCAGGTCACATGCATCACACATCACACATCACATATCATGCATTTTCATTTTGCCAAAATGATTGTGTGATGTCACAAATGGACACCCCTGTCACACACGTGATCTCTGGAAAACCCAAAGCAAAATGTTTGAGGATTTTCCTGGGGTTTTCCTGGTGCTGTCCAGGGCCTTAGTTCATTGGTATACCACTATGCTTGTGAATGGAAGGAGCTGCTTCTTGGTACTGGGTTGCTAGTGCAGAGGGGTGGTTCTATAGGGCACTGAGAGGTCCATTACTCAGTGGCCTTCATCTGTCTGAAGCGAAGAAAGGCAATGCCTTTCTGAGCACTTAATGTATGCATCAAAGTTCAAAGAGTTCCCTATCAGGACTCAGTTTACTATATATGGTAGATTAAGTGAAACATGTCACTAAGTCACTTAGTGGACCCTAGGGTATGTTCTAGGGCACAAGTGGAAAGGGGAAGAGGGATTCTAAGCTCAAGATCATTTAGAGGATTGCTCTGAGAAGTCTATGATTCACAAGAGACCAAGTTTAAGGCTTTTGGTCCTGTTCTAAGAGTGTATTTATACATAAATATTTAGGCAGAGTTTCCAGCAGCAATTGATGTGTTTCAGCAGCAGTAAGGCACAAAAGCTATTGGCAGATTAGTGTAAGTAGTTTAGTAAGTAGCCAAGGCAACACAATAGCAGACTGGGGTGGCAGGAGCATAATAGAGGGTATGTCAAGTAGAGTGGGGGAAGTGATGATGACTCTAGCCAGCCTGTGAGAAATACATATGTATATGGACAAAATGTTAGTAAGCAAAAGTGTCCCAACTGTATTGGAGGAGCTCAGTCAGGTGAAAGAACAACTAATATTATGTTATGGCTAACCTATTGGAGGAGCTACTGAATGGTAAGTAAAAGGAGCATGAGCAGTGAGAGTGCTAAGTACTGACCTCAGTTGGGTGAAAGAACAACTAAGGTGGGGAATGGTTCTGTAGTGACTATATATTCTATGGTAATAATTGGCTAGGAATTTTGACATAAGGAATGTTAGAGGCAGATTTACACACCTATGAATGTGCTAAATCAATTGTTCACACAGTGTGGCTGAACTGCCTGAAAGTCACATGCCATTTGGGACATGTATCCAACAAACTGTCCACCATAACATAACTGCACTGATGTTAGATTTCTCCTGTCTCTGCAGAAGCTTAACACCTTCTTGGATGATCTCTTCCCTTTTAGAGTCAGAGAAGCTTTTGAATGCATGAAACTCCTCATATGGCATGCCAATGACACTGCATCAGGAAAGTAATTATGGAGGTCACATGATCAATCAACAAACAATTGTAGATCAACACAATAATAATAGATCAACATGATAACACTGAATGAGTATTTCAAACTCCACTCAGCAGGATTGTCACACTCCTTTCAAAGTCTTTGTTTAGCATGATACAGCCAATGCTTTGCCACCAAAATTTCCATAGAGCTTGCCTTACATATAAGGATTGTAGATATATATGTAAATTTGGTGATTGTGGTACACAGAAGTAATTCTGATACTGTTTCTTCCCTATGAGTTGAATTTTCACAAACAATTACTCTAATTTCACCAAAACTTGGCCAATTTTCTTCAAACAAAGTTTAAGAGCATACTAGTGGACACTATGAGCACTCATTCCAAGAATTCCAAGGTCATAAGCTTGAGAGAATGAGGCACAATATCGTGTTTTCAAACACCTACCCACTTTCAAACCCAGCACCAGAATAGTAACCTTGTTTTTCTTACAGAGCTTAAAATACCATTACAAAGCAGTCCATTATAATGGTGTTCCCAATTTTATGACAGGTTAGCTCAAATACAATCAAAGATGCATTGGCATCACAGGTCTGGTGACCCGTAACGGCATTGAAGCCGGTCTATGCTAGCTGCGTTCGCAGGATCTCGGCAACACGTTCGAATGTAGCATCCACTTTCATGAGGTAATCGTCCGTATTCTCATCACGAACACTGCCGGGCGGCACATCCAAAATAAACGACGGCGCATACATAGGGAAGCCTGCATGGTTAGGGATGGGTGTGTCAAGAGCGAGGGTACACCACACTGTTTAAGCTTTCGTGAGCAAGAGTAAGTGACCCTTGCCCGCTGACGCACCGCAATGGAAGTGAGTAGCGCCCATGCTCGGGCGGTGTTGACAGGACTATACCCTCCTAAATCACATGTGAGAGACCAGGAGATATCTTGGTCGTACAAGTGCCGTACCGCCACCAAGAAGTAACACCTTTGCAGAAAAATCGAGGACACGCTGAACACACCAGGCTAGACCGCCTTCGCCACCTAGGGACCAATTCCATACGCCGATGGGATCTTCTGCGAGCCCGTCAACGCCGCACTGTAACACAATATAATCCGGCGCAAATGCCTCGAGAAGACGATCAACCGTCCGCCAGATGCGTGCAAATGTGGCGCAACTTGCGCCTGCATGCAGTGGCAAAGACAGCGCGAAAGGATCAAAGCCGGCCGAAGATATGTCCGGAAGGGCGGAGTGCTCGGAAGCTGGGAAAAAGCCGAGGCCAGCGTGGTGAATGGATAATGTAAGGACTTGGCCCCGTGCACCGGCACCTCGAAATGCGCAGCGACGCCATCACCATAGTGTACATCCAAGTCCAGGTACATGACACGAGACTTCTTCCGGAAGCTGCACGGATTCGACGACAGGACCGGTGAAGGGGATGCACGCCTGAGGACTAGAAGAGCAAGTACGCAGTCATTTACGTAGCAAAATCCTGAAGCTAGCGATTTGTGAGCGTGGTGTCTAGTAGTCCGCTCAGCGTGCGATTGAGATGAGGTATTAAGATGGGGCTGACCTTCCACCGTCCCAAGAAATGGCGATGTCACACCTGCCCTCTGCAAGCTCTCGTGCGGCAGTGATTGACGCGCCTGCTATTCCGAGGACATATTCTGCGAGACCGGGAAAAGGTGCACAGTCCTACCTCGTTTAAGTTGTGATCATTATCGCACGGTGAGAGGTCAGCGGAACAGTGCGTACGTCTTCAAGGCCAAACTCTTTGCAAGAGGCGGGGTCAGGACCTGGATCGGCGAGCAACAGATCAACATAGGATCGTTCATGGTACGATATAAGATCATTTGTAGATGCGGGGGAGGGACGAAGTAGGGAGACCACATGGGTGGTCGTGCTTGGGGTTGGTCGGAGAAGGCCGAAAGCGGTGACGAGAGCGTGAACGAACGTGGAGCGATTTGGATTTGATGGAAGAAGAGAGCAAGTCTGCGAAGAAAGGAGAAATCGTCGCGTCGGAAATGGCAGGATCGATTACGAACCTTTGCAAGCTTCTCTGAAGCTACGTAGGTGATCCGACGTGCTCGTGGTCGTTGACACATCATCACGCTGCACATGGAACTGGAACCTGCAATCCTCTCCTGTCTGCTCCACACGCACACTCAGTTAATTAACTCGGCGGACCTCGGACGGCATCCCACCCCGGAAGGTGAAGTGGGTGGGGATATGATGGATATACCCACATTCAGTTTTTTCTCCCTTCCCTCCGTCCTTGTCTGTCCTTGGCCGTGTCTCTGGTTTCTCTGTTCTCACTCCCCTTTTCCATGATCATGTTTCTCCCATCTATGCTCGCCTTTGCACTCACGCTCCCTTCCGTTTTTGCGCAGAAACCAGGCTCCATCGTTGCCGTCGGTGACACTCACGTCAGCGCCATGATGGTGTGCCACCACGGAATTTCCAAACATCCGTTGCTGATATACCTCAGATGTTTGTAGTCAGTTCCGACAAGGTCTATATTCTCGACAAAGTAGAGGGGAATGCTATCCAGATCAATAACCATTCTCTCTACGCTGTGATATGGTACGCAATTCTCTGACTTATGTGAAGTTATGTCCCCCTATCTAAAATCCAATCAAGGGACATAGCCGCACGGACCGTAACGCCTCTGGATGTTCAAACCAACGCCTTTTGTGCCGCAGGCATGCATCTCCCTAATGGTTCCTATGCTCTCTTTGGCGGAAATACGGCCGTCGGTCCCGGTGGCGCCAATAACGATGCTGGTTCAACCACCGCCTTTGACCCCACATACAAGGACTATGATGGCACACGCGCCATTCGTGTCTTTAACGCGTGTGATGCAAATACCCCGTGCTCTTTCTACGACAATAGTACCCAACTAGCCAAGCATCGCTGGTATCCTGCTGCAGAACCCCTAGCTGATGGAACTGTCGTAGTGATCGGTGGCTTCGTTGCCGGCGGATACATCAACCGCAACTACCCGAATACGGATCCTGCTTACGAAGGTGGTGCTGCCGAACCAACTTATGAATTCTTCCCCCCCTCGGGATCACAATCCCCTCAGGTCATGAATTTCATGGTGCAAACAAGCGGACTAAACTCCTATGCCTTGACATACCTCATGCCATCAGGAAAAATGTTCGTTCAGGCCAACTACTCAACCAGTTAAGTCGATCTGGTTTTTCTATCCGGTCCTCTCCACTGACTACTGAACAGTCCTTTGGGATCCATCTACTAATGCCGAGACTCCATTGCCTGACATGCCAGGCCAGATTATTCGTGTATACCCCGCATCAGGAGCGAATGCTATGTTGCCCTTGACACCTGCTAACAACTACACCCCGACAATCATTTTCTGTGGCGGCCAGTACATGGATGACTACTCATGGGGCAATTATAGCTATCCGTTCGCTAACACGTGGACCCTCCCCGCCTCTTCCGACTGCCATCGTATCACTCCTGAACCCACCGACGGATCCTCACCTGCCTACGTACAGGACGATGACCTTCCAATCGGACGTACTATGGGCCAGTTCATCGCGCTCCCCGATGGCACATTTCTCATAATCAATGGTGGCCAAAACGGTACTGCGGGCTATGCGCAAAGGACGCTGACGGTCACTTCGATGCCGTTCGGAGAGTCACTCGCGACAGGACCTGTAGGTCAACCTGCGATCTATAATCCAAACGCGCCTTCGGGCAGCCGCTGGTCGACGGCTGGTTTGGGTTCCTCAAACATTCCTCGTCTGTACCATTCATCGGCTATATTGCTTCCGGATGGATCGGTTATGGTTGCAGGATCGAATCCAAATATCGACGTGAATCTCACCACGATATACCCGACGACGTATACTGCGGAATACTTTTATCCTCCTTACTTCTCTGCAAAGACACGACCTGTGCCACAGAACATCCCTTCGACATTGTCATACGGTGGAAATTACTTTGATATTACTATTGCTGCATCGTCTTATTCCGGTGCTGCAAATGATGCAGCGGATAATACGACGATATGGTTGATCCGACCTGGATTCACGACGCATGCAATGAATATGGGCCAGCGGATTCTGGAGCTGAACCACACATACACGGTAGAGTCGAATGGGACTATAATTCTCCATACTGCCCAACTTCCGCCGAATCCTAACCTGTTCCAGCCGGGGCCTGCTTTTCTATTTGTAACGATCAGCGGTATTCCCAGCAATGGTACATATGTTCTGGTTGGGAACGGGCAAGTCAGTACACAAGCGACGGCACCAGTAAGCGCGTTACCCCCAAGTGTCCACTCCTCTCAGAGTAGTGGACCCACGACCAGCACCAACAATGGCTCGGGTAAAAACAATGCCACTCCAACCCACCCCGTTTCTGGGTCCACCCTCAGCCTGTTTGCGGTCACAGTGACGCTCACTCTCTCATGGAGTATCATGGGTGTTTATTGAGGGAGGAAAGGCTCCGAGGAACTTATATGGTATCCATCAAGAGAGGGATGATAAGGATAGTCCTTAGCTTGTCGGCATCAGCGTTAACTCTTCAAAGCTTTTATTTCCTCTTCAGTTGGATTTTCTTGGACCTATATTCCTGGGACAGACAGTACATACCTGGCATGATACATCAATCTTCGGGCTGTGAATATAGGCAATACAAATATGGACCTCTGCTAATTTCATTTCTTTTTCTGTACTCTGGCCTTTTTCTGTACTCTGGCTTTGTGCAGCCGGCTAGTCGGCCCGCTGTAGCCCATTTGCATTTGGAATTGAAAAAAAAAACTGTTCGAGACCATGGATTCACTCATCTTGAAAGCCAACACGACACTCCCAAAATCGCTCAGGCCGACTGGTCCTGCCCCAGAGACTGCACGCAAATACAATCACATAGCTAATAGAAAGCTCCGAACGACTCTTCAACGTCAATCTGCAAATACTGGGCGATCAAAAGCTCTGCTTCGAGATGCAGAACTTCTTCTACCTAACGAAGCTGGAAAGATGGAAGTGGAGGGGGATATAGACCGAACGTGGCGAATATCTCAGGACGAGATAATCAGTTCAATAAATGTCGAGGCGGCGCGTGGACGCAAGGAGTTTGCCCTTGACGGTGGCCCTTACCGCGCCAGATACACTCGCAACGGCAGACACATGGCGGTTGTTGGACAAAAAGGCCATGTCGCTACCTTTGATTGGCAGACAGGAACTATGCACTCTGAACTACAGCTGCGGGAAACCTGTCGAGATATCACGTATGTCCTGTCTACACTCTCGAGCATGGGCTTTATCGCTCCCAGTTTTTTGCAGGATCATTCACAATACGCAGTCGCGCAAAAGAAATACGTTTTCATCTATGACCGTGACGGCGTTGAGCTTCATAGGTTAAAATCTCACATCGAACCTATGTGCCTAGAGTTTCTTCCGTTTCATTGGCTTCTTGCCTCCGTTGTGTGTAAATTACCGCGTATTGTTACGCATATTTGGTTTGACTACTGGCAGGGAAACGCGGGTTATCTGAAATATCAAGACGTCTCTACAGGGCAGCTCGTCGCAGAACACCGCACGAAGCTTGGAGCGTGTGTCACCATGACCCAGAACAAACATAACGCAGTCATACATCTCGGCCATCAGAATGGCACCGTAACGCTCTGGACCCCGAACCTCCCTTATCCAGCGGTGCGTTTATTGGCCCATCTCGGGCCCGTGTGCAGTGTCTCCGTGGATCAGAGTACTGGAGGCCGTTATATGGCCACCGCAGGAGTAGATGGGATCGTGAAGGTATGGGACTGTCGCAGCTGGAAGGAAGCTCTACGGTCTTGGGACACTCGTGGTGGTACTTCCATCTTGGCGTGGAGTCAACGGGGATGCCTCGCCGTGGCGTCTGGCGGCGCGGTAAATGTGCGTACTATCTTTGGCTCTCTCTTGCATCTCATTACTAACACTCTGAGCTCGGCCAGGTATATTCCCAGCCATCAATCCACACGCCTCATCCTGTTCCCTCTCCACCTCCCTTATACGTGACACATCCCCAACCTGCGAAACCCCACACCTCCCTCGTGTTCTGCCCATTTCAGGATGTCCTTGCAATTGGACACGCCGCAGGGGTCTCCTGCATACTGGTTCCAGGTGCTGGCGAGCCCAACTTTGACAGCTCCGAGGTTGATCCCTTCGAGGGCTCGAAGGCACGCCGCGAGCGCGAGGTCAAGTCGCTACTAGATAAGGTTCCGTTTTCCACCCTCCCATTCTTATTCTCCCTTCCTCGTGAGTCCTACTAATTGCCGTACAAGATCCAACCAGACATGATCGCCCTTGATCCGGAATTCCTTGGCGGGTTCGCCCCACACAGCAAAGTTACGGAAGGCTTGGATCCAGACACTCTGACATTCACTCGACAGACGCGTCTCGACCGCTTGCGTATTCAAGGAAAGGCCGATGAGACGGAGGACGTGAGCGAAGATGAAGCAGCAGTAGAATACCCAGCGGACATTAGCAACCCACCAAAACGCGACCGCGTGGGGCGGGAAAAACACAAGACGCGCGGTAAGGGCAAAAGCCTCAAGCGGTGCGTAGACTGTTTCACCCTGGGACCGGTATGCGCTCATTTCAGTTTGCATTAGATACTTGCGGAAACAGAGAAAAAACGTCATTGACCCCAGAATCGTGAGTTGAAACCATTTTGGTAGCCTGTTTTTTTTGGTGTCGACCGAGTCGACGCTGTCAGGTTGCGATACGTGAGGCTCTTGTAGAACAGCGGACCAAGGCGCGGCCGGCGGCGGACGACAGGTCGAAATCTGAGCGACCCTCAGCACTGGACAGGTTTTACCATCGACGATAATCTCCCTACGACACATGCACCTTATTTATAGTCGCCACCCTGATTCTGCCTGTCATGTAGTTGCCATTCTCTACATTCACACTCCCAAGCGGCAGCCTATTGAAAGGATATATAAAGAATGTCCCAGGGAATGATCGCGAGTTAAATCTAGCTCTAGCTAGTCCGAATAGGTACAATAGAGTAGGTAACTCGTCAGTTTGAAGTAGAGTGAGGTGAGGGATATAAATTGGATACGACAATAGTGACAGGGAATAGATACAAAATAAGGTCACCGTATCACAACAAGCACCCATATTCAACGTTCAACCATCGCCTGTCATCACCTATCCCCGTCATCGTGGTGTGCCCGAGCGCGCAAGGTATGCGTCTCGATATGGATCAAACTCACCGCTGTGAGCGAATTGCGAGCTTGCCCGTGGCTCAAACTGATCGCGATACGGCGACTGCATCAAATCGGCTTCACTGTGGTTGGCTTGTTGTAAAGGCACAAATGCACTCGAATCAGAGCTACGCATCTCGCGCCCTCCAAAGCCACTAAACCCTGTGCCAGACGTAGCGTATGTGGGACCTGACTTGGCAACGGCAGCTGAGCGACGCCGGCGGGCGAGACAAACACCGAGGACAGCGCCGAGAACGCCCACAGCAGCAATCCCGGCAACAACGGCGGCAATAATAGCACCCTTGTGGGAAGAGCCGCCACTGCTATTGCTATTGCTCGGGGAGCTACTAGGCGCTGATCCGGATGCCGAGTCGACACGGACGCTCGCGGGCAACACAGAAACGGCACCAGTGGGCTGGGTGCCGACTTGACCGTTTCCGACGATCACGAATGTCGCGTTACTGGGAATACCGTTGATAGTTACGAATAACATGGCCGGTCCTGGTTGGAATACGTTGGGATTTGCCGGAGGTTGGGCAGTATGGAGAATTATAGTCCCATTCGACTCTACCGTGTATGTGTGGTTCAGCTCCAGAATCCGCTGGCCCATATTCATTGCATGCGTCGTGAATCCAGGTCGGATCAACCATATCGTCGTATTATCCGCTGCATCATTTGCAGCACCGGAATAAGACGATGCAGCAATAGTAATATCAAAGTAATTTCCACCGTATGACAATGTCGAAGGGATGTTCTGTGGCACAGGTCGTGTCTTTGCAGAGAAGTAAGGAGGATAAAAGTATTCCGCAGTATACGTCGTCGGGTATATCGTGGTGAGATTCACGTCGATATTTGGATTCGATCCTGCAACCATAACCGATCCATCCGGAAGCAATATAGCCGATGAATGGTACAGACGAGGAATGTTTGAGGAACCCAAACCAGCCGTCGACCAGCGGCTGCCCGAAGGCGCGTTTGGATTATAGATCGCAGGTTGACCTAGAGGTCCTGTCGCGAGTGACTCTCCGAACGGCATCGAAGTGACCGTCAGCGTCCTTTGCGCATAGCCCGCAGTACCGTTTTGGCCACCATTGATTATGAGAAATGTGCCATCGGGGAGCGCGATGAACTGGCCCATAGTACGTCCGATTGGAAGGTCATCGTCCTGTACGTAGGCAGGTGAGGATCCGTCGGTGGGTTCAGGAGTGATACGATGGCAGTCGGAAGAGGCAGGGAGGGTCCACGTGTTAGCGAACGGATAGCTATAATTGCCCCATGAGTAGTCATCCATGTACTGGCCGCCACAGAAAATGATTGTCGGGGTGTAGTTGTTAGCAGGTGTCAAGGGCAACATAGCATTCGCTCCTGATGCGGGGTATACACGAATAATCTGGCCTGGCATGTCAGGCAATGGAGTCTCGCATTAGTAGATGGATCCCAAAGGACTGTTCAGTAGTCAGTGGAGAGGACCGGATAGAAAAACCAGATCGACTTAACTGGTTGAGTAGTTGGCCTGAACGAACATTTTTCCTGATGGCATGAGGTATGTCAAGGCATAGGAGTTTAGTCCGCTTGTTTGCACCATGAAATTCATGACCTGAGGGGATTGTGATCCCGAGGGGGGGAAGAATTCATAAGTTGGTTCGGCAGCACCACCTTCGTAAGCAGGATCCGTATTGGGTAGTTGCGGTTGATGTATCCGCCGGCAACGAAGCCACCGATCACTACGACAGTTCCTTAGCTAGGGGTTCTGCAGCAGGATACCAGCGATGCTTGGCTAGTTGGGTACTATTGTCGTAGAAAGAGCACGGGGTATTTGCATCACACGCGTTAAAGACACGAATGGCGCGTGTGCCATCATAATCCTGGTATGTGGGGTCAAAGGCGGTGGTTGAACCAGCATCGTTATTGGCGCCCCGGGACCGACGGCCGTATTTCCGCCAAAGAGAGCATAGGAACCATTAGGGAGATGCATGCCTGCGGCACAAAAGGCGTTGGTCTGCACGTCTATGGGTGTTGCGGTCCCTGAAGGAATGTCCCTATAACAGGTGATTCAAGAAAACCACAGTGACAAAGAGGACAGATTACCGACCATATCGATGCGTATTGAGAGTGTCCATTAATCTGATTGGCATTACCTTCAACTTTGTCAAGGATGTAAACTTTGTCCTGGCTAACGACGAACATCTGGGATGCCGGGAATGAGAAGGCGTAGAGAGGAGTCGATTCCTGAACCCACCATCATTGCGCTCACTTGGGTATTACCTGCCGTATGAAAAGTACCCGCTTGAGCAAGGGCCGGGACAACCGCAGAGATCCCAAGGACGAAAAGTAGTGAATGCAGTAGCATCGTGTGGGGGGGAAGTTCGGTAGGGAGTGACGAGAAGGGACAACGGAGAAAGAAAAGAACGACGAAAAAAACAATTCGATGTGTTTTGATCGATGACTGGACAGGGACAGGGAAGGGAAGGGAGGGAAGAGGGAGAGAAGTTGGTTTGAATTTGAAAGAGAGGCAGGGGTTAAAAGGAGGAGCGACGGAGCGAGTGTATGCTGTGCTGCGCTGGTGACAAGGGTGACAAGAAGCAATCACGCGTCACTAGAGTCACGACCCAGGTTGATTACCACTTTCACTTTTCCACGAAAAGGGGGTCAAGCCGTCGAGCCGACCTTATCGCGGGCTTTATCACTTGTAAAATATTTATGTTCCATCACATTTCTGTGCAAAAGCGACGACATGGAGCTGCTCACGGCCGCGGCCAGGAAGTATTAATTTATACCCTTAGCGGTCAACAATATCATTCAAATCCAAGAAGACGAGATGGTGCCGTACACGGCGCACACGGATATTAGAGGTCAGATAGAAGGCCTCTCGTGTGTTTATCACGTCTGTACCGCAACACCAGCCAGAAACTAGGCAGGCTCCAACACCTCCTGAAGTGCCTCGCTAAAGTGCTTATCCTTGAGTCCGTCGATCAGCACACGCAGTCCTCCACCTTCCATGATGGCTTCGCAGGAAACTAGGGTCCCTTTCCCCAGTCGGTGGTCGGTAACGCGATTCTGTGTTTGCACGGTAAATGAAGTGTATGCAACATATCGTACGGGGATGTACCTGTGGGTAATTATACGTCCGGATTTTCTCGCTACGGTCTGCTGTCCGGACAAGACTTTTCCGCGTTGCCCGCCGCTCAGCCTGGTCTCGCATTAATTTAAGGTCCATCAGCCGCGCCCGCAAAACTTGGAATGCTCGTCGTTTATTCTATGTGTAGGATGAAGCGCAAGCTTGCGAACCTCCATATGAGACGTACCTGATGTTGACTTCGTTCGTCCTGCATCGAGACGGTGATCCCAGTCGGTACATGGGTGAGGCGTACGGCGGATTCCGTTTTGTTCACGTGCTATGATTATATTGCACACACGCAGTTCGGTTCTATGCAAAAGGAACGGGAGAACAAAAATCCGAAGACGCACCTGGCCACCAGCGCCGCGTGCGCGCATAACCTCGACCCGAACATCTTCAAGTTTTACGAGATCATCCGACCCATCGGATCGTAATTCTTCTAAAAGTGGTAACACCTAATAGATATAAGTCTGCCATTCAAACGATTGGGGTATGTGCACTCACAACAGCCGCAACAGTACTCGTGTGCACACGACCGCTAGCCTCGGTCGCGGGCACCCGCTGCACACGATGCACGCCGCTTTCCCAACGTAACCCATCGTAAGCACCGGTACCTTTGACCTCGAGGATGGCATCCTTGAACCCTCCACCGTCACTCTCGGAGCTCGCTAATACAGTTGGTTCCCAGCCATTCAGTCGGGCAAACCGCCCGTACATCCGCAAAAGCTCGGCGACAAACAGCGAGGATTCGGATCCACCTACACCTGCTTTGAGCTCAACAAAGGCAGAGAGCCCCTCAGTCTCGGAGGATGGGAGAAGGGCGTTCGGAAGCTCGTGTGCAAGCAGCGAGCGTAGATCCCTAAGGAGAGAATTGGTCTCAAGAGTGGCGAGATCGAAGAGCTCGGGAAAATCAAATAGTTGTACTGTATCTTCATATGTCTACTACAGAGGATAAATTGGCGCACGGAAGACTCAAAAATTCGACTGACAGTCCTCAGGGTACAGAAATGGTCCATGGCCATTCGTAAATTTCTGCCCCCTTTGTATTTGTGCACTCCTTCGGCATCTTCGACGGAGGCATCAACACAGGCTGTCTTAGAAAGGTTTGAGATGAAAACCCACTAAAGCGTATAGTGGAGTCCATACCAAAGGTGCGTCATGCGTAGTTGATCTGTCCAAATGCCTAATCAAGGGAGCATGCTCATGGAGAAGTTGTTCATATGTAGCGATAGCCTCGGACTTCTTCGAATGACATAGCAAGGAATGTGTGAAGCTTCGGTGCGTTAAGACGGACTGATGGGATGGGTGACGGAGGCATCGTTGTAGAAAGAGAAAGAGCATAGCACGGCCGCCGTCCCGCGTCTAACAGAATCGCGAAAGTGGCACGCGAGTTGCCGAGTTATCATTGTAGTGTCACATCGACTGCCGAGGTCTCTGCTAGACGTACTGTATCATGGCCTTCGATGGATCACAGAACATAAAGACAGAAGCGGCTACGATACAGTGAGGCAGCTGCCCGATCATGCGATCTATCCTCATTTTCCCTTAGCGTCCAACCAGACAACAAGACCCGTCGATACGATCGCCAGCTCAGGTGCGCTTCATTAGCCCAAGCCTACTTTCAAGTCTACCTGAACCTGGATGATGTCCACAGACTCTGGGCGGTGACAGGGCAGTCTGCTTTGGAATCTGCGCGCGTTCTAGTTATTGGTGCTAGTGCAACTGCGACTTCCATCCTGAAAAATCTTGTGCTCCCAGGGATCGGCCACTTCACTCTTCTCGATCATGCTGCTGTCTCTCCAGCCGATGCAGGGAACAACTTTTTCTTCGATGGACCCACCAGTATCGGTCGCAATCGCGCTGAGGAAGCTGTTCGTCTTTTGACAGAACTAAACGACAGCGTTGACGCCTGCGCGGATGCTCGTGATGTTGCAGATATCCTTGCCTCCGATCCATCTTACTTCTTTGGCTTTTCTCTCATCATCACACATAATCTTGCCCCTGTACTTTTGACACGACTGGCCGACCTTCTTTGGGGCAGCCCCTCTTCGGCGCCCCTTATCCCAGTGCGTTCTGCAGGCTTTCTCGCAGACTTTTTCGTGCAGTTTCATACTCATGAAAGTGCGTGACTTCCCCCTGACGTTGCAACTACTAGTGATTAAATGTGGGATATAGTCATTGAGAGTCATACGGAAACATCACCATCATTGCGCATTGACAAGCCATTCCCGGCTCTCCTCCAAGCAGCCCATGCGCTTGATTTTGATTCGATGGACACGACAGACCATGGGCATGTCCCTTATGTATATATCCTCGTTCGCGCGCTCGATGATTGGAAAGCAGCAGTACGTAGTTCTCCTACACGTCGCACACGTCCTGTTTAAGGCTTCTACCCACAGCACAATGGGCTGCCACCTCAGACTCACGCAGAAAAGCAAGAATTCAAGTTCATATTAAATGCCCAAAAACGTAACCCGGACGAAGAAAATTTCGACGAGGCAATATCCCTAGCTTACCGCGCATGGACTCCAACAGTTGTTCCGCCTCACCTCGTCGAGCTTTTCACCGATACGACACCCTCGACACCCTTTGGCCACCTCCTGGGCGCACTTCACTCGTTCTCAGAACGGCCTCCGCACGTGCTTCCCCTCAGTGCCAGTTTGCCTGACATGAAAAGCGATACGGAGGGCTACGTGCACCTACACAACCTCTACCGCACGCAAGCTGCAGAAGAACGCGAGCAGTTCCGTGCGCTCTTGTGCGTTCCCGTCGAGAGCGAACTCGTTGATCTGTTCGTTAAAAACGCGCACGGCGTACAACTACTCAACGGTGGGCGCTATGGCGCCCTGGATGCTGCGCCAGAGAAACTTAGTGAGTCCAATATCCCACGGTTTATGTGCAGGTGATAGCTGCCAAGACTGAGATGATCCAGTTTCGCATCTCAGCAGCCAAACGAGAGAGACAGCCACGCACCTAGCGCTTTCTGCGCTGGATGCGTGGGGGTCGTCCCCTCCCAGGCAAACTGGCGGACCCACGGAGAGCGAGCTCTTTGAGCACGTCGCCACCTTAGTCCCCGGCACTGAGCTTGGCGAAAAAGAGATTTCAGACGCTGTCGGCGAGATGTGAATTCCGCTATCATTCCTAACGGACAGGTGCTGACAGAGACCACAGCGTCCGTGCACCAACTGCTGACCTCCCAAACGTCGCTGCGTTCCTGGGAGGGATGGTGGCTCAGGAAGCAATAAAGATGATTACAAAGCAATACATCCCCATCAACGGTTATTGCGTTATTGACCTTGTCGATACGTGGACTGGTGTCCTGCCGTCGTGAACTTGTGGATAAAGATAGGAATACATCTACCAGGGAAACGCATATCACTGTAGGTGACTGCTGGAGGTTACATGAATGCGAATGACTACAAACGATGTAAACAAATTATGTCAAGTCGATTATATCGTTGAAGACGTCTCTCAGAATCGGTCTACATCGTAAAAGCCCAACATTGGGGCTGTTTCGCCTTCTCTTGCTGCTTTCCCAGCCGTGTAGATCTATCGTTCTACCCTCTTTCTCAAGCTCTGAGTTCCCCAGGCACTCGTCATGCGCTCGCTTAGTAGGCACATCTTGGGGAGAGGAAAGCGCCCCTGCATGTGCTTTATGAGCATCGCTTGGAAGCTGGACTATCCAGCCTTCACGCTCCATGAGCTGGAAAAATGACTCCAGAAGCGGAGTCCGTGCGAGTGTTGAGCGCGAGCCAAATATAACCAGCTTCGAGCGAGCCCTTGTGAAAGCGACATTCATGCGCCGCCAGTCCTTCACGAGATCACCGACCTTCACCCAAAATTTGTCAGTTCACCGGCAGAAAGACGAGAGAAAAACGCACTGTGCCCTCATTATTTGAGCGCACCATAGACATAATGATGCAGTCCTTGTCTCTCCCCTGACTACGGTCAGCCGTGAGAATCTCCACATCCTGTTGATCGCTCAATAAATGCGAGAGCAGTTTAATCTGTTGCCGGTATAGGGTAACCACACCGATCTGTTCTGCGTGCGCGCCGCTGCAGAGCAAGCATTCTGTAAATTGTTGCACGAGCACGGCTTCCGTCACATTCTGTACAAGGTCACCCACTTGTGACTCTGTCGCAGGAACATGATCTGTATCCACAAAGACAGCTTTTCGGCTAAACGTAAGTGGTCAGAATTGGGCAGTGGCCTCCTTCGGGTAAATTTACCTCGGAAGCGTGAGCTCTTTCATCCAACATGAATCTCTACAAGGTGAAGTCGGGTTATGGATTCGTTGAATGAACGCGTTGTTCGGCAGGATGAGGCTCTGATTCGCGACATTCCGGTTTCCACAAGTTAAGCGATCATCGTAGATGAGCTTGTTGGAGAGGAGCATAATATCTGCGTTCATGCGATATTGTTGCGTGAGCTCGACCACCGCTTGAGGGTGGGCTTCCGATAGTCGACGGAATAAAGACACATCCAAGCCTCCCTTTTTCGCCTCGCGGTTGCGTACCTGTAAATCGGCGTTTGTGGAGCTAAAGACATCATCACAGGCCCATGGAACTCACCAACGGGGGAAGCTGATAATGGTCGCCCACAAGGACGAACTTCTCAGCAAAACGCAGGGGGCCGAGGCATGTTGGCAAAGTGATTTGTGAGGCCTCGTCTACGATGCAATAATCAAAGATCCGGCGCGAGAATAGCTCGCTATAATTGATTGGTTAGAGTGTCAAAGCACTGGCTTTGGACGCACTGTTCAATGGAAAGCGCAGTCGTCGCGACCACCCTGGGCGTCATGAACTGGTGCTCGAATTCCTCAATCGTGGTTGGTTTCTTGCGAGCAGAGAGGTGGTATGGTCTTGAACCAGGATGAATCTGCAAGAGGCGTCGATCACTGTCTATTGTGCCCAAAATGAGAACAAGCCCACCTTGTCTACATTCCCGAGCCGCAATATGCCAAAGTCTACACCCTCGAGTTTTGCAAGGATGGTGTCAACAGCAGAGTGGGTATACGCTGAAAGCAACACAGTCTTGCCCGTCTCAACCAACATGCGGATTAGTTGTGCCACGACTGTGGTTTTGCCTGTACCGGGCATTCCCAGGATCAATGTGTAGTTGTGCGCGCAAAGAACTCTCTCCACAGCTAGCGTTTGGTGGGTATTCAGTGACCGCGCTAAGGCTCGGCAGCGCGACGAGGCGCGCACTGTGGTCAGCAACTCGTTCTCTTCGTCGAAACTTGGCGGAGCGAGGTCAACAACAAGGCGCAAACGTGCTGTATCCCCGCCAACATAGAACAAAGCCGCAAGGTTTTCGCGCACCCGACCCATACCAGCGGAGAACTCGTCCTTGTCGATGCGAAACGTAACTTCCGCAGTCGAATTCTTCGCATCTGACAAGCGCCGGTGTGGTTGCTTCCTTAGACGTGCTTGAATTGCCGCGATGTTCAACGTGTGATCGACACCAAGGACCACTAGTGTAGGGCCGAGCTCCAGAATGAAGCCCCGACATAGCGCAAATAGATCAGGGGCAACAGAAACAGTCACTGCATCACCAATATTCATGTATCCGTTAAGCAAGCTCTTGGCACCTGGGTCTGTGCGCCTCTGGAAGCGATATGTGAATCCATGGATCCTGCTTGCTCCTGTATGAGCTTGCTCGTCTGGAACAGACGATGTGTCTAGGACCATGTCCGCGAAACAGCGGCCTAATTTTTCTCGCTCTCCTGCCTCCAGGGTCCATAGCTCTTTTTTGAAGCGCATCATGTCCCGCTCCTCAAGGGCGATTAATCGCTCCCATCTTTTAAAAAAGTCAGCATGTGACTGGCTGAGATGTCCTGTCTTTTCGGCATAAATGTCCGCGATTGCTGAATCCTCGTCGGCGACATTTTCTATGGCCTACCTCCATTACTATTGTTCGTTCATATCGGAACAAGAGAGGTACGTACCCGGCGATACAGCATACAGGCATCCAGGGCATAACACCGCCCGCAGAACCGTTCATTATCTATTGTCGGTGGCAAAAATGACGAGGCATGCTTGAACCGATATTGTTCGAATCCTCTGAAGCGACGGGCCATCCACTCTGCAATCGCGTTGCGCACTCCAATAAGGGCACGTAGTTCGAGTCGAGTGACGGGGACAGATATCACATCCTACTTTGTGTGTAGTACAGTAAACCGAGATCCACAGAATCACCGTAGCGCTCTTGCATCAGAAGGGTATACAACATGGTTTGAGCTCGGTGCTCGAGGCCCGCAACTGCACGGCCAGTCTTGATCTCGAAAGGTGCCGGGTGCGTAGACGACGACCCCGGTTGCGGACAACGACTGCCTGTACTGAAGCGTCAAGCTTGCCCCTGAGACCGTAGGTTGGGGACCAGATATCTTCTTCGATATCGTGCAGTGCGCTAATTGCTAGTAGCGCTGTCTCCCCACGAGCCGCGCGAGTATCAGACAGTACAGCTTCAGGCTTGGAAGATAATCGTGAGCACTCAGTGAGCATGAAATTGAGTCAGATACCTTAGGTTTATCCCCAATGTATCGTTCCCCGAATACCTGGACCCCAGCCGCTCGACGTAATATCTCGTCCTTGGCCACAGACACTGTGACGCCGGCACGCACAAGGTCACTGAAAGTCATGGATAGTGCAGTATCTACACAGGCTTCTATCCACGGCACGTCCCAACGCCGTTCTTGGAGACATTTTTGAACGACGTCGTGCAATACTGTGCCGTACACAAGAGCAGGTGTCGGAGGACTTAGAGCCCGTACCAGCGCGGTAACGAGGGGCCTACGCTGGCAACTCGGTGCGGATGCCAGTAAAGAAGGTGTTAGGAGTGTGTCGGGGTGGTGAATGAGTAAGTTCTGGAGAGTTGTCAGTACGATACTTTTCTGACCATCTGCCAAGGAGTCAAACGATCCGACTATGTTCACAACATCCCCTGTTCGAGTATGACAAAGACAGAAGACGAGTATGGGTTTGGGGGCCCACCTTCATGCACGTCCGTATACACCCAATCATCCCGTAATATGATGCAACGAGGTTCAAGCCCCGGTTCGGTCGTGGCGAGGATTCGCTAACGGAAGACTTTCAGCAGCTTCGGTGCACACAGAGCGTTATTCTCACCTTCTCGCGCACCCCATCGTTCCATGTGTCAGTCACTGTCTGTACTAGACATCTAGTACAGGGATCGGGCGCGTATTTTGGCACGGCTGAGGGTATCAAGAGCTGGGGTCCAGAGTCAGATTGGATTTCTTTTTTGGGAAATTCACAATATTTCTTGGGGGTTGGGACATAGTCAGATAGAGCATCCCAGTCCCAGCCTGAGATTTCCTCTTCTAGATCAACTTGTCCAACTGAGTGTAGCTGATGTTTTGGGGTACAGGTATCCTTGCGCCCAGAATGTCGTTGTCCCGAATTAGGTATGTGGGAAGACAACCCTCGGTGGCGAGTAGGTGTCACTGGAGGATCCATGAGCAGTTTGGTCATAAAAGCCTCCTCTTCTGCGGCAGAGGGTTTCACAGAGGGTATCATAATGATTTAGTGCACCCCTTCTGGTGCAGTGGATTGTGGACGCGTCAAAAGGATCACGAGTGCGCGATGATGACATAATCGAGAAATCCTACTCCCAGTCAGTCAGCGTCCGACGCTGATGCCGCTAGCCATTCGTGTCATGCTGACTTCAATTCTGACTTTCCCATTCCACGTCCTGGCCAGCATAATTCGATTTGTTTTCCATACTCTCCGTATCCCTCTTCCACGAGTCCCGTTTTCATTCTTGAACTTCTACCGCCCATTAATTGCGAGATCCTCGAGTCGCTCTGACCCATATGCCGTCTCTGACCGCTGGGTTCGCAGCCTCGAGGAAGAAACAGGTGCCCATTGTTTGAGTCGTGCAAGTCCAGTTCCCGATGCTGGCCCTTCCACCCCTCAGCCTCAAATCAATGACCTTCGCAGCAGGATAGGCGTGGGCTTGCCGAGACTTCTACCAGACTTTACCCTCGGCAGCTACGACGAAGTCTTACGTTTGTGCCAGTCGGAGATGCGCATTGGCTGTATTGTCTTAGTGAGCTGCGAGCATGATGATGTCCCAGACTTTAAGCGGTACGTCGCCGCTCCTTTTACATACCGTCCTTTCCTAACAACGATACAGACATACTTTGACGGACCCTACTCTCGTCGACCTCCTTCACAAGCACAGATTCGTTGTTTGGGGTGGTGATGTTCGGGAACGAGATGCTTGGAGTGGTGTGTACTCCCCTATCTTTCTCTATTAGCTGTTCACTCAGTCGATGCGACAGCGGCACAAAAGCTGCAGGCTACCACGTTCCCGTTTGTGGCGTTCGTGGCACTGCAACCTCCCCGCACCTCTGCCTTCATGGGGACATCATCACGATCCTCCTCATCTCCCTCGCTCACCATTCTGTCGCGGCATCAAGGACCCACAACACCCACATCGGCTCCGACAAGTGCGCGCTCACTAGCCGATCACATTACACTTCAACTACTTCCCCGTGTTACACCATTCTTGGAAACTCTTCGATTGTCTGCTGCAGAGCGTGCACGTGACCGTGCACTTCGTGAAGCACAGGATGCCGCCTTTCGCGAGAGTGCGCGTCGTGACCGGGAAAAGGAGGCACGCCGCATCGAAGAGGCGCGTCGGACCGCAGAATTAGAAAAGGCTGCGATGGAACGCCAACGTGCGGCGGACGAAGCTCGGGCCCGGATTTCTGATACACGAGACCGTTGGCGACGGGATCTCCGACATTGGTTGATCCCCCTCGAAGAGCTGGCAAATGCGGACCCGATTCGTATCACTATCCGCCTTCCAGATGGTCAGCGCCTCGTGCGATTAGTTGCACGCACCTCAACAGTAACCTCTCTATACTGTTTGGTCGACGCTCACTTTAACCCCACACACGTAACCGGAGCGGAGATTGAGGCATCCACTGCAGAGAATAACTTACGAGAGCTGGTACATTCGTCGCAGCAACCTGCCGAAGTTTGGTGGGGCTTCTCTTTGTTCACTGCGTATCCTCGCCAAGCCATTCCCTGGCAGCCTGCTGTTCGCTTGGCGGATATAGGGCTTAGCAACGGCGGTCAAATTGTTGCGGAGGTAGTATCCAAGGAAGAGGAGAAAACCGACTATGATGAGGAGGGATATGATACTGAGAAGAGCGAGTAACCCGAGGTATCTCCAACCCGCTGGAAGGGAGGGATGATGTTGGGTTCAAAAGTTTAGAGTACATCCTTTTCACTCATAGTCACGATATTATGGATTACTGGGCTAGGCAACAACTATGACCAGAGGACGCTGGTCACTGACTGAGGATCGTGCGTACAAATGATTCATAATTCACGTTCCCGTCGCTGCTGTCGGGTTAGTGATGTTCCAATGGCGGAGGGGGGACACGCACGCGCCAATCTGCACACCCTTGAGTAGCTCGTCCACCTCTTCATTCGTCATCTTTTCCCCAAGTTGCGTCAGCACGTACCGCAGTTCGCCGGCACCGATGAATCCGTTGCCCTCCTTGTCAAAGACCTGAAATCCACGAATGAACTCCTCTACAAAGGGAAGCCTTGTGAGAATGGCTCTCTTCTGTTTGTAGAACAATTACCTGGGGTACCCGCAGGCTTAAACCCGTCAGGCCGATTCAGAATTGTCAAAAACGTTTTGTAGTCAACTGAGGAGCAAGTCAAGTGTGAACTACTTTCAGCATGGACTCACTTGCCCTCTCGTGGAGCACCTGCCACAATATCAGCAACCTCGGCCTGAGTGGGATTTTGTCCCAGGGCACGCAAAAGGTCACCGAGTGTTTCGCGAGGCACGGCACCAGTCCCTTTCTTATCGAAGAGAGCGAATGCCTCTTTGTATTCTGTGAGATAACATGGAAGCGTTGTTTTCAGTGAAGAGACGCCGTAGGATAGACCCAACCTGCGTTGTCACTCTTTCAGGAAGGTATAAGTTGACTCCAGAGACACGAGTTTCATGGGCACTCACCATGATTGGTGTTTAAAATATGGGCAAGGGAGATGGTGCAGCGAATCAACGGCATTTGCCACATTTAGGCCACCTGGTCAGGTTGCCGCACGCGCGGGGAAGATTTCGAACGTCCGGACGTGATTCAACGCTAGAATTGCTAGAATACAACACCAGCCAGTTGCTCTTATTTTTACATGTACATTCCACCATCACCAATATCACCGCGCCGCCTGATTTCTGACTGTTTCAGTACGATTGCACCACCCTGCCAAGGCGGGGGGGCTCGTACTCCTGAGAGCTCTGAAAGACATCCGTGCACTTGCCGCATCATCGTCTCCGACCATACAGAACCACTCATGTTCTCAGATGTGTGTGGGGATGCTGAGATGTCACCTTCCCTAGGTATAGGGATGCGCTGTGAAGGCAGAAGAAGGAGTATCGCTTCCATTTGGGATGTTGGGAGCGCTGCAACGGACGCGAAAGCTGCACAAGTCGATTGGATGAGGTTGGGAGGCAAAAATGGTACAAGAAAAGGGCCCTAACGCGGGATAGTCAGCGATGTTGATATGAGATATCAGTTGCTTACAGGCGCCGTCTTGCCGCGGGTGCGCAGGTAACGCACGGGAGCATGAAAAGCCTCGAGTGGTTCAGAACTAATGTACGCGGGTGCTGGATATACGTCAAGAAGTAGAAGCCTCAGCTGCGCATTAGTATAGAATGGGAAGGGTCAGAAATGCAACTTACCGCGTGGGGTTGTAGAAGTTGATGATCGCCTCGGCGTAAGGGCGCATTTCCCGAGTGGGTAGTATCTCAAATGCCTCGGATACCATAACTAACGCATCTGACCACGAGGGCAAGAAAATTAGACCAACCTAAGTACACTCCATTAATTCTGTTTGACAGTAGCGGGGAGGAGGAGGAGTTACCGCAAGGTCATCCACCACAACCGCTGCTCGCTGCTCGCCGAGTTGGGCCCCCTGAGCCCAAACCTTCCCTGCCATCCCTGATGCAACAATAATCGTCTCCGCAGATTTTCCTGGGTTGGAATCACCTTGAACGGAGATGCGTGCACTTCTCTGTACAGAGCGACGGTAGAGCGGGTTCAGCTGATCTTCATCGTCAGATTCATAAGCATATCGATGTGCCGATGCATCACCAAGAAAGTCTGCATTCTTTAAGATAAATCAGCGTTGTCCATGGTGGGTGCCATACAATAGGTACCATGGTTGTTGCCAGCTGCTACCTGATATTTCGTGATCCGATGAGGCGTGATCCGATGAGGCTAGAGGTCATTCATTTGTGGCGTCCGGGCCGGGTAATCCGGTTGCTCGTATGCGCGATAGCCGCATGTTCAATACCGTCACTGCACTTCTTTCCAACCCTACGGTTCCTTCAACATCGTGGAGACTACGCTGTGTATCCCATCATGGCTTCCACATATAACTTTTTAGATGACGAACGCGGCGGTCTGCCACCTGGCTCTCCTCCCACCCGTGCGTCTTTTCTGCTGCCTTTCCCTGTCGGTGTTAATTTTCTTTCCTCAGTAAAGTACGAGGGCCCATGGTTATCGACTCAAATAATGATTTCGTCATCTATTGGCATGGCCTCCTTCCTTATCTTTTCATACTCCCGGCCTCGATGGCCTCTCCTCTTTGCACCCAGAACTAAACTAAAGGGTACCGTCTTCGGTTTCTTGCATATCATCTTTTACAAAGAGCCCCCGGCAGGTTTCTCGCCTCATGAAGCACATGCACACAGTGCATTTTTCGGTTGGATTCTCCCTACTTTGAGGACATCCGAGTACTCTGTGCTACAGATCGTTGGTCTAGACGCTGCTGTAGTATGTCGCGTTCAAACTGGGTCACGCGATACACTTCCTCTGATATCCCTGCTAGCTTTTAAATTTTTTCAAGATGTCATTTTATCTGTTCTCGTTATGCTCAGTATTCGCCGTGGCCATTCTGATGCCTGTGAATCTCAAGGTATGCGTTTCTCTATTCTTGAAAGCACCTTTTAACTGGACCGAAGAAAAATATCGGTATTGGGTATGAAGATGACGACGACCCAGACTGGCGCACGCTCCAATCTCAAGACCAATCTCCACATAAGAGACCTGACTGGTTTGACCTCGTATCAGATGCCGATTCCTATCTCTCTTTGCACCTTCTGTTCACGTATCTGTTCACCCTTCTTGCCTTGCGCCTCATCTTTTCGAACTACAAGCGATTCATCAAAACAAGGCAACTCTTCTCGCTCGAGCTCGTGCATTCCATCGCTGCGCGTACGGTCATGGTTACTGGGCTTCCACCTCATCTACGTTCAGAAAGGGCCCTTGCTGAGCATTTCGAGAATATGAAGTTAAATGTGGAGAGCGTCAGCATTTGTCGCGAAATTAGTTCTCTGGAGCGTCTCATCGAGGCGCGAACGCGCGCGCTCCTCAAGCTGGAGGAAGCTTGGGTTCGATACGTCGGTAATCCAAGTACAGTGGAAACATATGACCCATCCTATCACCCGATAATAGGAGATGGAGACCCGGCATCAACAGAGGCGCAGGTCCCCAATCGTTTCGTTGTTCCACATCATAAACGACCGACGCTACGTCCTGGATGGTTTTCTGGGTGTGTAGACGCTATCGAGTTCCTTGAAAAACGGTTTTTGGAGGCGGATGAAGCTGTCAAGCGTCATCGTCGCACAGGAAAGTTCAAACCGATGGACGTGGGGTTCGTTACATTCGAAAAAATGTCCAGTGCAGTTCGTGACTTCTTGACCTTTGGCGTGAAGTGCGACTGACCATGACCGTAGCAAATTGCTGCTCAGACCGTGCATACATCTACACCATTTCAGCTGGAGACTTGCCTTGCGCCAGAGCCTCGTGACATCGTGTGGGCAAACATCGGCCATTCGACAGGTACACTCCGCTTCCGCGACGCGATCGTTCTTGGCTCCTCGCACTTCTCTTCTTCTTTTGGGTTATCCCTATTACCGGCCTTGCGAGCTTACTTAGTTACAAAGAGATCAAGAAGACGATGCCTTGGCTGGGTCGTCTTATCGACAGTAATGAGAATATACGCGCTATTGTGCAGAACTCGTTGCCATCTGTAGCATTGATCACGCTCAATGCACTCATACCATTTATGATGGAAGGTCGGTACCCTTCTTCTGACACAAACCCAAGGCTTAACGTGATGCAGCTCTTACCTATGTGCAGGGATTTGGCGCCAGGAGTTTGGTTGAATACTCCCTCATGAAAAAGTGCGCTCGCGAATTCAGATAATTATCAGCAGAGAACTCATGATCAGCAGATATTTTCTATTCCTACTTGTTAATGTCGTATTTATCTTTCTGCTGGCAAGCACCTATTGGCAACTCGTGCGGGACTTAGCCAACTCACCGGCTCAAATCCCTGAGAAGCTTGCTCAGGCTTTGCAAATGGGGCGCGCGAGGTCAGGGGACTCAGAACCAGTGAAGCGCTAGTGCTCATGATGTGTGAACAGGCATTTTTTCCTCTCCTATGTGATCTTGCAAGGTGGGTAGCTTATCCCTGTTACATCTTACGGAGCGAGGTTGAAGTCCCCTAGGGCTCGGCATTATGCCATTACAACTTCTCAACCTGGGCATCATACTACCCCGGATTATTCTTCGCCTACTAATAACACGGACGCCCCGAGGTACTTGGACTACTGTCTACATGCTACATTTTCCCAACTCCTCGGACAGATTTTGCCGAGCTAAACGCTCCTCCTGTGATCAACTACGGCACCGTATATCCCCAGGCTATCCTGATATTTGTGATCACTCTCCTATATAGCATTGCGCAACCACTCATCCTGATATTCGGCGCGGTTTACTTCGGTGTCGCATATCTTGTATACAAATACAAGCTCCTTTTTGGTGAGTCGGTTATGCGCGCTCTTCCTATCGGTTTAGAACATTGGTGCAGTATTCTATAAACCTTACGAGTCTCAAGGGCAAGCTTGGCCTATCACCTTCATGCGTCTCATATGGGGTATTGTTATCTTCCTCATCTTCATGTCTGGGAACTTCGTCTTGAAGAGATCTTTCGTACTTTCGTCCCTCGTCGCGCCTCTGATCGTATTCACGGTGATCTGGTCGGTGTATATCAGCAGGTCATTCCACGGCCTTAGCAGATACGTCAACTTGAGCGCGGTATTCGAAGTGCAACGCGGAGAAGAGACAGAAGATGTTTCACGTTTGCACGCAGGCCATCCTGTGACTTGGTCGCAAAGGTCTGTCTGGTTTTTACGTTGCTGTCGTCCTCGCTGATTGCCTCTAGCAATCTCAATAGGCGTAGATACGCTCAGAATGATGATGTGTTATACGTTGCCCCAGAGGACGATCGCACAGATTATGTGTGTTATTCTTATTCTCTGCGAACGGCGACCCTCGTTTACGGCTGATATTTCCAGTCGCAGCCACCGATGGCAAACTGGTACAATGGCGTGCTCAAGTACGTGGGGTCCATGTGCTGTCCATAATTACTAAGAGGTTTCTAGTACGGGTAAGAAGCGCTACGGGCATCCAGCATTGACGGGTTCACTTCCTCAACCATGGCTTCCTCTGAGAAGAGGGGAAACTCTGGTCAACTCTCAAAATACGAACCGTAATGGGGGGAAATCGGATCAAGCAGTTGTCTTTCACTTCGTAAACGGTACAGCGTTGTTAGAAGAGGCGGTCGGATATCTGCGGTGGGAAGTTCCGCACCTTCGAGGAGTGTCCCGACACAGGACAGTGTACAGAATTCCACCGCCAGCTCAGGAGAATTAGGTGGAGACATGACCAACAACCCATGGCAGGAGTCGACAGCTGGTCCATCAAACCATCCCCAGCTGCACCATACACTCAATCACAGACTAAGCTACGATTTCGGTTCCGGCGTCATAATACTGCCGGACGACGGAATTTGGCTCGACGGCGTGGACAGCGATTCAGACGATGATGACGGCAGTGAGGGTGTTGCAGGAGGCCAAGCATCACCGGAACTTGCTGTCTCCGAAGATGATCGGGGTGTGCCTGGAGGTCCAGATGGACAGGGCCTCAGCGGATTATCGAAAACGCGATATGGGACTTACTTCCATCATCCTGAGCGTCGGCGGCAGTCGGTCCCTGGCGCATTTCCCACCGGTTCATGAAACAAGTATTGTACCGTTTGCTACTGATATGCAATGATCTAATTAGCACTTTAGTTTCTTCGCGCCCTGTGACTCTGTTGGTATCAAGTTACTAAATGAGGCCTGAGTATCCAAAGCATTACTTTGGTTCTAGCACACCAATCGGCTTTTTTTTGGTTTATATCAACTATCTGTTGAGGATTGAGTTCGACTGACTAATTCTTTCCTTCCATTTGAAAGGACATCTTATTAGGTAATGAGTGTGTACGTTTTCAGATGCTGCGGGGTCTACCGTGCTCCGGGCCCGGGGGAACGTCAACCGTCCTGAATCGAGCATATGGATGTGTTGTTCCCTTGACGGTCAACTCAAGCTTGATACCAATTAAAGCCTCGTGGCTGTGCTGCGAAATCAGGGGGTGTTGGTCGAGAAATGTCGTTCTATTCCGGTGTCCGTGTTAATTGGATGTTTTCGTAGCCATGGCTCATTTCGTTGACGCCGTAAAGCGATATACAATTGACATTCTCATAATGCATGGGGCGCTTAGAAATTGGGTTGCCTCCGATTCTTCATTCATGGCTCAGATGTGCATGTAAATGGAAGGATGGGTAGACATAGATTGTCATCACAGCCATGTCAATTTTCGAGTGAGGTTACTTGGGAAAAATGGTATGGTTAACGATTATACATTATGCATATGAGAATTTCGACTGTATATGTATATGATCGGGCTCTGATTATTATCATGATTTTTCGCGCTTCCAGGCGAAGAACCTGGATTTGGAAATCGGCTTCGAAGCTGTTTGCAGTGAGGATGGTACTCGTGCGGATTGTCATCAAATTAGGAAAATCAGCAGTAAATGCACCAGGGTCTAAAAACACGCCATTGGGGCTGCAATTTCATTATACAAATAGTTTTAGGTGCTAGAATTACATCTGAAGTTCTTTTACGGTGTCTAGTTCGATAATCAAGAAGTTTGCGAGCCAGAAAAGCGTGTTGTACAGTGTACCGGCACGAGTTTGCACAGCAAAATGTAATTTAGCGATTGCTCCTGTATTCGCTCTGGTAACAAAAAACTGAATTGATAGTGATGTTCTATATACTATAAGGCTACTACCGTGAATTTATTAGATTTTTTACTGCGGCCCCATACGGCTGCCTGGTTTCGGTTTCGCTTAGCTGCTCGGTTTCGGTTTCGGAGTTCTCCGGAAGTCACTACTGTGACAGGGGTGTCCAATGTAACGTAACCTAATATTGGGATAATATTCCCAATACTGGGGTGCCAGACAGTCACAACGCACATGATGCATGTGATCAGCGCTCCTCGTCAAAGTCCTCCTCCTCGTCAGGTTGCTGCTGTTCTGGCTGGGTGTTCTCTGGGAGCTGTTGACCAGACATGGCACGATGGTGGAAAGAGGCCCCCCAAAAAAATTAAATTTCACCGCTGCATCCTCTCGGGCGAGAATCCCCGAGCTCACGCACACCACTGCTCACATGCATCATGCATCACGCATCATGTGCGTTGTGACTGGCCCCCAGTATTGGGAATATTATCCCAATATTAGGTTACGTTACATGGACACCCCTGTCACAGTAGTGACTTCCGGAGAACTCCGAAACCGAAACCGAGCAGCTAAGCGAAACCGAAACCTGGCAGCCGTATATATATAGAGGTTGCAACGAAGCAACGTGCACTGTAGTTGCTAAGTAACGTGACCCCGCGACTCCTCGATTCGAATCGATTCCAGGGCTTGCACGTTTCAGGCTCACGTGTAATCTCGGCACTTGATCAGATCACAGATGACTCTAATAAAGAAGTTGATGCAGACGATGAACCTGAGGATGACCACTCTGGGAGGTAATGAGGACGGAGGATCAAGCAGGAGTCGGAGGAGAATTGGCGAGAAACGGCAGAGAGCTGTAGACACAGAGATCATTGAAGGTTCGTCCACACCGTCACTGCCTTTGTTTGTTTTCCCACATCTGAGTTATTTGAGCATTATATAGATATTGATTCAGATGCACCTCCAACCGACAAGATAACACATTCTGCCCATGATGTCTATTGCTGAAGCGGGGAAAAAGGTCGAAACACAATGCGTCGAGCAAAATGATATCCTCAGGCTCGATTCGTCCATGCCATGGGACACTTGCAGTCAAAACTGATCTTTCGGAAGCCCATGTCGTTAACGAGAATGAGAAATGAGATTAATGAGAGTTCATACGTTCATGGCCCAGAACATGTGATGTGCAACGTTCTTGTGCAACGTTCTTTGCATTGTATGCGCAGTCTGAACACATCCAGTTCAAAGTTGTTGTCGACAGAGCACTCAGTACTCAATGACAATAATGCTAAACGCTGGCTGGTCGACGAGATTGCCCAATTCAAGTTGATAAAAAATCCGCGCGAGTGCCATCCCTGCAAAAAAAAAAACAGCGCTTTCGGAAATTCTTGCCGTGCCCTTCTGAATTGTTAAAACAAATAAAATAAATTCGAAAAATCGAAAAAAACATATTCGTACATCCACTTCCACTACGCTTAACTACACCACATGTAGACTACTCTTTAGCCATCTCTAAGTTATATCCGATGGATCCCGACTTGCTCTACCCACTTCTTCTCCTGCGAATGTCAATTTGTTGCAAATATCTGTTCCAATGCAATTTCCGTTTGGGCAGGACGGATGGTGGAGTATCTTCAGACAAGCCAGGCGAGGATTCAGGGGGGGTGGAGAAGCAGAAATGCATGATGATGCACGTGCGCCCGCAGCGTGGAGCTTCCAGGCACACCCAACCACACACATCCACTGTGACCTCATACTTTATCATTGTTCGTAGCGACTGACATGATTAAATAGTTTTACGGTTACTTACAAGTATGACGAAACCGAATCCAACAGTATGTACAAAAACTGACATCCGTACTCCCCCATGAGGCTGCGCGACGTGCGCGTACATCACAGTCGATGGTTACATTGCAGTGAGGGTCGTTGAAGGTTCTGTGGATGATGCGGAATTCTTCGTCATTCTCAATGATTCATGATGTCAGTTACTATGAACAATGATAAAGTATGAGGTCACAGTGGATGTGTGTGGTTGGGTGTGCCTGGAAGCTCCACGCTGCGGGCGCACGTGCATCATCATGCATTTCTGCTTCTCCACCCCCCCTGAATCCTCGCCTGGCTTGTCTGAAGATACTCCACCATCCGTCCTGCCCAAACGGAAATTGCATTGGAACAGATATTTGCAACAAATTGACATTTGCAGGAGAAGAAGTCGGGTAGAGCAAGTCGGGATCCATTGGATATAACTTAGAGATGATTAAAGAGTAATCTATAGTGGTGTAGACAAGCGTGGTCGAAAAGATGGACCAATATTTGTTTTTAGAATTTTAGAATCTATTTTATTTATTTTCACAATTCAGAGGGGCGCGGCAAGAATTTGAATTTCCGAAAGCGCTGAAGCGGCTGGAGGCCGAGGGAGGCTGGCATGTACGCCACGCATGTCGCATCTCTTCCTCATGGCCCGTGATACCGTTGCCTGCATCACGTTAGGGATTAATTGCCGCCTCCATATCTATACTGGCATCATATGGAGGTCAGCGCCTTGTCTATGCACGTGGAGACGCCAGCCCATCCGATTCTTTCTCATGAGTTGACAGATGCTCGGTTTGTCCTGGCAGAATCGAGACATACGGTGCTTGAAAAACGGCGAGTCCTCTATATTTCCAGGACAGAGATCTGATGGCGCTCGCTTAGTCGGCTCCGTGTCTTAACACTTCGTACAGGCACAAACAGGCACGATCTTTCCCATCATAGGTCCATACCCATACACAGAGCTCTAGACACATGATACGGCGCCGATGCTGGATGCGGTTCGAGACCTAGAACTTCCGCCTTCGTGAAATACCCCTGGAGGTCATTTCTCGTTGGCGACCGGCGATTGTTATTGACGGTGGACCTGTCAACCCAGCTCGTCGAGCGCTCTCCCCATATCAATGTCACCCTGATCAGTAGCGCCACTCTAGTACTCCACTCCATCACTCCTGTCATCCGTACCGGTGGCGATCCATGGAACAGAAATGCAGAATGGAAAGCAGCCTGCATATTTGTCTTGGTCGCTGCCGGTTTTAAATTACTAGGGGCTATTGTAATGCCGAGTTGACTGCTAAGATCGACTATATTGGGAGTAAATCAGTTGTTTATCTCCCGCAACACATACTAACTTCGAATAAGCCTAGCGCTCTGAAAGCCAACTGCAGTCATACCTGTTAACAGTTTCCATTTTTTCTGGTGCCTTCGTTCACAGCCTAGGCTAAATTGACTATGCTCGGAGACAGTTACTTGGCGGCACCTCTAGCACAATATAAGATCCTCGCCATCATGATCCTGGTCGTTTAATCATCTTCTCGCATCATGTCCTACAACCAAGATCGTGAACGCTCCGGCACGGGCTATGGGTCCAACCCCAGGTAAGAGAACCCTTACATACGGTGTCACTGTCTGACGATGATACAGTCAATACGGCTCAGACAAGCCACGGGACTATGGCTCCGGCACGACCGATTCCTACGGCAGTGACACCAAGCCACCTGGTAGCTACGACTCAGATAAGCCACGCGATTATGGTTCCGGTGCCACTGATTCCTACGGCAGTGGCACCAAGCCGCCTGGCAGCTACAACCAGACAAGCCACGCGATTATGGTTCGGTACCACTGATTCCTACGGCAGCGGCACCAAGCCGCCTGGCAACTACAACCCAGACAAGCCACGCGATTATGGTTCTGGTACCACTGATTCCTACGGCAGCGGCACCAAACCGCCTGGCAACTACAACCCAGACAAGCCACGCGATTATGGTTCTGGTACCACTGATTCCTACGGCAGCGGCACCAAACCGCCTGGCAACTACAACCCAGACAAGCCACGCGATTATGGTTCTGGTACCACTGATTCCTACGGCAGCGGCACCAAACCGCCTGGCAATTACAACCCAGACAAGCCACGCGATTATGGTTCTGGTACCACTGATTCCTACGACAGCGGCACCAAACCGCCTGGCAACTACAACCCAGACAAGCCACGCGATTATGGTTCTGGTACCACTGATTCCTACGGCAGCGGCACCAAACCGCCTGGCAATTACAACTCAGACAAGCCACGCGATTATGGTTCCGGCACTACCGATTCCTACGGCAGTGCCAAGCCTAGCACCTACGACTCAGATAAGCCACGCGATTATGGTTCCGGTACCACCGATTCCTACGGCAGTGGCACCAAGCCACCTGGTAGCTATGACTCAGATAAGCCACGCGACTACGGTTCCGGCACCACCGATTCCTACGGCAGTGGTCCCAAGCCCTCTACCGGCTACGACTCAGACAAGCCAAGAGGCTATGTTCCGGCACTACTGATTCCTACGGCAGTGGCACTAAGCCTGGTAGCTATGACTCAGATAAGCCACGCGACTATGGTTCCGGCACTACCGATTCCTATGGCAGTGGCCCCAAGCCGCATGATAGCTACGACTCGGACAAGCCGCGAGACTATGGTTCTGGTACTACCGGTTCCTACGGCAGCGAGACCAAGCACCATGGCAGTTACGGTAGCAAGCCACCTAAAACCTACGACTCTGACAAGCCACGCGACTATGGTTCTGGTACTACTGATTCCTACGGCAGCGAGACCAAGCATGGCAGCTACGGTAGCAAACCACCTAAAACCTACGACTCTGACAAGCCACGCGACTATGGTTCTGGCGTCACCGATTCCTACGGCAGTGGCACTAAGCCGCCTGGAAGCTACGGCTCCGATAAGCCACGCGACTATGGCTCTGGTACCACCAGTTCATACGGCAATGGTACGAAGCAATATCTGAATCTACTGGTACAGTGTTTCATGCTGACATCTCTGTAGACGATTGAACGATGTGCACTGTATGATTGGCTGGATCCGGTGAGGAATTATCATAAGGAAAGGACTGGGTGAACTGCGTAGAAATGGATGTATATTAGCTATCGGCTGAACGAGTTAAGATCGTGTTTACTTCTCCAGAGATCACCGAGCACTTAAGACACAGGCGGGTGATTATCTCGTTGGCAAATCAGCGATGCTAGATCTTCAATGCATCAAGCGTTGTCCTTACCTAGACGTCATGCCCTCCTCCTTGCTCTTGGTGGTAGCAGCCCCAGAAAGACCTCTCTTATGTGAACATCAGGCTATAAGGCTTGAGGATGGGCATGCATAACGAGGTTCAAATATGGTATTAGACATGGCGGGTCATGAAATTGACAATCGATGTCTTCTCACATCTTCCTGGGCGTCTTCCCGTGTAGTACTACGAGCCGATAGACTTTCCATAGCGCTATGTATACTAGGCCTAGGCGCCATGTTCATCATCAGGAAAACCCATGGGAACTTAAATTCAACCTAACTAACGTACAGTAAATACCTTACTGTAAATTTCATTTTAAGTACTAACCCGCCCGTTGGATCTAAATTTTCCCGTAGAAGCTGAATTTGTTTTTTCTGATTTTCTATCGATCCCCCTTGCCCCCGGAATGAACCGGAAATATATTATGCACACATTCTCCATCTCTAGTTAAATTATCGAAAGGATAGAGTGAGGATAAGATATTCCGAGAAGGTAGCCGGTTTTATCAATCACTGATTTCAGCGCAAATTCTTCAATATCCAGCTGAATTCATGTTTGTTTGCTCCAAAAATATTCACAGGTCCTCTTAACTACTATTAAATTGTATTCCAATTCTTACTTTGGCCTTCTGATGTGATGGACAACGATGAAGAAGCAGTGAAGGCACTTTGGGGCATGTGTCACGGAATGTCACAAGGATTTCAGAGTCAGCTGACGGCGCCAACTTAGAAGAGCAGTGTCTGCGCTCGGAATGACCGGCCCGTGCTACCTAGCACTCCAATTGCAAGGGCACAACATGAGATGAAGTGAGGTGAGGGAAGGTGCAAAGCTTTATAGCTAAGCTATATAGGAGCTAGGGGTGTAATTATTAGGGAAGATAATGTTATGGAGGTGTGAGATGCAACAAGTGAAATGTAATGGAACGGAGTAATGGAATGGAATTGGAAGTAACGGAATAGAAGTCTGGACTAGATCCAAACACGTGTAGATAGTAATGATGCACATACATCTAATAGAAAGTACTAGGTCCCACTCCTGGTGTTGTCACGCTGGACTGAGTGTGGCAGTTCTGTGATGTTTCTGTCTGGCAGCCTCCTTGGCTGCTTGTTCTCTTTGTCTGGGGGTTAGGTCGTCTGGCCTGTCTCTGTCCCTTTGTTGTATATGTAGGATGATATCTGCATCAGTGACTGTCGTCTTGGTCATCTTCTGTGGAGTTCTAATGCCTTGTTAGAGTGGCTGTGGGTAGTGGTGGTGTTGGCTGCTGTTGTCCTCTATCTCCTGAAGGAGGAAGGGGATCTAGATGTGAAGGAGTCGATTTGGATACTTAAGATGTGTATCCAAAAGGAAGGGATGTCTGGAGTGCTGATATGCCTTGTATTTCACTTAGTTCATTGGTATGCCACTAAGGTTGTGAATGGAAGGAGCTGCTCCTTCCTGCTGGGTTTCTGGTGCAGATAGTTGGTTCTATAGAGCACTGAGAGGTCCATTACTCAGTGACCTTTGTCTGTCTGAAGGAGGAAAGGCAATGCCTTTCTGAGTGCTTAACATATGTGTCAGAGTTTGAAGAGTTCCTAATTGGGACTTGGTTTACTATATATGGTAGATTAAGTGAAATGTGTCACTAAGTTGCTTAGCAGACCCTAGGGTACATTCTAGGGCACAAGTGGGAGGGGAAAAGGGGCTGTGAAGCTTCGGATCACTCGGAGGATTGCTCTGAGAATGTCTAGGATTCACAAGAGACCAAGCTTAAGGCTTTGATCCTGTTCTGTCACCAGCAGAAGCAGTGACACGTTAGACCTCGTCAGTAATACTGTTACTGAAGACTTCGGGAGGGGACTCAGCAGACACTGCTGTTATGGCGGGCGTGAAGTAACTGGAATGACTATCAAGAGACTCATTGATAGTACTCAAGTTGGAGTCCACCCCTGGTGCGTTAGGGGGTCGAGAGATGCAGAGAGCTAAGCAGACAAAGCTGAGGAGAGCGGAACAAGCCACAGCTGCTCCTTTGAGATGATAGAAACAAGTCACTACTCCTATTTGACAGGAGACTTGACTTAGAGTCTCGTCTCTATATGTGCACATGTATTTATAGTAATGTACATGTCTCGACTATGACTACTACTCATGATCTGGTCATTTTCCGACCATTCGCTAACTAAGATGCCTGACTAAAGGCTGACTGAGGCTACACACCGCTGACTACAAGTCTGACCTGTATCACTAATCCCCAGGCCTAGACAGGCCTACCATGCCTGGGGGTCAAACTGTCCACTCACTTGCCATCAGCGTTCTCTTGCCCTTGTGCAAGCCACCCTGTGACATTACCCTCGCTCTAGAAATGAGCTGCACCGTGGTGTGAGTTTCACTGCGTGTCGAGAACTTACTGCCAGCATCTCCTTTGAGAATGGGTCCCTCCTGCAGCTTGCAGAAGAGAGCAAAGCTCTGTATTTGTGGGATGTGACAAGGCGTTGGCAGCTCTGCTCCTCTTGGTATCTGAGGGAATCGATGCAGGCTTGGAGCTCATGAACCTCGATGTGGAGGCCTGTGAGGTCAGTGATGGTTTGTGGTACTGCTGGAACTCAGCAGCAGTACCCTAGTCTTCTCTGGGTTCTTGGGTGTAACGCAGCATGGTGTCGTAGGTGCTTGGATCAGTGAGGGCCTTGAAGAACCAGTGTGGGTACTCACCTTCTTCAATAAGGGTACTTCAGTCAGGGATGAAAAGCTCGTGCTTGTAGACAGCTTCTCCTTTCCTGGACGTGCCGAGGCAGTACTGGCCCGCTCATTTGATGTAAGTCGCAAGGGTGTGGATTGTGTGAGTGCCATCAGTGACGGGAATGAAGAAATTGGGCACTTGCCCTTCGTTCTCCTCATACCCTTTGGGTATCCCCAAATCCTCCTCGTCAGTGGTGAGCTGGTCATCTCTCCAGTGCTTGTAGGTGGCTTCCAACCAAGCTGTGTTCACCTCATGCTCTGCCAGAGCGTCTGATCGTCCTTTGAGTACAGTGAGCTGGTGGCAATTTTGCTTCAATATGTCTTCATTCTTTTGCACAATGCTCGCCAACCCTCTGGCAATGAGGATAAGCTGGTCCTGGGTGGGGTTGTTCCCCTCAAGAGCAGCTTGGACAGTTCAAGGGGATAGTGGAAACTCACTAAATTCATCGGATGCAGCCACCACATCTTCAGGGATGATGAGGGGCTTGGGTTCTTTGCCTTTACCATGCGACACTGGAGGTGGGACCGGGAGTGGCTCGTCACAGCCACTCGGGCTAGCAGTGATGTAGGAGGGGGACTGAGAGGGGTGAGGACATGTTACGGTTGGTGGCGAAAGGTCAGAAGAAGGGGAGGTGATGGATTTGACCCATGTCGCATGTGGTTGTGCTTTATACTGTCCTTTGTTCTTTAAGGGGTGATGCTGATGATAATTTGTTACTAAGATTGGGGCATGCACTTGGTCAGCAGGTTCCCATGTATCATCAGCAGCTGAGTAACCCTTCCAGCGGATGAGGTATTGAAGCTGATGTTTCTTCCCTTGGAATCAGTGATTAATAATCTGCTCCACTTCGTATTCCTCAGCATTATCAATGTCACCGCCAAGGGTTTGACAGTAACAATAGACACGCCAAGTCGAAAAGCTAGGACTCGAAGTGTCCTAGAAGACTTATAGAGTGGAAGTTGACCTGCAAGTCGATGTCGATACCCCGGGTTACCGCTTGCTGAGCTTCGACTCAGTAGCCACCCGCAATGAAGTAGAACACTGCTTGTATTGAGACAAGAGACTCAACTTGCCCCTACTAGGCATAATGAGTCCCCTATTTATAGTACTAGGTACTTGAGGGCAGGCCTAGGGCCTGAAAGGGGCAGTGCTACCTATTTTTACCTGAAACACAAGGAGAACAATAACAGCCAGTAGCAAAGACGGCTCAAGAAATCACAAGCTGATCGACATGAAACGGGGCACAGACATGAAACGGGGCACGAACTCTATACTTGGCCGGTTCCGCAACTCACAGGGGCACGATGGTGTTGAACCATCACCCCAGGCCGGTTACACCACTCCTTCGCTAGACAGGATGCCCTCATCCTGTCTTCTTCCACGCTGATCGCCTTGCCAGTTGCGGTCGATACCGCTCGACCCCCACCGTCGGAATCTTCTTGGCTGCTTTTGCCGCGATGAGTCGATCCTCGCACGCCGACTTCGCGACCTCAGACGCCGCCAGATTTGCTTGAGCCAGGCGCAGCTCAGCGCGTAGCATATCGCACTCGCGGTCCAGGACTCGGTACTGCGTGACTTCGGCGAGGAGGGGCCAATCATCCAGGTCGATGATGGCCTCGCATAGGGGGTGGTAGTCGACTTCTGTTCCCCACAGGCGTGCGCGGAACCAGGGCGGAAGCGGGGATAGGGGGTACTCGTCGAACTCGGGACGCGCGTACAGCTCGATAATTTGGGCATCGTGGTCGCCCGTTGCATTGGCCGCCAAGCCGGCCACTCGTCCGTCGTCCAATTGCTTAATGAAAATGGCGGGTTTCTCGCCGTCTGGGGTGGTGATTGTGAACTCGGGGAGTCTTCCCTTGTTCTTGACGTATCCGTCGGGACATAATAGGGGCTCCCCGTCGATTTGTTGGATTCGGGCCTTGAGCTCGCAATTGTCCCGATTGACTTCTTCAAACTGCCGTTTGAGGCACCTGGCCTCGTCTTGGAACAGTGCCTCGCATTGTTGGAGGGTGGAGGCGAGGCCCGAGGCCAGCTGGTGGAGCTGGACTGGACCGAGGTCCTCGTATCCATCCAGGACAGATCGCACAGTGCCCGGGGAGAGGGGGCCTTCCCAGAAGGCGTTGGTTTCGAGGTCGGGGAACGCCCCGGGGAGTCGAACAGTATTGGAGGCGGGTGTGGCAGTGGCGCGGCTGGGGCTGGTCGCTGCGGCGGGAGACTGGACAGTCTCCTCGGTCGGGACACGTGTGGTCAGGGCAGGAACTGGGACTGGGACTGGGGAAGACATGAGGATGAAATGTTTGTGAGGAGAGTGGATGAGGATCAAGCTGATGATTTTGCCGGGGTTTCTGCTTCCCTTTTATGATGGTCAAGGGCCGGCGCTTGTGATACTCCTGAAGGAGATCCGGGGCATGCACCTGGTCAGCTGGTTCCCAGGTGTTATCGCTTTCGGGGTAGCCCGCCACTTTATGAGATAGTGGAGTTTCTTTGATCGCCCTTGATGGCGATGGTTTCGAATTTGTTCCACTTCGTATTGTTCTTCATCATCGATCAGGTCAGGAGGGGGTCGGGCGTAATTGGGCCCGTGGGTGCCCGTCTCCCTATACGGGGTAAGGAGGGAAGCGTGGAATACCGGATGGATCATCCATGAAGCGGGAGCTGCAACATGAAGGCGACTGGGGATACCTCTTTAAGGATCTTGAAGGGTCCGTATCGCTTCGGGTTTAGTTTGGACCCTTGGTGTGGGAGTTTGAGGTGGGTCCCTTCTAGCCATACCTGGTCTCCTGCTTTGTATTGGCTCGGGGTACTCGGGTCGCCTTTCTGTTAATTGCCGTTATCGCTTGATTGCGTGCTTCTTCCATCCTTTGTGCTCGTTGTTCCACCGCCTCATTGTTGGTCCGGACTCCCAAATCTCCGGGGCTCAATGTCGGCTCAAAGCCGATTAGGATTTGATTGGGCGATAGCCCAGTCGTGCTGTTTCTCCGATTGTTATGTACTGCGGTTGCCACGGCCACCCATTCCGTCCAATCATCTGGTTGTCCGCCTGTTACCAGTCGCAAGTATTGCTCTATCCACTGGTTCTTTCGCTCGGACAAGCCGTCTGTTTGGGGGTGAGCTGCTGTAGACAGGTTCTGTTGGATCCCTAGCTTCTTGGTGAGCGCCTTTCCAAAGCTCGATGTGAATCGGGGGTCTCGGTCGCTGATGACCTTTCTGGGAAGTCCGTACCATGGGTAAAGGCGGTCCAGGTATAGCTGGGCGATTCCCGGTCCTGTGATGTCGGTGGAGCAGGGGATAATAGGGCCGCACAGGAACATCCATGGTCCACAATGGTGAGGATTGCATCTAGTCCTCGCTTTCGTGGTAATCCGGTGATCAGATCCATAGCTATGGTTTGAAATGGTAGTGTGCCCAGCTCTGTGGGGATTCGGTAGAGTGGGACGTGGGATCGGTGTGTCAAGATTTTTGCTTGTTGGCATGTCGCACATCCTCGGACGTAGTCCGCAATCCATTCTTTCATTTTGGGCCACCAGTATCGTTCTTGCACCTTTCTCAGGGTTTCGTCTCTTCCCGGGTGTCCAGATGTGGGTGTGTCATGGGCATTTCTGACGATGGTTCTCCTGAGTTCTTTGAGGTTCGGTACAATGGTTTTTCCATTTATTGTTTGCGCTGCTCGGATTCGGTGGGTTGGGATGATTGTGATGTCCTTGTTGTCGTCCTCGCCATGGTCTGCATCCGGCGGTCTGGATAATGCGTCTGCTGCAGTGTTTGTTTTGCCTGGGATATATTCTAGTATGTAGTCATACTCCTGGAGGTCGGCGTGCCACCGTGTGGTTTGTCGGTTTAGATTCCTCGGTGATTTCCAATACTGGAGGTTAGCGTGGTCTGTTCGGATTACGAAGGGCATTTTTGTCCATCCCAAGTAGTGTCTCCAGTGGGCCAGCGCCTTCATGACGGCTAACAGTTCCCGCTCATAGATGTCATAGTTTCGTTCTGTAGGCATGAATGTTGCCGAGTAGTATGCTACCGGGTGTAGGATCGGTTTGTGTCGCTGGGCTAGTGTTGGTGTGAGGTCGTTGTGCTGTCCCTCCTGTGAGAGTACGGCGCCTACGCCGTACGCCGATGCTCAACGTGAAGGGTAAATTGTTTTTCAACGTCTGGTTGAATTAGCACTGGGCTGCCGCACATTCTTGTTTTCAGTTCTTCAAACGCCCTCATTTGTGCTTCTCCCCAGTGCCAGGGTGTGGTTTTCTTTGTCAATTCTAGCAGAGGTCGTGCGATCTTTGAGTAGTTTGGTACGAAGTAGCAGTAGTATCCGGTGAACCCCAGGAAACTTCTGATGCCAGTTGGGTTCTTTGGTGGTGACCAATCTGCAATCCCTTGTAGCTTTTTGGGACTCATCCTGAGATGGCCTTTTCCCACAATAACCCCTAGGTACTCGATTTCCTCTTTCTCAAATTGGCATTTTTCCGGTTTGAGGTAGAGGTCGTTTTTCTCTAGTTTGTCTAACATTCGGTGAACGTATTCTCGATGTCTGGCCGTATGTTGTTCCTCTGTCTCGTGTGGTCGTTTGGCGGTATGAATGGTGATGTCGTCCATGTAGACAGAGAGCCAGCCCTCTCCTACTTCTTGTCGAAATATAGCATTCATCATCATCTGAAAGGTTGCTGGGGAGTTTGTGAGGCCAAAGAACATGACCGTGGGCTCGAACAGTCCTTCGTGGGTGAGGAAGGCGGCCTTCCACTCATCTCCTTCTTTGATTCTGATGTTATTATAACCCCATCGCACATCTACCACAGTGAACTTGGTACATCCACTAAGTCGGTCCACGACTTGTGGAATGAGGGGCGAGACGTTCCTGTTTCTTTTTGTCCATTTGTTGACAGGTCGGTAGTCCTGCACCGGCCTTAGCTTTCCGTCCTTTTTCTTCACAAAGAAGAAGTTGGCTGCGTATGTGACTTTGATACGCAATGGTTCCTCGTTTTAGATGTTCTTGGACGAACTTATGCATCTCGGCTTTCTCCTCTTGGGTGAGGGGTAGCAGTCGCCCTGGCATGGTGTCGGGTGCCCCCGGCAGTAGTTCAATGGCATGATCCCATATGGTCGAGCTGGGCATTCGCTGCGATTCTTCTTCACTGAACACTTTCTTGTGTCCCTATATTCAGCTGGTATGGCGTTATTCGGTTCTGGGTCGCTTGTGGTACCTCCTATTGTCACTCTTCCTAGGAGATACGTATCGGTCCTCTTTCTGATTGGTCGTGGTACGTTTTTGGTTCGGGACACATATACCGCCTTCGCGGCGTTTGGGGCTGAGAGGACATGGGGAGATGAGTGAAATCGATCCATCCTCACTTCCAGTCGATTTTTGGTTGGACGGAGGCGAACCATGGGTACCCGAAAATAGCTTTATGGTCTCCTAGATCAGAGAGAAAGAACCTCTGGTTCGTAGTTTGGGTTCCTGTTTTGAATTGGAGGTCGTATAGTACTTGAGCGCTCCGCTTTTGTTCTCCGTTCCATCGACGTTAAACAGTGGCCTTGGGTTTGCCAATCGTTTGATGGGAAGTCGAAGCCATCTCGCATAGTTGAGACTCATAAAATTTTCTGTGGCCCCTGAGTCTATGAGGGCCACTCCATCGGCTCTTTTCGCAATTGATCATGCATAGAATCGGACTGTCATGGATTTTCTTGCTGATATATACACATTTTGCTATGGATTCGCCTAAGCAGGGCCGATCTGATTAGGCAGAGGGAAAATCCTGTGCTACCCCCATTTCTTTTGCCAGTTTGATCTGGTCGTCAGGGACATTCCCTCGAGTTGCGCCCTCATCGTGGCTACGGAGGTTCCTTCTGATGGTTCTGCCATCTGGTAGTCCTGATCTTCCTCCTCCTGGAAGTCGATGAGATTGGCCTGTCTAGGGCCTTGTCTGTAGGGGTTCCTGGGTGGTTGTCGCCTTTCGGGGCAGGTGCAGGCGAAATGTCCTTCTCTCCCGCAGTTGAAGCATCGCATCGCTTCGTATCCTGGTGCGGACACATTTCCCCTTGCAGGTGGTCCCGTTCTCTGCCTCCAATTTCCTCGTCCTCGCCAGTTATTAGGAGTACGACCCCTTGACAGGTCCATCGGGACTGGGGTGTTGTTCATGGATGGGGGCGCATTGGTTGAGTTGTATTGAGGTCGATTTCCTTGGGCATATCGCGGTTGCCAGTTCCTTTGCTGGAACGGCGGTGGTCGGGGTGGATTGTTAAGTCGTTGGAAGGGCGATTGCCCTGCCATGGTCTTCTTCAAAATACCATCTATGATGGTCTTCCCTTGTGCAATGGTTTTGACCTTTTCCTTCAGGTCGTGATAGTTAAGGGGAATTGGTGGTTTCAGGGTGTCGTGCAGGAGCGACACGGGGATTCCTTGTAGGAATATGTTGTATGTTTCTTCATTTCCCAGCGTGTATCCTGCCTTCCTTGCCAGGCTTTCAAACCTGGTGATGTATTCATCGTAGTCGGACCCCTTCATTCGGCAGTCCCTAAGCTCGTTCCTGGCTCGTTGGGCTGCTTGTGTGTCCTGGAATTGTTGGCTGAATTCCAAGAGAAATTGATCCCATAGTGCTGGGATGTTATCCTGGGGCATGAGCAGCCTATCGATCCACTCTCCCATGTCTCTGACCCATTGGGCCGTGCTTTCTCCTTTGATGAGAGTGAGGGTGAAGGCAATTTTTTTGAAAGGGGAGTTGTATCCTGCAACGTCTGCGTTTAGACGGAGGTATCCTTTCACTTCTTCTATGAAATCGTCGGCTTTAGATCTATCTCCTGTGAAGACTTGTGGAAGCGCCCCCATAGTTTTCACGTCAGCGGCTGTGGCCACTGGTATTTGGGGTGCATTTGGGTCCGGTCCTGGCGGTCCTCCAGGTCCTCCTGGTCCTCCTCCGGATCCTCCTGGCGGTCCTGATCTTTTGAGAACTTGTCTGAGGACGTTCTGTATATGTTGGGGTGCGCTCTGAGTGGTGGATGGCTGTGCGGCAACGGCTGTGGCTGTGGTGGTTTGTGTCGACATTGCTTGTGAGAGACTGGATTCTGATTCCTGATGGTAGAGCGTCGGTGGGCAATCCCTGAAGTGGAGTGAGGGTCCTGATAGGGAATACTGGTGCTTTTTCTTCTACTGGGGTGATCTTGATTTTGTTGAAGGCGTCGTCAATTTCTTTGACTGCCTCGTCTGACTCTGTGTCCGAAACGACTTTGGGTTCTTCTAATTCCTCGTCGAGAAGCTCGTCTGCCTCTGACCCTTCAGTGTCGTATTCGTGTAGCTGTGGGACTGTCGCTCCTAGAGCGTACTGTCCTCTATCCCAGTGGACTTCCTTCCACTTGTCGTTGTGAATGCACACCAGCTTCGGGTTGGTCGGTGCTTTGCCTCTTGCTGTGACGATGATCTGTATATCCCGATCTGTGGGATTGGCTGGGTGTTCTTTAGAGATGTACTGAACTCTGTGGTTCCTTCTGCCGTTGACGGCGTCTACCCAATCGAGGGTCGTGGTTTGCAGTGTCCCTTCTGAACTGCTAGCTGTGTTTGAAAGAAAGTTGAGTCTAATGTCACCGCCAAGGGTTTGACAGTAACAATAGACACGCTAAGTCGAAAAGCTAGGACTCGAAGTGTCCTAGAAGACTTATAGAGTGGAAGTTGACCTGCAAGTCGATGTCGATACCCCGGGTTACCGCTTGCTGAGCTTCGACTCAGTAGCCACCCGCAATGAAGTAGAACACTGCTTGTATTGAGACAAGAGACTCAACTTGCCCCTACTAGGCGTAATGAGTCCCCTATTTATAGTACTAGGTACTTGAGGGCAGGCCTAGGGCCTGAAAGGGGCAGTGCTACCTATTTTTACCTGAAACACAAGGAGAACAATAACAGCCAGTAGCAAAGATGGCTCAAGAAATCACAAGCTGATCGACATGAAACGGGGCACAGACATGAAACGGGGCACGAACTCTATACTTGGCCGGTTCTGCAACTCACAGGGGTGCGATGGTGTTGAACCATCACCCCAGGCCGGTTACAATCAATCAGTTCTGGTGGTGGGCGCTGATAATTGATCCTGTGTTCCTCTGTCTCTTTGTAAGGTGTGAGTAATGAGCTATGGAAAACGTCATGGATGGTCCAGGCCATTGGTAATTGCAGTTGGTAAGCCACTGGTGAAACCTTGTGTAATATTTTGAAGGGCCTGTGTCGTTTCGGTGCTAGTTTTGTGGATGTGTACAGTAACAACAGGTGTTTTGCTTCCAGCCAGACTTGGTCCCCTTCGTGGTATTGTTTAGGTGGCACTGCTCCTGCGGCTCTGTTGAGGGCGTCTACAGCTGCCTCTTGATGTTCTTTGGCTCATTTGTGTCTGTCCTCCATGGCTTCATTATTGGTATTTAGAATTGATTCTTCAGTCACCATTGGCCGATATCCCAGGATGATCTCATGTGGGCTTAGTCAGGTCATAGTGTTTGGCCAGCGGTTGTGTACAAATGTGGTGATGGGTAGCAGGTCAGCCCAATCGTCTTGTCGAGCTGATGTATAAAGCCAGAGGTATTGTTCAACCCATTGATTCTTTCGTTTGGTGAGTCTGTCAGTTTGTGGATGAAAAGTGGTGCTGACGTTCCTCTCTATCTTCAGCTTCGTGGTTAATGCTTTGGTGAAGTGAGAGGTGAAACATGGATCTCTGTCTGATATGATTTTGGATGGCACTCCGAACCATGGAAAGATGTATTGAAGATATAGTTGAGCCACTCCTTCGCCGGTGATTGTGTTGCATGGAACAAATAGTGCTGCTCGGGAGCATCCTTTGTAACTGGCCTTGGGTGGACATTCAACTGTCCATGCCCATGTAAGTTCTGCAACTGGGCAAAGTGTTTGTGCCTCTGTACTATTATCACATGTGACCCTAGCTTGTGTGGGTCTGATCTTTTTTGGCTATCCCCTTGTTCCCTTTTTGTGACTCCCTTTGTACTACCATTAGTGTTCCCTTTGTTCCGGATTCCAACATTACCTAGTTGGGCACTTGTCCTCTTTGGGCCCTAGGCCACCTTTTACTATAAGTAGTCGACTCCTTGCACCATGTACTAGCAAGTTGAGTCTCTTGTCAATACAACACAAGTGCTCTTCTCCATCTGCCAGAGTGGCCATTGCGACATACTGCAATAGGTGGGAACTCTCTATCTCTTTCATAAACCAACTATAGCGCAAGTCCTAACATGACTTGGCTCTTCCACTCAAATTGCATCTATTGTCCCTACCAAGCATCCTTGGCGGTGACATCCTTGGTCCACAATGGTAAGGATAGCATCCTTTCTGTCTGACTTGGGTAGCTGAGTAATGAGATCCAGAGCTATGACATTGAAAGGACACATCTGTGGGTCTCCTGAAATACAGTAGAAGGGTGTCTTCTTCTTCGTGGTGCAAATTTTGTTCTGTTGGCAGTGAGCACACCCTGTGACATATCGTTCTATCCAGGTGTTCATTCCAGGCCACCAGTATCGTTGGGTAATGAGAGCTATGGTATTATCTCTGCCTGGATGTCCTGCCGTGGGTGAGTCGTGAAAGTGGGACAAGATATCATGCCTTAGCTGTAGCCTGGAAGGTATGGCGAGTTTCCATCCTTGTTTGTATCCTTCTGGTAGTTTTTTTACTCCTTTCAAGTCACACCAGGACTCCATTTCTGCACCCCTTTGTTGTTGTGCTTTTACTATTTGCTGGTTGAGGGATTCTGGGGAAGTTGATACTTTAGCAATGAACATTGATGAGGGGAGGAGGGTGAGATCCGCATTGTCTTCTCTGCCTTGATCTGTGCCTGGTGGTCTGGATAACATGTCAGGTGCAGTGTGAATCTTCCCTGGTACATGCTTGATAATCAGGTTGTAGTCTTGAATTTCAGCAAACCATCTGGCTACTCATTAATTTACCTTTCTGGGGGTTTTCCAGTATGTTAGGTTGGCATGATCTGTGAGAATGGTGACAGGGATGTCTGTGGCTGCCACATGAGGGTGAAAGTGTTTGAGGGCTTTTAGGACTCCGAGGAATTCTCTTTCATATATATTGTAGTTGTGTTCAGTGGGTGTGAAGGTGTTCGAGTAGTAAGCAATGGGGCATAGCATCAGTTTGTTGGTGCGGGGGTTGATTTCTCCCTCCTGCGAGAGTACAGCGCCCATGCCATATGCTGATGCATCTGTAGTGAGGAAGAATGCTTTTGTATAGTCAGGCTGTTGGAGGATTGGTTTACTACACATCAGGGTTTTGAGGTGTTCAAATGCGTCTTTGCATCTTTGGTCCCATGTGAATGGGGTATCTTTCTTGGTCAGCTGGATAAGGGGATGTGCTATGAGAGAGTAGTTAGGTATGAAGTATCGGTAGAATCCCGTGAATCCCAGGAATGCGCGTATGTCTTTGACGTTTTGCGGTCTGGGCCAATCAGCTACCCCTTTCACCTTGGCTGGGTCCATTTGTACAGTGCCATCTTCCAACACCACTCCTAGAAATTCCACTTCCCATTGCTCGAAGATGCATTTTTCCGGTTTAAGGTATAGATCGTGTTGTTGGAGTTTGTCTAAGACTCAGTGAACACAGTCTTTGTGGAATTTGGGGTCATCTTTTGTGGCTATGAGGTGATCGTCCATGTATACAATGAGCCATACCTTCGCCATTTCTTCAGCAAAGATCACATTCATCATGGTTTGGAAGGTAGCTGGGGAATTCATTAGCCTGAAGAACATTACTGTTGGTTCGAATAATCCTTGATTCATGATAAAGGCTGCTTTCCATTCATCTCCCTTATTGATGCAAACATTGTTGTACCCCCATCAGATATCAAATTTGGTAAAGAGCTTTGCGTCTTTTACCTTGGCTATGAGCTCGGGGATCAACGGGAGTGGATAGCAATTGCGAACAGTCCATTCGTTTAGGTGTTGGTAGTCTTGTACTGGCCTCAGCTTCCCATCTTTCTTTTTGATAAAGAAGAAGGGGGCTGCATATGGACTTTTGGAGGGGCGGATGTAGCCTTTACTCTGCTGTTCTTTGACAAAGTCTAGTAGCACCTTTTGTTCATCCTGTGTGAGTTGGTAGACCTTGCCTGGTATAGATGCAGGTGCATCAGGTTTTAATTCGATAGCATGATCCCATATACAGGGTTCAGGGAATCGTTGTGCTGCTTCTTCACTGAAAACATGAGCATGTCTTTTGTATTTTGTTGGAATTTTACCACTCCCTTTCTGTGATCCTGCTTCTTCAGCGAGTTTGGATGCAAGTGTTTGCTTTCTTGTTGTCTCTGTGAATGTGATTTTTTGTCATGGTGGACTATTGGGACGCTTACGCTTACTAATCTTCTTGCCTTATACGTACATATTTCCCACAGTCTGGCTAGAGTCGTCACCACTTCCCCCCATTACCTTACACTATCGCTATTACACTCCTGCCGATCCCTTCTGCTGTTGTGTTGCCTCGGCTTGTTACTAAATTACTTACACTAATCTGCCAACGGTTTTCGTGGCCTTACTGCTGCTGAAACACGTCAGACACTGCCGAAGACTCCGCTTAAATAATCATGTATAAATATGCTCATAGAAGGGGACCAAAGCCTTAAGCTTGGTCTCTTGTGAATCTTAGACATTCTCAGAGCAATCCTCTGAGTGATCCAAAGCTTCCCAGCCCTTTGTCCCTCCAACTTGCGCCCTAGAACGTACCCTAGGGTCTGCTAAGCGACTTAGTGACGCGTTTCACTTAATCTACCATATATAGTAAACCGAGTCCCGATTGGGAACTCTTCGAACTCTGACACATACGATAAGCGCTCAGAAAGGTGTTGCCTTTCTTCGCTTCAGACAGACGAAGGTCACTGAGTAATGGACCTCTCAGTGCTCTATAGAATCACCCTATCTGCACCAGAACACCCAGCAGGAAGGAGCAGCTCCTTCCATTCACGACCTTAGTGGCATACCAACGAACTAAGTGCAATACAAGGCGTATCAGCACTCCAGACATCCCTTCCTTTGGAAACTCATCTTGAGTATCCAAATCGACTCCTTCACATCTAGATTCCCTTCCTCCTTCAGGAGATAGGGAATGACAGCAGCCAGCACCGCCACTACCCACAGCCGTTCTAACAAGGCATTAGAACTCCACAGAAGACGACCAAGACGATGGTCACCGACGCAGATATCATCCTACACCTACAACAGAAAGACAGAGACAGGCCAGACGCCCTACCCCTCATAGCAAGAGAACGAACAGCCAAGGAGGCTGCCAGACAGAAATATCGACAGAACTGCCACACTCCATCCAGCGTGACATTTTTGCCATATGGATTGAGCTGTTGAGGGTTGGCATGCTTCGTATTGTGGTTTGACGGCCTCTTGGTGTGATTCCGCATTTTCCGATCCTTGTCTGGGTGGCTAACTTCGTTCTGAGGATGAGGGGTAGTTGATTGCTTTCCAGCCACCCCCTTGCCCAATCGATCTTAGGTTGCATAGCCGCGAACCATGGGTATCCCAGAATGACCTTTTGGTCTCCTAGATCAGTGAGAAAGAACCATAGCCACACTTTTTGGGTTCCGGTTTGCATTTCTAGGTCGGTGTAGTGTTCGATATCTCTGTTTTTGTTCCTTGTCCCATTGACATTATAGACTGGTCTTGGTCTTTCCAGTCATTTGATGGGGAAGCGCATTTCCCTGGCATATTTTGCATTGATAAAGTTTTCAGTTGCTCCTGAGTCTAGGAGTGTGATGGTTTCGGCCCTCTTTTTGGATAGATGGATGAAGAGACATAACTGCATAGATTTTCATACAGAGAGATACATCTTATCTGATCCTTTTTTCCTAATCCAGGCCACACAGATTAGGCCTCCATAAAATTTCCTTCCTTTGCCCCTAGGCGATTCATCAATTCTTCTTGATCGTCTTGGGTTAGTGAGTCAAGTTGTTGCTGGATGCTATCTACTTTGGATATACTGGTCTTGCTTTCATTGTCTTCGGGTGACCAGTCGATTAATTGAGCAGTGTGAGTGTTAGACTGTCACTGTTTTGAAGGACAGGCACGAGCAAAATGTCCTTGTTGTCCACATGTAAAGCATGCACCTTGCGTTCTGCACTAAATGCGATCATTGTCCATCCTTACTACATTCCCCTGTGGTTGTCCTCTCCTTTGCTCCCGCCAATTATTCCTGGGCACCCAGGTTCTATCCACATCCATTGGGACGGGTTGATTGTTCCAAGTTTGGGGTGCGGTGGTGGAGTTGTATGGTACTTGGCCGAAGTTCCTGCTAGGATTTTGGTTGGGGGCCAGGGCTCGATTCTGCAATTGTTTTGAAATGTTGGTTGCCACTGGTTATTAGCTGGTCAAGTGTAGAGGGTGTCGATGATTCTTTGGGATGCCGTGATGTTAATTGCTTTAGCCTTCATCTGGTCGTAGGTGTTGACGTTGGTGTCTTCCAGTACCTTTTGCCCTACGCTTCATGGTAGCCCTTGCAGGAACAATTGCATTGTATTCTGGTCCATAGGGTTGTAACCTGCTTTGTGTGCCACACTTTTGAAGGTGGAGATGTACTCATCTATTTCTGGCCACCTCATTTTTAATTCCTGTAATTTGATGCGGGCCTTTTGAGCTTTCTGAGAGTCGAGGAATCGGGCCTCAAAATTTTGGACAAAGGTGTCTAACACGGCTTGTACATCGTTGGCTGGTTGGAGAGTGCTAAGCCAAGTGAGTTGCTGTTCAGTCCATCGATTGACCTCGGATCCTTTGATGCATGTGAGCGTGATGGCTACGTGTTTGATGAATGATGCTAGAGCCGGTATGTCGTGGTTAACTAGAAAGTAGGTTCGTAGTTCTCGTAGAAAACTCTTAGCTTTAGTGCGGTCCCCTTCGAAAATGGATGGTAGTGCTCCCATTGGTTTACTATCTCCTAGGGCTTGTCCTCCTCCAGGTGCATTTCCTCCTCCTCCTGGCCCTCCACCAGGTGGTCCTCCTCCTCCCAATCCTCCCGGTGGTCCTCCTCCACTTGGACTTCCTCCAGTCAGGATTGTGGTTGTGATGGCTGTAGCTGTGAGAGACATTGTGATGGAGTTGATGGCTGCCTCTTCGTAGGTAGGGGTAGTGACAATTGATGTGTCAATCAGTGAATTGTGAATTTGTTGGTTTACTGGGTCTTCTCCTTCTTCACTTTCTGAGTTGTTTTCCCAGTTGTGGATGATGGGGATGTCTTCATAGTCATAGGGGGCTTCCCCTTCCTGCTCTCTGTTGTAGCGCTCGATTTTTGTAATTCGTTGGCCTAAGAAAGGATTTCTTCTGTGGCTTCCCCACTGAAGCGTGTACCACTGTCCTTCTTGTTGGTGTACTGCTTGTACTTGAGTTCTGCCTACTCTGAAGGTGTATGCGTGAAACGGAAAGATTTGATCTTCCCAGTAGACAGCTGCATTCTGTCATGCTAGATTTCGATTGATGGGAAGTGTGATGTATTGTCTCTCTTCAGGTGCCATGGTGGTAAGAAGAAGTGAGTCTAATGTCACCAGCAGAAGCAGTGACACATTAGACCTTGTCAGTAATACTGTTACTGAAGACTTGGGAGGGGACTCAGCAGACACTGCTGTTATGGTGGGCGTGAAGTAACTGGAATGACTATCAAGAGACTCTTGATAGTACTCAAGTCGGAGTCCACCCCTGGTGCGTTAGGGGGTCAAGAGATGCAGAGAGCTAAGCAGACAAAGCCAAGGAGAGCGGAACAAGCCACAGCTGCTCCTTTGAGATGATAGAAACAAGTCACTACTCCTATTTGACAGGAGACTCGACTTAGAGTCTTGTCTCTATATGCACACACATATTTATAGTAATGTACATGTCTCAACTATGACTACTACTCATGATCCGGTTGTTTTCCAACCATTTGGCTAACTAAGATGCCTGACTAAAGGCTGACTGAGGCTGACACACCTCTGACTACAAGTCCGACCTGTATCACTAATCCCCAGGCCTAGACAGGCCTACCATCCTGGGGGTCAAACTGTCCACTCACTTGCCATCAGCGGTTCTCTTGCCCTCATGCAAGCTGCCCTGTGACACGTTCTATGAGCATATTTATACATGACTATTTAAGTGGAGTTTCTGCAGCGATTGACATGTTTCAGCGGCAGTAAGGCCATGAAAACGTCAGCAGATTAGTGTAAGTACTTTAGTAAGTAGCTGAGCAACACAACAGCAGTCTGGAGTGGCAAGAGCATAATAGAGGGTGTGTAAGTAGGGTGGGGGAAGTGATGAAACTCTGGCCAGACTGTGAGAAATATGTACATATATGGACAGAATATTAGTAAGCATAAGTGTCCCAACTGTCCACCACAACAGGTGTGGTGCCACAAATGTTCAGTGGCTAGTATGCATCACTTTGAAAGTGCTGCATGTTCGGGGTGTTGGATATCGGATTTTCAGGTGCAGGGCTCGCCATTTTGAGGCACGGTTGAATAGGCCTGAGAATTGGGGCACCTCATGAAGATCCAAGTTCTGCTTGAAAAACTCATTGACATGCATGATCAATGCTTCTCTTGTGCCATCTTCAGAAAGGTTCAGTGCTTCTGCAATTTCCTGCAGGTCAGGTTTCTTTTTTGAACTGAGTGTGCCCATAAATGGTTGATCAGCAGGGCAGTTGCATTATTGCTGTTCCCTCTCAGCAGCCTGCTGCTTTCATCAGATTTCAGTGTCCTTCTTCTTTTGAACCTTTTCTGCATGCTCTGCTTCCTTCTCAGCCACCAACTGCTTCCCTTCCTGAGATGTCAAAACCCACACCTCAATGTTTAACTTTCATTGTTTGCTTGCCCTTCCATCTGCTGGTTATTCCATCTTTTCTCATTCTGGAGTTCTACCTCCATCATCTTTGCATGCCCAGAGAGCTGTTGAACCTGTTCCTCAAGTTGTAGGATGTGACAATACAGTGTAGGGTCATAGTAGAACTGTTGGGGTGGGATTGGGTTGGCAGGGCAGTCAGTAGAGTGGGCCAGACATGATGGGATAAGGGGCCAGTGGAGGAGGCAGGAGTTCAGTATCATTGAAATCAGTGTCTGAATCAGAATCAGAGTCAGAATCAGAATCACTGCCATGATGGACACAAGGCAAAGGAAGGGGTGGTAATGATGGGAGTGGCAGCAGTGATGGGAAACCTTAAGCTTGTGTTGAGAAAGGGATGCTGGGCACAAAGTCCTCATTATTGAAAACCACTTGGTTGATTGGCCATATCCCACTTTTTTTGAAGGCTGATATGATTGTAGCATATTTAAATGTGTCCCCTCTAATGACCATGTATTCCTTGATGAAGTCCTCCTTCCGCATTTCAGCGCTTGTGTCACCGCCAAGGGTTTGACAGCAACAGTAGACACACTAAGTCAACTAGCTAGGACTCGAAGTGTCCTAGAAGACTTATAGAGTGGAAGTCAACCTGCAAGTCGATGTCGATGCCTGGGTTACTGCTTGCTGTGCTCCGACACAGTAGCCACCCGTAATGAAGTAGAACACTGCTAGTATTGAGACAAGAGACTCAACTTGCCTCTACCAGGTGTAATGAGTCCCTATTTGTAGTACATAGTACTTGAGGGCAGGCCTAGGGCCTGAAGGGCAGTGCTACCTATTTATACCTGAAACACAAAGGAGAACAATAGCGACCAATAGCAAAGGTCACTCAAGAAATCACAGGCTGATCGACATGAAACGGGCACAGACATGAAACGGGGTTGCAATACTCTAGTTGGCCGGTTCCGCAACTTACAGGGGCGCAATGGTGTTGAACCATCACCCAGGCCGGTTACAGCTTGTGAGTTCAACAACTTCATCACACTGCTCCAGCCATGCTCATTGAAATGGACCAAATACACCAACATCGAGTGGCTGTAACTTATGTGTCATGTGTGGTGGAAGACAGAGAATGATAATATTCTGTTTGATAGCAAGGTCAATGATCTTGAGGCTCCCATGTGAGTGGTGACCATCAACAAGAAGTAATATTGGCTTTCCAGATGCATTTTGTATCATTGCCTGAGGGATAAATGACTTCTTGAACCATTCAGATCCAATAAAGTCATTAGTCCATCCATTCAGTGACATTGCAACACTGAGAATCTCTGCATTAGCATAGATAAAGTGGGATCAATATTACTGTATACACACACAATGTCAGGATGGTTTTCAAACCATTCTGGACAAAACAACAACCCTGAAAACACAAAGCCAGGTCTAAGAGATGTGCCATCTGTGCAGATCACTTCAATAATCATGACAAGTTCAAGGTTTGCATTTCACATTCTATACTTGGATCACTGCATTCTAGAGTAGAGATACTTCCACTGAATGCCTTTTTTTCCACCACCCCTCTGGCATCCCTTCTCATCCATATTATAGATATTCTCCAGGGGTATACCCACTTCTTGACAATCTTTGACAGCTTGTCAAAGAAGCGGTTGACAACTGATCTATTGAATGCTTTAGCTTGTTTAGGATCAAGACCACTTGATGAGGATAGAATGATGTTGGGATGGTGGCAAGGAAAGCATGGATCCAGTTCTTGCCTGGTTTCTTGTTGTCAGGTGGATTGTTGTGTGCAAGCGAGCCTTGATTGCTCACTTACAGAGTGGAAAGCCTGTGAAACCAAGATGCTTGATCCAGAGCACAAGAACCTTTTCAAGAGAGTCTGAGAGAAACTATTGGTGAGTGTGAGCCTCACTGCATGGTTTATGAATATTACAAAAGCGAGAATAAAGAGTAGTGTATGGGACCTTAAGCTCAAAAGCTTTTGCCTTAATGTTAATTCTGAGCCCATTGTTTTTCTCACAAGAAAGTTAGTGACAACCTTCCTGAAGTCATGCTTCTTGTTCTGCATCATTCTGATTTCTGGGTGTTGGCATGTGGCAGGGAGTTGTGTCAAATGCACAGATCATGTGGTGTACAGTAATCACAATTGGTGCATCATCACATCAGCACATCAAGACGGAGCTTCATGCTGACTGCACTTTTGTCACACAACACCCAAAGGTCCTTTGGCATGCTACAATTTTATAATGGACACATAGTATAATGATGTATATATGATTGGGCACTGTATTAAAGTCTATGTGATTTTTTTTGGGGTCTCAGGACATGATTTTGGCTGGATATTGAAGAATTTGCGCTGAAATCAGTGATTGATAAAACTGGCTACCTTCTCAGAATATCTTATCCTCACTCTATCCTTTCAATAATTTAACTAGAGATGGAGAATGTGTGCACAATATATTCTGGTTCATTCAGGGGCAAGGGGGATCAACAAAATATCAGAAAAAACAAATTCAGCTTCTATGGGAAAATTCAGATCCAACAGGCAGGTTAGTAGTTTAAGGAAACAGATAGTTTTAAGCTGGCCCACCTCTCCCCATCTCACATTTCCATAAAAGGAAAGTCTTACAAATCTTATGCATGGCTAAAGCCAGCTCTGTAGTTGGCTGCCTGGAAACCTGCCTATGCCTACATGCATTGCCAACAGCAACAGATATCATTGATGGCCTCCCTCTGCTCCCTGCCCTGTGTCATCACTTGACTGTGCCTGGCCACATCTGCTGTGGCTGCCCCTGCCTGCCTGTGCAAGGGTGTGGTGAGTAGTCTTTATTTTATTTTTTTCTTTATGTTTGTGTTCATGTCTACAACCCTCTTGCACCTGCCTGCCTGTTTCTGTGCCCACTTGCACACTTGCCTGCCTTACTGCTTTCACCTGCCTGTGTGTATCTGCCTGCACCTCACCCACCTTGCCTATCCAGGATTGAAAAGCATGCAGGCTTTTCCAACCTTTTTTTTTCTTTGCACTTATGTTTGTTTCTCTGTTGTTTATATTTATGTTCCCACTTGCCTACCCATGCCTCTGCTCACTGTTGCCTGCATGCACCTGCCTACCCCCACTTTCCCATCCATGCCTGCTTGCCTCCACCTGCTGTATGCACCCATCCACCTGCTTACAGCCACCTCTGCCTGCCTGTGTGCATCTGCCTTCACCTTGCCTACCTTGCCTTAGACCTCTCACCCAGTGCCTCCCTTGTCTTCAGGATTGAAAGTGTGTGTCCAAATGACCTAAGAATGAACTCAGCAGCAGGAATATAGTTTGGTGTGTGAGTTTGACCTCCTTTTTCTTTGTGCTCATGCTTGTTTCTCTGTTGTTCGCACTTATGCCACTTGTACACCCATGCCCATGCCTGCTGTTGCCTGCATGCACTTACCTACCCCCACCTTCCTGCGATGCCTGCTCACCTCCACTTGCCTGTGTGTACCTGCCTCCACCTGTCCATGCACATCCACCTTTGCCTGCATGTGTTTGCCCCCATACACCTGCCCCCACACACCACTGTGCCTTCCCCTACTTGCCTATATATGGTCTGGATAAGTAGGATAGTTTATATATATATATATTATGCTTGTGCCTGCCCATGCCTGTCTGTGCCTGCATGCTCCTGCCTTCCTTCATCCATCCACCCCACAGTGCTGTGCCCCCCTGCCTGTGGGTGAGTAATCCTTTTGTTTTTCTTTTCTTTATGTTTACATGTTCAGGATTGCAACCCACATATGCCTGGCCCTGCCTGCTCCCACCACCTACCTATGCCTGCCTGCCTGCCTGCCCACCTGCCTGCCCATGCCCACATTGCCTGCTTGTGTGCCTGTGCCTACCTGTGCTTGTGGGTGAATGTTTTGTTTCTCTTCTTTCTGCTTGTGTTTATGATTGCAACCTACACACACACCTGATGATGGCCACCCATGCCTGCAAGCTTCTCTACTGTGTCACCATGTGTCACCGCCAAGGGTTTGACAGTAACAATAGACACACTAAGTCTGTAACCGGCCTGGGGTGATGGTTCAACACCATCGCGCCCCTGTAAGTTGTGGAACCGGCCAAAGTATAGAGTTCGTGCCCTGTTTCAGTGTTCGTGCCCCGTTTCATATCGATCAGCATGTGATTTCTTGAGTGGCTTATGCCACTGGCTGTTATTGTTCTGTGTTTTAAAATAAGTAGCACTGCCCCTTCAGGCCTTAGGCCTGCCCTCAAGTACTATGTACTATAAATAGGGGACTCATTACGCCTGGTAGAGGCAAGTTGAGTCTCTTGTCTCAATATCAGCAGTGTTCTACTTCCTTGTGGGTGGCTACTGAGTTGCAGCTCAGCAAGTGGGAACCCGATATCGATATCGACTTGCAGGTCGACTTCCTCTCTATCAGTCTTCTAGGCCACTGTGAGGTCTAGCTCGTCGACTTAGTGTGTCTATTGTTGCTGTCAAACCCTTGGCGGTGACATTAGACTCAACTTTCTTTCAATATGGCTAGCAGTTCAGAAGGGACACTGCAGACCACGACCCTCGATTGGGTAGACGCCGTCAACGGCAGAAGGAACCACAGAGTTCGGTACATCTCTAAAGAACACCCAGCCAATCCCACAGATCGGGATATACAAATTATCGTCACAGCAAGAGGCAAAGCACCGACCAACCCAAAGCTGGTGTGCATTCACAACGATAAGTGGAAGGAAGTCCACTGGGACAGAGGACGGTACACTCTAGGAGCAACAGTCCTGCAGCTACACGAGTACGACACCGAGGGATCAGAAGCTGACGACCTCCTCGACGAAGAATTAGAAGAACCTGAGGTCGTCTCTGATACAGAATCAGACGAAGCAGTCAAAGAAATCGACAACGCCTTCAACAAGATCAAGATCACACCAGTGGAGGAAAAAGCACCAGCGTTTCCCATCAGAACCCTCACTCCATTACAAGGACTACCCACCGACGCTATCCCAGCAGGAGCTAGAATCCCCAGCATCTCACAGACCATGTCCACCCAAACTACCACAGCCACAGCCGTAGCTGCCCAGCCATCCACGACCACCCAAAGCGCGCCACAACACATCCAGAACGTCCTCAGACAGGTCCTTAAACGAGCAGGGCCTCCTGGAGGACCAGGTGGACCAGGAGGACCAGGAGGACCTGAGGACTGGAGGACCTGGAGGACCTGGAGGACCTGGAGGACCTGGAGGACCTGGAGGACCTGGAGGACCACCAGGACCAGACCCGAATGCACCACAAGTACCGGTGGCAGCGGCCGCCGACGTAAAAACCATGGGAGCACTCCCACAAGTCTTCACGGGAGAAAGATCCAAAGCAGACGACTTCATCGAAGAAGTCAAAGGGTATCTATGCTTGAATGCAGATGTAGCGGGATACAACTCTCCGTTCAAAAAGATCGCCTTCACCCTCACCCTCATAAAAGGCGAGAATACAGCCCAGTGGGTCAGGGACATGGGCGAATGGATTGACAGACTAAACATGCCCCAAGACAACATCCCGGCCCTATGGGATCAATTCCTCTTGGAATTTAGTCAACAATTCCAAGACACCCAAGCAGCCCAACGGGCTAGGAACGAAATCAGAGATTGTCGGATGAAGGGATCCGACTACGACGAGTACATCACCAGGTTCGAAAGCCTGGCAAGGAAAGCCGGATATACGCTGGGAAACGAGGAAACATACAACATCTTCCTCCAGGGAATCCCAGCTTCGCTCCTACATGATACGCTGAAGCCACCAATCCCTCTCAACTATCATGACCTCAAAGAAAAGGTCAAAACCATCGCACAAGGAAAGACCATTATAGATGGCATCTTAAAGAAAACCTTAGGAGCGCAATCGCCATTCCAGCGATTCAACAATCCACCTAGGCCACCACCGTTCCAGCAAAGAAACTGGCAACCAAGGTACAACCAGGGGAATCGCCCCCAATATAACTCGACGAACGCCCCACCATCCATGAATAACACTCCGGTACCAATGGACCTATCGAGAGGGCGCACCCCCAACAACTGGAGAGGACGAGGGAACTGGAGGCAAAGGACAGGACCTCCCGCAAGGGGGAACGTGTCGGCCCCCGGATACGAAGCAGCGCAATGCTTCAACTGCGGGAGAGAAGGGCACTTTGCCCGCAACTGCCCGGAAAGGAGGGAGCGACCAAGGAATCCATACAGACAAGGCCCCAGACAGGCCAACCTCATCGACCTCCAAGAAGAAGAGGATCAGGACTACCAGATGGCAGAACCATCAGAAGGAACCTCCGTGGCCACTATGCGGGCACAACTCGAGGGAATGTCCCTCGATGATCAGATCAAACTAGCCAAAGAATGGGAGTCGCACAGGATTTTCCCTCTGCCTAATCAGATCGGCCCTGCTTAGGCGGATTCATAGCGATAACGTGTATATATCAGCAAGAAAATCTATGACAGTTCGTTTCTATGCACGATCAATCGCAAAAGAGCCGAAGGAGTGGCCCTGGTGGACTCAGGAGCCACAGAAAACTTTATGAGTCTGGCTATGCCAAATGGCTGCGACTCCCCATCAAACGGTTGGCAACACTGAGGCCATTGTTTAACGTCGACGGAACCGAGAACAAGAGTGGATCCCTCAAATACTACACCGACCTCCAATTCAAAACTGGCACACAAACTACAAATCAGAGATTCTTCCTCTCAGACCTGGGAGACCATAAAGCCATCTTCGGGTACCCATGGTTCGCCTCCGTCCAGCCAAAGATCGACTGGAAAAGAGGATGGATTGACTTCACCCACCTCCCTATCGTCCTCTCAGCACTGAATGCCGCGAAAGCAGTGTATGTGCCACGAACCAAGAACGTACCACGACCAATCCGGAAACGAACCGATACATACCTCCTAGGAAGAGTAACCATAGGAGGCGCTGCGAGCGACCCAGCGCAGAACGACACTATACCGGCCGAGTACAGACGACACAAGAAGGTCTTCAGCGAAGAAGACTCGCAGCGGATGCCCAGTTCCACCATATGGGATCACGCCATCGAATTGCTGCCCAGAGCACCCGACACAATGCCAGGACGACTACTACCCCTCACACAAGAAGAAAAAGCCAAAATGCACAAGTTCGTGCAAGAGCATCTGAAAAGGGGAACCATCTGTATCTCAAAATCGCCCTACGCAGCGAACTTCTTCTTTGTAAAGAAGAAAGACGGGAAACTGAGGCCGGTACAGGATTACCGGCCTGTCAATAAATGGACAAAGAGAAACAGGAACGTCTCGCCCCTCATCCCACAAGTCGTAGACCGACTCAGCGGATGCACGAAGTTCACAGTAGTCGATGTGCGATGGGGCTACAACAACATCCGGATAAAAGAAGGAGACGAGTGGAAAGCCGCCTTTCTCACCCATGAGGGACTATTTGAACCAACGGTCATGTTCTTTGGTCTCACCAATTCCCCAGCCACCTTCCAAATGATGATGAATGCCATCTTCCGACAGGAAGTAGGAGAAGGATGGCTTTCCATATACATGGATGACATCGCTGTCCACACTGCTAAACGACCATACGAAACTGAAGAACAGCATACAGCTAGGCATCGCGAATACGTCCATCGAATGTTGGACAAACTAGAGAAGAACGATCTCTACCTAAAACCCGAGAAATGCCAATTCGAAAAGGACGAAATCGAATACCTAGGAGTCATCGTAGGAAAGGGCCACCTCAGGATGAGTCCCAAAAAGCTGCAAGGAATCGCGGACTGGTCCCCGCCGAAGAACCCAACAGGCGTCAGAAGCTTTTTGGGATTACCGGATACTACCGCTACTTCGTCCCGAACTACTCAAAAATAGCATGCCCCCTGTTGGAATTGACAAAGAAAACCACACCCTGGCACTGGGGAGAACACAAATGAGAGCATTTGAAGAGCTGAAAACAAGGATGTGCAGCAGCCCAGTGCTAATCCAACCAGATGTCGAAAAGCAATTCACACTCCACGTCGATGCTTCGGCATATGGCGTGGGCGCCGTACTCTCACAGGAGGGACGGCACACCGATCTCACACCGGCATTGGCCCAACGACACAAGCCGATTCTACATCCAGTAGCATACTATCGGCAACTTTCACACCCACCGAACGAAACTACGACATCTACGAACGAGAACTGTTAGCCGTCATGAAGGCACTAGCCCATTGGAGACACTACCTAGGATGGACAAAAATGCCCTTCGTAATCCGAACAGACCACGCCAACCTCCAGTACTGGAAGTCGCCCAGAAATCTAAACCGACGAACCACCCGATGGCATGCGATCTCCAGGAATACGACTACATATTAGAATATATCCCAGGCAAAACGAACACCACAGCAGACGCATTGTCCAGGCCACCGGACGCGGACCACGGGGAAAGCGATAACAAAGACGTCACGATCATCCCATCACATCGAATCCGAGCGGCACAGACATTCGAGGGGAAGACCATTGTGCCAAACCTTAAGGAACTCAGAAGAGCCATTGTAAGGGACGCCCACGACACACCCACAGCTGGCCACCCAGGAAGAGACGAAACCCTGAGAAAGGTCCAAGAGCGGTACTGGTGGCCAAAGATGAAGGGATGGATCGCAGACTACGTTAGGGGATGTGCAACATGCCAACAGGCGAAAATACTGACACATCGCCCGCGCACCCCACTTTATCGAATCCCCTCCGAACCGGGCACCCTGCCGTTCCAAACCATATCCATGGACTTGATCACTGGACTACCACCGAAGCGAGGACTGGATGCAATCCTCACTATCGTCGACCATGGATGCTCCAGGGCGGCCCTATTCCTCCCCTGCTCCACTAACATCACGGGCCCGGGAATCGCCCAACTATACCTCGACCACATCTACCCCTGGTATGGCCTGCCAAGAAAAATCATCAGCGACTGAGACCCACGATTCACGTCGAGCTTTGGGAAAGCCCTTACCAAAAGACTAGGGATACAACAAAACCTGTCCATGGCAGCACACCCCCAACAGACGGTCTCTCCGAACGAAAGAACCAATGGGTGGAGCAATACCTACGACTGGTAACAGGCGGCCAACTGGACGACTGGACAGAATGGGTGGCAGTCGCAACTGCGGTACACAACAATCGGAGGAACAGCACTACGGGACTATCGCCCAATCAAATCCTGATTGGATACGAGCCGACGCTTGGGCCCAGAGATTTGGGAGTCCGGACCAATAATGAGATGGTAGAACAAAGGATGCGAACAATGGAGAAGGCACGAAACCAAGCCATCGAAGCCATCAACAGGAAGGCGGCTGAAACGCCATCAAGCCGATACAAGGTCAGAGATCAAGTGTGGTTAGAAGGGACCCACTTGAAACTCCCGCATCAAGGGTCTAAGCTAAACCCGAAACGGTATGGCCCTTTCAAAGTACTCAAAGAGGTATCCCCGGTCGCCTTCCTCCTGCAACTTCCCGCCGCATGGTTAATTCATCCGGTGTTTCATGCCTCCCTCCTTACCCCGTATAGGGAGACGGACTCGCACGGGCCCAATTACGCCTGACCCCCTCCTGACCTGATCAATGATGAAGAACATTACGAGGTGGAACAAATCCGGAGTCACCGCTATCAAGGGCGGTCAAAGAAGCTCCAGTATCTCATAAAGTGGCGGGGCTACCCCAAAAGTGACAACACCTGGGAGCCAGCTGACCAGGTGCACGCCCCGGATCTCCTTCGGGAGTATCACAAACGCCGGCCCTTGAACAGCATAAAAGGGAAGCAGAAGCCCCCGGCGAAAGCATCAACCCAGTTCCTCTCCTCTCAACTCAAAACCATTGCATCCTCATGTCCTCCCCCGTTCCAGTCCCAGTCCCCGCCCCGGCTACACATATCACAGCCCTGGAGACTATCCAGTCTCCCACCACAGAAGCCGCCCCCAGTCAAGCCGCTGCCGCCCCCACCTCCAACACCATTCGCCTACCCAGCGCATTCCCCGACCTGGAAACAAATGCGTTCTGGGACGGGCCCCTCTCTCCCGGCACCGTGCGATCCGTCTTGGATGGATACGACAATCTCGACCCAGCGCAACTTCGCCAGCTGGCCTCGGGGCTCGCCTCCACCCTCCAGCAGCGGGAGACACTCTACCAGGATGAGGCGCGATGCCTCAAGAGGCAGTTCGAGGAGGTCAACCGTGACAACCGCGCGCTCAAGGCGCGAATCCAACAGATCGACGGGGAGCCCCTGTTATGCCCTGATGGGTACTTCGAGAATGAGGGGAGACTCCCTGATTTCACCATCACAACCCCAGACGGCGAGAAACCCGCCGTCTTCATCAAGCAGCTCAACGATGGACGAGTGGCCGGACTGGCGGCCAATGCAACGGGTGACCACGACGCCCAAATCATCGACTTATACGCACGTCCCGACTTCGACGACTTTCCCCTTTCCCCACTCCCACCTTGGTTCCGCGCCCGCCTGTGGGGAACCGAGATCGATTACCACCCACTCCGGGAGGCCGTCATCGCCCTGGACGACTGGAACCTCCTCGCCGAGGTCTCGCGGTATCGCGTGCTGGACCGCGAGACCGACATCTTGTGCGCCGAGCTACGCCTGGCTCAGGCGAATTTGGCAGCATCTGAAGCTGCCAAACAAGCGTGCGAAGATCGGCTCGTGGCGGCAAGAGCTGCAAAGAAGATTCCCATGGTCGGGGTCGAACGACCGCAGCTGGCCCGACGATCAGCATGGAGGAAGACAGGATGAGGACATCCTGTCTAGCGGAGGAGTGGTGTAACCGGCCTGGGGTGATGGTTCAACACCATTGCGCCCCTGTAAGTTGCGGAACCGGCCAAATAGAGAGTTCGTGCCCCGTTTCATGTTCGTGCCCCGTTTCATGTAGATCAGCCTGTGATTTTCTTGAGCGACTTGTGCTGTTGGTCGCTATTGTCTTCTGTCGTGTTTCAGGTAAAAATAGGTAGCACTGCCCCTTCAGGCCCTAGGCCTGCCCTCATGTACTATGTACTATAAATAGGGGACTCATTACGCCTGGTAGAGGCAAGTTGAGTCTCTTGTCTCAATCTTAGCAGTGTTCTACTTCTCCTAGGGTGGCTACTGAGTTGGAGCTCAGCAAGCGGTAACCCGCATCGACATCGACTTGCAGGTCGACTTCCTCTCTATCAGTCTTCTAGACCACTGCGAGGTCTAGCTTATCGACTTAGTGTGTCTATTGTTGCTGTCAAACCCTTGGCGTGACAACCAGCCTATCTGCATCAGAACCCCCAGCAGGAAGGAGCAGCTCCTTCCATTCATGACCTTAGTGGCATACCAACGAACTAAGTGCAATACAAGGCGTATCAGCACTCCAGACATCCCTTCCTTTGGACATAGTATCCAAATCGACTCCTCCACATCTAGATCCCCTTCCTCCTTCAGGAGATAGGGAACGACAGCAGCCAACACCGCCACTACCCACAGCTGTTCTAGCAAGGCGTTAGAACTCCACAGAAGATGACCAAGACGACAGTCATCGACGCAGATATCATCCTACACCTACAGCAGAAAGACAGAGACAGGCCAGACGCCCTACCCCTCATAGCAATAGAACGAACAGCCAAGAAGGCTGCCAGACAGAGACATCGACAGAACCGCCACGCTCCATCCAGCGTGACATTAGACCAAGCTTATCAGTCAACACGGAAGAATTCCGAAGAGAACCACTTGTCTACCCAAAGGCTTGGGAAGGAAGCACAAGGGTTCACATCGAACGAAGAACAGAACCAAATCTCCCAGAGTACATCACAGGACCAAATATCTACTGGACAGTCCAAGGAACATATCGAGGATACACCCTTGACATCCCAGCGAAAATACTAGTGCAATCAGAAAGATACCCAGTTGAATTCATCAGCGGATACTGGTACACCCTTACCAGAGACGAAAACGGTGTTCTTTGGGCATATGACCAAGACCGAATTGAACACAGAGGAGCAGGAACCGGATACCCACCACTAGACGATCCCTACCACCCCAATTACCAAGCCCAGCGAGTCACACTAACCCCTGTAGTAGCTCCAACAGAACTAGGAGCCACAGCGCCAGAAACACACACCCCTCGCACACATTCCACTGACCTCCACTCCCTAGAGAACCAAGAAGTGAAGCACACGATTCCTCGGAAGAAGGAAACGGAACCGAACATACAGCTAGCGAAGGATCCGAAGACAGACCTA
>WTXH01000132.1:0-100485 GCA_022376555.1 Russula compacta
TAAATAGGGGACTCATTACGCCTGGTAGAGGCAAGTTGAGTCTCTTGTCTCAATACTAGCAGTGTTCTACTTCATTGCGGTGGCTACTGAGTCGGAGCTCAGCAAGCGGTAACCCAGTTATCGATATCGACTTGCAGGTCGACCTCATCTCTATCAGTCTTCTAGACCACTGCGAGGTCTAGCTTATCAACTTAAGTGTGTCTATTGTGCTGTCAAACCCTTGGCGGTGACAGCAATTCTATAGAGCACTGAGAGGTCTGTTACTCAGTGACCTTCGTCTGTCTGAAGCGAAGAAAGGCAACGCCTTTCTGAGCGCTTAACGTATGTGTCGGAGTTCGAAGAGTTCCTAATTGGGACTCGGTTTACTATATATGGTAGATTAAGTGAACACGTCACTAAGTCGCTTAGCAGACCCTAGGGTACGTTCTAGGGCGCAAGTGGGAGGGAAAAGGGGCTGGGAAGCTTCGGATCACTCGGAGGATTGCTCTGAGAATGTCTAGGATTCACAAGAGACCAAGCTTAAGGCTTTGGTCCCCTTCTATGAGCGTATTTATACATAACTATTTAGGCGGAGTCATCGCAGTCTATGACGGTTTCAGCAGCAGTAAGGCCACAAAACTCGTCGGCATATTAGTGTAAGTAGTTTAGTAACGAGCCGAGGCAACACAACAGCAGAAGGGATCGGCAGGAGTGTAATAACAGTAGGGTAAAGTAGGGAGGGGGAAGTGGTGATGACTCCAGCCGAGCTGTGGAAATATGTACATATAAGGCAAGAATATTAGTAAGCGTAAGCGTCCCAATAGTCCACCATGACACTTAGAATGGGACTGAAAGTCCTACAAAGGAAAGTCAGGTTAAGAAAGATGACTCGATGGTGCTCTGGAAACAGCTTCTAACTATGAGAGGGCATCAGGAAAACCCAAAAAACTTGAATTCAACCTGATCAACTTAAATGCCTTAAATTTCATTTTAAGCAGTTTAAGGAAATGGATGCTCTTATTTTTGTCTTAAATTACTTCTTAAGTCATACTTAACTAGCTTAACTGGCCATTAAGGGCTCTAAGATGGTTATGTTTTTCTTGGGTTTTCCTGATGCCACCATACGCCTTGGGCTTGCACAAATGGGGTATGGGTTAAGACAGCTTCAACTGTAGGCCTCACTTCTTATAGTGTAATCCAATTCAATCCTTGGTGACCAGCCAATCAGGTTTCAGTATTTTTTCGAACAGAATTGGATTACATTGTAAAATGCTAAATACTTGTAGTGAAACAGATCCTGAGCTTGGCTCGCAGTCGATGGATCTTTACCTTCATCGATTCATCCATCACTACAGTCAGTCGAACCTCTCACAATCCATGCACACTTTCGGACAGGTCAGGATGATGGAGGATGGTATCCTTCGTATTTGGTTGTGGCTACCCGAGGGAACAGACACGGTCACCGTCCTTAGTGTTGACGATGTCCCCCATCTCAATCTTTTTCATAAACCACAGGCTCCAATGATGTTACACATTAACGTCATGGCAACCAGCGCGGCGCAACCCCAAAGTCCTGTGGCTCCTGGGTAACTCAGTAAGGGGCCTCGACCACGGCAACTGGCAATCGAGTACAATGCCATCTGCCTCATAGACAGATTGTCTAGCAGGTATGATGGGCAGCATCAACTCACTGCTATCCTACGGCGTGTCCAGGACTCGTTAGTTTGGTGGATAATGGACAGATCCAGCTCGGCTCCCGTGGAACCATTCCAATTGATTGCCATCCTGCCCATCCATGTTTGCCTACAAATGTTGCCTACGATGGCTACTCTCGCTCTACTGACCATCCCACACTCATCCAGCTCGGCCATTCAGTTGCACACTACGTGAGCTTGAAGCAGACAGGACCTGACTACCCCACCCGTCACCGCACACACCCCTGATTCACCTAGCCGTGCTCGTACCCTCTGACTCGCGGTGGCCCATCTAGTACAAGCATGTGCCTTGGTCACGAGCCATGAATACGCAACCATGGAATGCCTGAAGACTATCACAGACACCCAGCACGGGAGAGACCGGAAAGGTTGGTCAATGGACATCGCCTAGGCACTGGCAAGCTAACAGGATGACACTCTTCATTTTCTGCCAAGACTCATGCGCTAGCGCCGACTCAGAAACAGAAACCCATAGGGATGGCCGCCTGCGTGGCTTGGTTCATTGGACAGAAATCCGACAACCGAGTTTAGCGATCAGACCGAACATCTTGGGCAGGGACTCAGCTTTCAGATCGATCAAGATCGCCAAAACGGCCTAACACGAACACCCAACACACTCTCATCGTACGATTCTCTAAGACAGAAACGTACCTCTCCTCCAGTGCTTCGACTGGGAAACGCACCCAGGCAGCCGCTACCTGACTTCTCAATCACTAACGTCTTAGCTCATTCTCGTAGCCTGGATCATTGGGCCCACCCTCATTCAATTTTTTCCGCAGGCATTCGATACTGATGACACACATTTGCTGCACATACTCAGCCCGGGAGCCCCTTCATACTGCTGCAAGGCAACGTTTCCTATCCCAACTCCTTGTCCCTCTCCCACATCGTTCAACAACAAAGCGGAGAAATGCTTGTAGGATTTTGGGCTACAACCAAGCTTGCATATGACCCCGACATCAGGAGCAGTCACCGGAGGACCATGTGTAGAAAGAGAGGCCCTATCAAGGCAAGACACATGGCATTAACGCCTACCATCCCATTAACGAACATCTCGCCATTGGCATGCAATAATACATACCATAGAACGCTTAAGCTAAATGGGTTATTCCCACAACCCGCACATCTTTGTATTTGCACACATATTATCAATGCGGGTTCAAAAAAAAGCTTTATGGCAGCACATCCGAATGCGTGCGATGTGGGTCCTCTGAGTCATAGTACCCCATGCGCTCTCTATGATGCGGAGCGGCCGGCTTACTGCCAGTGGGATGGGAAGAACTCTGAGCTCGCATTGAGAGGTTATTGAACGATGACATCTCCTTACGATCATATCCAATACCCCAGTTTGAACCACAGTACCTAGCTCGAGGTTTCGGTGTGCTGTACAATGTCCTCATGAGGTAGGTGAATGAGGCCTGCATGCACCCGATCGCCACGAGTCATCTAGCTAACCTTGACCCGACTACTGACGCTGATGAGATGACGCTGACACCGATGCTGGCAGGACAGCGAGAACGAACCGGATGTCTCGGCGTACTGTGTACGTGAATAGGGAGTGATTGTTGCTGTAATATTATGAGGTTGTCTCAAGAGCATAGCTCCTCCGTCAACTCCACCATGATGCATGCAGCGTGGTTAACCCCACCCACCCACATCGACGAGCTGGACTGTCCTCGGAGTTGAATTCCCTTCATCCCACCACGACAACTCGTCGACAACACCTTATAAATTCTAAGCACTGGTTGCTTTATACCGCGGTCGACATATATGTTAGGCGCTTCTCACGTTCGCACGCAGTACCCACAGGCGGCCTCAACAGCGCGGCCGTCGACAACGTTGCCTCTCTTTCTCCGTACGGCGCAAAGTACCATATCCACCACTGTTATTCCATGGAGTCGCAGTTGAGGACTCACTCCCCCTTGGAAACAACATTATCCTCCTTTCCTGCTTCCGTACGCTCTTCCCTTGTCTCCTCGTGCTCTGTCCGCTCACCCGATCCACAGACTAAAGCCGGCTTCATACCCAGAGGACTTGGAAAGGCTTATCGTCGGATTGGAGCAAAGCTCAGGAACGCACGATCCATGGACATGAGCCGGGAGCTATCTGTCGTATCTCTGAATTCCCATCCCCAAGCATGCGCTCTCGGGAGCCATCATGTTCGGCCGAGTCCGCGTCCCGACTCTCCAGTTTCTGCGCATTCCGGAAGCTCTCCCGGAAGCAGTCAGGGAAAAGCGAGCATGGAAGCCGAGCAGCGGAACGCCCGACCCTTCCCGAGCGGGTTTACACAACCGGGTTCTCATGATCTCTTGCTGACTACAGCATCCCGAACCGGAGAACGTCTTCCATCCCCTTCACCTTACCATCACATTTATCCATGGCTCGACCTGTATCGTCTAGTTTTCCGAACAGCTCCGATTCGCATGCGTCCATAACAACCTCACGAAAAGCATCGAGCCCGATCCTCTCTGTAGTAGCTCTTTCTGCGCGGAGGCAATTGCGGCCGGGCTGCTGCGGCTGACTCGACCCTCAGGTTCAAGAAGCTACCTCAACCACCCACCGCTACGTTATCTCTCTCGCCTCCCTCACCCACTTCTACTCCTCATACACCACCCCAACAACTTGCGTTGAGCGTGCAGGCATGGGATGGAAGTTCCTTAAATGTCTTGTCGGATGGACCTGATGCTCCTCTCCCTCCCATCGAACGGGCCACGCGTCATCCAGCTTGTTTGACACCCGGATATCCCCTTCCCGCCCGGTTGCTCTGCATCATCCTGGATCATCTCCCCTCCCTCCCAAATTCTCTATCGAAGGTGTGTCTGCGCGCCTGTCCCCGCCATCATTACACGACAACCGCAACACCCATATTGTCCCTTCCTCCAATATCCTCCACATCATCCCTGCAAGTGTTCTCGCCGTCTACGTTCACAGTCGTTGCGAAGCTTGCCTGCCTTGCCTATGGAGGGATCAGAAGACCTGGAGCCTGCAGAACACGATAATGCGGTACTAGATGATCTCGACGAAGAGGAAGTCGATGGGGACGAGGATGCGGGTGACGAAACCGCGGGAGCTGAACACCCGGATACGACTAGCGAAGACGGTGAAAGCACCTCTGGCCCACCCTCGTCTGAGGCGTCCCGCCCAAGCAACCTCCCAGCAATCGATGTTGCCCCATTGGACTTGTCCTTCCTAGATGCCACCCATACAAGCAGCACTATTCAACGGGACGACAAGACACCAAAGGGCCATGGGATGATTGACTACTTTAACTCGAAACATTCCGAGCCGGCAAGCCACACACCATTGCTCACTTCTCGACATTTCTCGACCGCCCGGACGTCTGCGTGGGGCACTCCGGCACTCCCTACCTCATCCCGGCGAGTTTTGCCCACGCCGACTACTCCCACCTTTAATCCGCGCTCTAGCGTATACCATCAAGCCTCGCGCAGTATGAGTGACATGACCGAGATTCTAAGAAATCAGCACCGACACCGGAGGTGGCCGCTAAGACACCCAAGAGTCCTTTACGTGATCCTGTCCCCGAAATCGATAGTACGGCTGTGGACACGGAGGAGCTGGAGACCAAACTTGGGCCATCCATCCGCCGGCGTCTCTCGATGCCAACTTTTGGACCTTCTTCTGCACACCACATACCCGCAGTTCCGTTTCGGTGAACGTGGTCCAACGATTCAGCCACGCGACGAGGAAGGCTCCGAGCGCCTCCCGCAGTACACGAACGATATCTACTTGCGTGCGATCATGCCGCGCAAGATGGAATTTTCTGCGCCCGGGGTGCAAGCGCGCGACCGAAAGTGGCGGCGCACGCTTTGCATTTTAGAAGGTACCGTGTTCCGAGTGTACAAGTGTCCGTCTGCTGCTACCGGGAAGAGTCTCATTGGGAACTTGTGGGAAAAGACGGTTGGTGTGGGGGACATTGCAGCTTCACCCGCGCAAACAACCGTCCCTTCCGCCGGGGCGAAAAAGGAGAACGAACACGAACGCGAGGTGAAGCCGACGAAGCTAGATGGTGCGGATAGCACGTCGGCGCGGTCTCCCTGGTCGCCGACATCGCCATCTCCCAGTGCATTGTCGCAGCCACCGAATGAGCAGGGGGTCCAGTTTACCGTATCGCCCACCCGCTCGCGGCTACTTCCACCCAACTTCCGCAGGAGGAACCGCGCATCGAACGACGGGCCCTCGACGTCGCGCCTCGAGTCTGGCGGACGTCGCTCGTTCTCCGCTCCGCTCCAAGTCACGCAGGACTCTAACACTAGCTCCAGACATAGTACATTCCTTCCAGCATCTACGAGCCAGCCAAACCCGAACAGCCCCTCCGAGCGCGTCGTGCCCGCACTCGGCTCGCCACGCGGGCTACGCACGCCGCGTCTCAAACGCCGGCCCCTATGGCTCGACGACCCGGACGTTCCGCTCCCCCAGGAGCAGGACCTATTACACGCGTATGCACTGCATAACGCTGAAAGTGGCGTGGGGAGCGACTACGTGAAGCGTCGCCATGTGATCCGCGTCCGCATGGAGGGACAGCAATTCCTGCTGCAAGCCCGTGACGTTGCCAGCGTCGTGGATTGGATTGAGGTGCGTCACGCCCGCTTGCTTGCGATGATGCATGGTGTCCGGACAAAAATGCTGATTGAGTGATTGATTGACTTGCATGGCGCCATTCGTTTGCAGGCTTCCAGGCAGCCACGAATATCGCGCTGGATCTAGATGAGCGGCCCATGCCGAAAGGCCCATTGTTTCCACGGTGGGTCCCCCATCTTACTTTCTCTACTCGTCCGCTCATAGGTTCTGGCCTCGTTTCAGGCGGCGGCGGCGACGTACTCGTGCTCAAGCGTCTTCGTCATCTTAACGCTCAAACGGCTCCATGAATCACGACTTTCATACGTTCTTGTACCCCCCTCCCCCCCGCCGCCCTCGTATATAATACCAATCCCACGACTTGGATCCCTACAGCATTGAAATACGTAGAGCTGTTCTATTTACCCCATGAAGCATCCCCGGCTACTAGGTGGACATCCCCGATGGCTGACTTCATGTACACACGAGGAGTGTTCAGGAACAACTCCGTATAGTTATTATTCCCGATTACCGAGCCATCACCCAGTTTTACAGGTGCCAGCCATGCAAGCTTTGTATCTTTACGCTTTGATGCTCTATCACTGTAGTCTATCAATCACGCATCACTTGTTGCTGCTTACCACATCGAGCGAGCATGTCATGCTTAACGCTAATCCTCGTTGATCACGCGCTTCATGGTGCATATCATTTACCATTCTATCACCGTTTATGGGTCATTCAGCTCGCAAAGTCCCAATGGTTCAGTAACTTGTTCGTATTACACGCTCTCATTATAGACTATCGACACCACTAAACTAGCACACCATACGATACAATAGACCTTGCTAGTCCCATTTTTGCCACTCTTATGTGCGAACTGAGGGGTTACTAAAAGTGTACCCTTTTAGTCCGTTGAAGGGAGAGGGACTGGTAAACAACTCACACGTTTAGTATCTGCCAGTCCATCGCCCTGTTCGCGTTGCGGCACAGTGCGCATCTTTGCACCGTTCTCTGCGCAAAGCGCCTCTTCAGCTGAAGATAGTGCGTGCGGTTCGACTTTGCTCGCGTGAGGCGTGTTGTTTGGACGCGTCGTGCCAGAGCCAGAGCCAGAGCCCCGCGCGGGGTCTACCGCTTGCAGAATTCGGTATTCCCCTGTGCAACGCATGGTGTGGTGCAGAAAGCACCGGTTTTACGCACGTGAGTATATCATAAGTGAGGGGGGGCGGTGCGGCTCAACACTCAACAGCTTGGGAGCGCGCCCCGTTCTCCGGGTTCGCGGTTCGCTTTGCGCGCATGCTTCATGCTCATGTAGAACCATGTCCCGGCGAAGATCCCGCCGATGACGGCCGCGCCGCCCAGGAGGATCTAAGTTTGTTTGGTTAGCACGAGGTGTAGAGCTCCGCAGTGACGAGGACCAGAAACGTAGGCTCACTCTCCCGGGCCGATGAGGTAGACGTGGAATAGGATTTGTGGGGTTGTGAACATGTGCAGAATGTGCAGACATTTTGGCGAGGAATAGGTGGTTGTTGTTGTTGTTGTTGTCAAGTGCAGTTGTTATTACAGGGGTTCTGCGGGGTGAGCGGATTCATGACGTCAGGATGATGTCTTAAGTCAATTCCGAGATCGTCGTGATTTTTATTTTCAGCAATTTACTGTAAAATGGAATGGAAGAAGGTAAAATAAAACTCTACGGCGACGATCTCCAGAGACAAACTTCGACTCATCTCAAGTCCCGTCATCCACCGGACTGGAGGGGGAGCCACTGCTGGCGAGGTTCGGGCGAAGGTGTTCTTTCCTGCTTTTTGATGTCTGCGGAGTTTGCGCCCCGTCTCTGGCAACCCGTTCTCTCCCTGTAGCGAGATTCAGCATCAGATAAAATTTATGAATATCACATATCACAGCAACTCACAGTCTAACCTGGCACTCGGTCTCTCGCCGGTGATATCCTGTTGCCGTCGCCGCTCATTGATGCTCTGCTTAGCGAAATAGAAGCTCACACCAGATACGACGATGAGGCTGACCCAGCCGAGCACCTGGGGAATGAGACCGCGACGGCGGTGCTGTTAGTGTTTGGTGGGCGACGTCTTTCCTGGGCTAGGCACCTACCATACTTTTGGGATTATTCATGATTGGAGGGACAAGATAGATGTTTCAAAAACCTAGCCACAGCTATCTCCCGTCTAACACGGGACCGTGAGTGGCTCGCGAGAATGTTGGATGCGATGCGCACGCGTCTGAACGGACGAAAGGCCGAAATGATGCAATCACGTGCACGCAGTTGCCATGCCTCACTTGTTCTCCAGTTTGTTTCAGTTTCATCTCGCCACACACACAGGCACTACAGCACTACAGTACAGGTGTCAACTGAAAAAAATCAATGCCTCCATCTGTTGTAATGGCGACGGTCCATGAGCCATTCATGCACATAATCTGTCATTTGCGGTTGTGCCGCCATTTGAAGCATGAAGGCTCAGTTCTTGGTTTCTTCTCATTGGATTTCACATCGCATTTTCTCCTATATGCTCGGCGACCTCGACAAACGCAGCCCCTTTATGTGAACGCTTGGCATGTCAGATGTACCCAACGGTAGCCACGCGCCCGTCTCACATCTCTAAAATTTATCGAAACGTCTTCTCACACATTCTTCAAATCAGATGCTGCCCAGCTCCAGGTTCTCGGCTGCAGAATGCAAAACTTGCTCGTAATTGTTTGTCTCCAATCACTGGGCTCTCGGAGATGCATTTTGTGCCTCAGCACGCATGGCCCAGGAAACGCCACTGGTCGATCACGCCGCCCAAGAGTTGCCATCCTCACAATACTCGCCCGTCAAAAACTCGGTCAAAATTCCAACTCTCCCGCGTTAACGTCATCCTCGTCCTTTCAGGCCTTTAATATACCTCCACGCATGCTGACGAGTCTACTGATGGTGGATTCTCTTGAATGACTAACGTCGAAGAAACTTGCACAACAGACTTCGTGTCTGACCATCGCCCGCCTCTATTGCTACAACGCCGCGTCGTAGATCTGAGCAATCTCTCTGGCATCTCTGGCTTTAGTTACCTCTTCACGTCACTTTCTCTGGCATAATGAGATTTCTGGCTTCTGTGTTCTCACGTAAGCTCGAGAATCTCTCTACCCTTTACCCTACTCTTCGTTGATCCGACCACGAAGAGCCAACTGTTTCGCATGCTTGTCATCTTCGGCTTACACACCGCCTCTTGGAAACGAACCATTCACGGTACATCGCTCTCGTTCGGCTCGTCAAGGATTCTGTTTGCATTCCACGGGCTTCCATGCTTCGAGCCCTGCATGGGTTCCTTACATGCCGGGATGCCCATGCCTACCATCAGGACGCTTTCTGTCGGTGTCAGAATCAATGATCCTAGAATAGCCGCGATGCGAACCCTGTGGACATGACGTGAGACTGTCGGTCCAGGCGACCCATTGGGCATCCTATCATTAGCCCCCGGAGAATGACATTTCTCTCGGCTCAGCTCTCGATCTTTCTCCGTTTTGCGGCAGCAGTCAGCTGTCTTGACGTTCTTCCCTCATTGGCTACGCGCAAGTTATTCAATCGCATTGCATATAGACCACCGTGCAGCCATTGCCACCGCTGCCAGGGAGGACCTGGAGAAGCCGCCGGCCTACATTCCGATTCAGCCCCCGTCTTTGTTGGTCCTGTCTCTTTTGTAAATCTGTCGTGAATAAAATGGATTGGAGTCATTACACCCCTCCCCCCCCCCTCCGCGCTCGCAGTCCACATCCGGTCTTATTGTATGTCAGTCCACGTGCGTGCACCCCATGAGAGATGGCGCGTCGAAACGGAATGGGTCTACCGTACTTCCCTTCCGCGCCTTCAACGGTTCAAGCGCTAGAGCCAACAACGCCCCCCCCTCCCCCCATTCTCGAACTACCACGCCACTAGTGCCACAGCCACACACGTATAGCACCACATTTTCGTCCCCATGACCTTTTTGCCCGCCTCTCCAGAAGTTCGTCATTTGAAACCGCGTGGGCATCACATCGGACACGCTGCTTTTTTGCGAGGGGAGCGAGAGAGTCCCGCAAGCGAATCACAAAAAAAAAAACAACCCCCCGCTCGAATTTGTAGCCCCCCTCCAAATGAGACCGTGTGTGCACATGTGATGCGCAGATACTTCGATGTATATAATATCGAATCCTAGCCGTGGGGGCGCGGCTGTCTCTGTGCCACCGCTGTCACTTAAGTGCAGTACCCTCATTGATCGCGGAACTTCTTTAAGCCGGGCCTTTGGCGCCGCATCTGCGCGTTTGAGCGGGGGCGAAAGAGGGAGGGCGCAGCTGCGCGAAGCGAACTAGAAACGTATATGTTCACGATTCATCGCTCGTCATGATTACCAAATGTGTCCGCTGGTGAAGTCACAGCTGACGTAGGATGCGGAGTAGTTCCCAAAGAAGGGGTGTCTGTGTGTGTGTGGGGGGTGGCTTGCCCCGGTTACGCTTCTGCTTCTGATAAGTGCGCAGCTTATGCTTTCGCGCCCATCCCTATCGTGGGCATTGGGCAGTGCTGGGTAGATGCTGTATTCATCGTACGTTACGGCAGTGGCGTGTGGGTTTTGGTTGTCTGAAAAAAAGAGTGCCAAGGTGGATTATGGAGTCACCCCGGTTTGGGCCGCGCTTCCCAGAGTTCTTGCTGCACAGGAACAGGTCTCGGTCCTCTCCTGCTCAGCTTGGTCTAGAACTTTCACACCACCATTTACCCCGAACGGTATGGTGCATTCCGTTCGTTGGTCTTGTTGGGCACCGTGCTTTGATGACATGATGACAACAACAGGAAGTTCGTTGGCCATTCTCAATATGTGGTGACGTCCGCCACGATGCAACCCCGTTTACAAATCAGAATAAATCACGCATTGACCAGCTTGACTCATTTCAACGCTACATCGAAACAACTTGATCGCCTTCTCTTCGCAGAAGTGCCAGTAATCTCGCCATAGTATCAGCCATGCTTTATTGATTTCTCACGAGGTCAAGTTCAAGCTCAGTCACCATGTGCATGCGATCAACTCGCCAGGAACGAAAAGACGCGCAGCTAGTATTATATGGGATATACATGAATAAATGCCTCTGGAATTACGCCATCTAGTGATAGGTACAGTACGTTGCTATGAATAAACATAAAATGACGCTCATGACGATGCAGAGTGGGGAGGGATGGAAAGCGTGTAGTATGCAACCCTTTGACCCAGACGGTGGTTTGGAGGGAGGGGGGGGGTATTGTGTGATACTTGGGATGAGAAACTGTGTGCAGCTTTTGCGGATGTGGAAAGACGAAAACCAAAATAGTGAAACCAAGACGAGACAGGTCGGTAGCACATACATAGACCAGGGACAGCGTGGCGAGGCGAGGGACGAATGGCTTTATATTTGCAAGTGCAAAAAGTAAGCGATGGGAACAACGTTGGTAGCGAGCAAATTGGCCCAGCGGATTGATAGCCCGATGTCCCTTCATTATCAGTGGGCTGGTTGCCATCACTGCGGCGTTATCGTTCCATCCAAAACATCACAGAAAGAAAAAAGTTGCAGCTGTGAGAGGGGGGGGGGGGGACATGACGACTTGGGGGTCGTCCAAATTTGGTCTCGAGGGAGAGAAGAGATCGTGCGATATGGTGACGTTAACCGTGTCGTGAAAGGGAGGGAGTAGGGAGAGAGGGGGGAACAAAGCGCCGGGGGAGGGGATGTCGCCCATTGTTCTTTGCTGAAACTTTTACGGCGATAAGGGCGAGATTGGATGATCCGCGCCATCGATAGGGAGTTTTCCTTCCCAATGGGGTTTTCAACAGCACTTGATCACGTGCCTTTCGGGGTTACAGGAGGCTCGGGACTCGGGGACGACTCGCTGGTTGACGACGCTGAGGCTATGCTTGACTACGGAAAACTATCGCCGCGCAACATAACGCCAATATGCAGTGTTGGGTGGCTGATCGGAAGAAAAAAAAAAGTCAGCGCCAAAGGACACCGCACAGGACGACTGCGCAACAACTGACCTGAGTTCCAGGAGTGGATTGATCTATAGGGGGGCACCCAATAAGCAGGGGAGAGACAGACAATATGCTAGAGGGACGTACGGGCACGAATGCATTCCCAGATGTCAACACCCCTTCCTTTTGGGTCCCATACGCCGCATTGAGAGAATAGGTCCCAGTGGATGTTGAGCTCCCAGATACGCGTTGCATTACTGACGACAGCGGGCATGATGTACAACTAGAGTGTGTTGAGATCGAGGGAGGGGAGTGGATGAGGGAGATTAATCGCTAGGGGGAAGAGCGCGTTGTAATGGAGTGGTGTAATGGTAGGGAGGGAGGAAAAGGTACACGGGGTGTCGTCGACTGGAGATGATGGAGACAAGGGATATTTATAAAGAAATGGAACGGAAGGGCCGGAAAAGACGCCGAAGGGGTGAAAGGGCTTGGAGATGGAGAAAGCTTAGCTTACGAGGAGTGGATCGGTCCAGCGCGTTCATGCCTTGATTCCGGTGCACGGTGTACCACGTCTGACATCAGTTCGCCAGAGCCCAATCGCCAAGCTCCCGGCCCGGATCCCAGAACTCGAGAGCCTCTGCGTTGCCTCATGTTGTTATCCCAGTGAAGCAGGGTGCCACTGGGGTGCATCCATCACGTCTTCATCAGCCGAACTTTTTCAAATTAACGCTCCTTTGACGCCCCGTCCGGCGCCAGCAAAGCCTGAAGGGCCGACCTGCTCGGCGGCGCCTGGGCCCTAAAAACAAAACGGCAACGCGATCTGGCTGAGCGATCGGTTCACAGTCCCCGCGGATCTCGCCCATTTGATAGATGCTTGCCTGTTACAGTACAGTTTGATATCGTGCAATATCCATACCATACATACTATATCGCACAAACCTGATCTACGACCTCTCGTGATCATCGATTTCGCTATCATTCAGACTTTTTCAGCTTGCTTTATCTGGAAAAATGTTGCCGTTGCCAACCATTTTGTCCACTCCCCAAAGACTTCCATTCCTGCTGGCACCGGCCCATTTCAGTTCACCTGTTTCCTCCTTGAGTGCGTTTCCACCCACCCTTCCTCCCCGACCCGATTCCTCCTCTTTGCATGCCGTTGCTGTGGCCATCCAACCTACGGGCTCTCATGCTGCTCATGTTTTGTAAATTTTTTATTGTTGTCTACCTGAGATTATGATCACGATAAAACCATGTTATCGCACTTGCATGTTTTAACCCCTACAACCGTTTCACTCCTACTCGATCGGGTTGCCATGCCATACCCACTCTCTCGTCGCGACCACGTGCCTGCTCCTCACCCTCGACGTTTTTTCTTATCGAGAAAGAGAGGCAGAGACGACGGCCAGGCGCGCCCTCCGCCGCGGGCACCGACTTGTAGTGACATTTTTTCCGCGCTCTGTGGGCCTGGGTCGGGCAAAACCAAAAAATTAGCCCCCTCCTGCTCAATTCAATTCATCAGACTCTCGGAGCTTTACTCAGTCAGACAGTCAGACAAAAAAACATACATACATTCGTTTTTGCACGCGGATGCACTAGCCCCTGTTCGGCCGTGGAACTCGTTTTGTGCATATGGAGAACATGCCTCGACCCGTGCCGCAGTCAGCTGTACATGCTGGGCGGCAAGCTTGGCTTGCTGATCGAGCACCATTGTAGCTGCTGATGACCAACTTTTCCCTTGGTCTTTTCTCAGGATTGATCTCGGAAAGGAAGCAGGAAAGGAAGCATCTTGCTGGGTGGGTGGTGTGTGGTGCGACCGGGCACGCGGGCACGGGTCGCTGGGCTGACGAACTCTAGCCTTCCTCCTTGCCCCGTTTCAAATTTTCGAGCCGGCCGCGGTGATCAATGACTGCGCTGAAACATGCTTCCAACTCAATTTGTATACCCGCCAATAAATTCATTTATCCGGCTAGCCTTAACATCCGAGTCAACACAGCTCCCTCCCGTGCTTTGTCAACCGATTTCTAATTCGTTCGTCACAGCACTCGAGCCCCTGTAGCCCAACGTGGAGGGTGTTTCTTCTCTGCCTGCCCTGCTCGCGTTGCGATAGCTCAGCGCTTATCATTTCCCCCTTTCTCCAAGTGTCCTCATGGTCCAACATGTTTCGGCCAAAAATGCCTTGTTGTCCATCATCCAATTAGAATACATGTTCCTTGAGCGCCTGCGACCCGAATAAGCTTACCGCCAGGGCAGGTAGAGGGTCTCGACCTTGGCGTCTGAGTCATTGGGTCCTATTGATCCATTGATCTTGATCCCTTGTGGGTGCACAATGCCCACTGTTAGTTAGTTGGCACCTGGCACCTGATGGTCGTTGGGCGCTGGGCTACGGACATATGGAATTCTAGGCCGAACCAGGCGACCACAGGTTTGTCCGGCCTAACCCAGAGAAGTTAACTAGCTAGTCATGATCCAGTTATATGTTTTCCAGATCGGAAACGCTGCGTCCCGATCCTATACATACCAATCATGGTCACCGGTGTGGACGGTGTACGTATCAAGTATTCTTAACTTGGACCTCGAGCTCGTTCTCGTCCAGCGCTGGGCCGCCCTATCTACTCCATGTCGACACCTCTGGCAACAGAACCCTCCTCACCTCACTTTGCTTCTTTCTGGTGGCTCCACATTCCTTCAGGCAGCTGGCTGATGGCACATCCAGAGGGTTGCGGGTTATTGTATAATAGCCTGACTGAGCCATTGTCTGGACCGCGTGTATTCCTTTTGGTCGTAACTCCGACACCAAAGCTGCATTCAGTCCCGCGATTGGACTACTCAATGGCCTGATTCATCCGAGGTGTGGGCTAGTGCACCACACAAACCGGGGGCTCCATTACGCAAAGTTCTCTCGAGCACATAGCCCAAAAGGAATTCGGGGCCGGAAACCAGCTGTTATTGGCGTGTCATAGGTATCCGTCGCCCGTTTGCAGCTGAATCACAGTCACGGAACATCGCCCCGTTGAATTTGACATGCGTTGGAGGGAAAGAGCGGTTCTCGAGGCCTTTGGACGTTTGGGAATTCACGTAATTCTCAGACGGCTGTGATCTGCCCCCTTTTTTCAAGAATCCTTCCATTGGCACGCGCGCTCTGAACCCGCAAGGAAACACATCCAAGTCACTGGGGCCGTGGATTCAATAAATAAGCACCGGTGCCACTCTTCGGCCCTGACTCGCTTTATTTAGTACAACGAGCACGGTCAGTTCGGGTTGCGATCGTCCGCCAACTTCTTCTCCACTGTGGCTGGCGTGTGTGGCTAGTGCTTCCGCGGGTGAATTCCATCACAATCGCCCAGCAGATTAGGGGCACAAGTCACTCCACACACTCCACACACGGTTCGACGGCCCCAAGCCGCGGCACGTCTGATGTTCGAGATGCGAGATGCGAAAGTGGAAGTGAAGCAGGAGCAGAACGGGCCGAAGTTCTGTTCACCTCCATGGACCTCACCCGCACGCATGTCGTGATCATAAGGCCCAGAAGGCCAGAACCTCGCACGAAAACTCACTCCAAGTTGCGCCACTTAAATGAGGTATCATATGCAGCATCACAGGTTGATTCAGCCACTAAGCTAAAGTAAGGCATTAGCTGGATTTTTAGATAGTTAGACCAAATTTAAGCTTGTCTCGGCACCTCGGCTGAAGAGCAGGTATAGGAGGGATGGAGCAGTCTAGCGCCGTGCAGGTGCAGGGTCGCGCGCCGGCCTTGAGTTGAGGTTGCGGAGTCAAACTATCCACCAGAGGCGGTGTCAGCCGCAGTAACCCTCGATCCGCATAATGAGACGCCGGTTTGTCCGGTTCTCTGTACACATCCGCGGAGAAGATTCTTTCGAAAGATAAAGGAGCACACCGCTCGATTGAATATGGAACGGTGGATTGAGGCATGTTCTCAAAATCTAAGATGGATGTTAGGTTTGGCCCCTTGTTGCAGAGGGAACCTGCGGCACCTGGTGCACAAGCGAGCGGAGATCTAAGTCAGTTACGAAAGCATGAGGTGAGTTGCCAGCCAGCCTTCGCACTTCTCGGTGGCACACGAACAAGCACTCTCCAGTTCTCTGGGACGGTACGGTAACAACGAGTCAGAGTGGAATTAAATTCGAAGACACACCGGAATCCGGACCTTATTACTGTGCATGCTGATTCTTGGGGTGGCCGGGAGTTAAATTGACCGAGAAATGCGAGAGATGGGTATATACATACCCGCTGGAGACACGGTTGAGATATCTCTTCCCATACAGGAGGCGGACTGGTACGAACACACGAACACACAGAACAGAATGCCAGCACACAAGGTCCATCCACTTTACGCCGTCCCCCGGTCATGGGGTTTGTGGGAGATAAGTACAGTGACCCGTGACAAGGGTGTGCGAAGTGGCACGGAACGCAGAGAGTCATGCTTACGTCTTCGACATATAGAAGACCCTCACGAGGGCAACCCGAGGCGTGAAATATGGGGTGACAGTGGGTGGGACATGCTGTCCTCGAACGAAGATGCTGGAATAAATTGCAAATTGGACCTCTCGTCGCGACTGGTAGCGATGCAGTCGGTCGCCGTATAGTGTTATTTAGCTACGGCTAAACTACGATTCGAGTGGGACATGTGGAACCAATAAACCGTAAGTCGTATGGATACAGACGGTTCGGTTGATGTCTCGCTCGACGACGACGAGATCCCTCTTTGAGAACATAGTGATTGTCAAGAGAAATATAACATTGATTGCAAGACGACCCGATCTCGTATGTTGTGAGAAAAGATTGCTATCAAGCAACCATATCCATATTGCTGAACGATACGATCGGGGGGGGAGGATCGAGACCAGGGGTTCGTATTGGTTGCTTACACTTTCGAACTGGCTGACGGGTTGCCAAGTGTTCGTCTTTCTTAAGCCCTGCATGCTCCGAACATCCAAATGTGAGTATGGAGTATGGGGAAGTAGGTTGTTCATGGGCTATCAAGAAACTCCCAACAAGTTTCGCTAAACCTGGCATGTAAGGTTTTGGGGTGGCACAGCTTGAGATCACGGGTGTGGGGGTTAAGGCAGTTGTGAGCGCTGCAAAGTGTTCTTGCCAAATGGGTGAATCTGTTGAGTTGATTGTGGGGGAATGACTAAAAGTTGAAAAGACGGAGGAGCGAGGAGGACGGCGGCGTATGACATGAGACCATGTGGGGAGTGCCAGTGGCAAAGAAGCGGCGAAGAGGTCGTTAGAGATGGGATGAGATGGACTGATCTGTACCTCTGATTCATGATACCCGCACTTCTCGGACACCTCGGACCTCCGAAGTACGCTCATTCCATTCGATGGTGGCCTCGATCAACCGTGCCTCATCTCACCTTTCCTCGACATCGTCCTTCCTTACAGCGACAGCGGCATTGGACGATCGGGCCAATGTGGACTACATACAGCGCCCTGCTTCGCGTGCCCTCCCTGCATCGGGCAATGTCGGGCACAGTCTCTACGTACTCCGTCTTTCCATCATAAGGTCCATTGCTAACACGACGTTTTCATTTATTGCCCACATTGTGAAAAAATTTCAGCCAAAACCACCGAGATTAAAGGGACAGATGTCGGAGTTCGGCATAACCGCGCCGCTCTAAACGAGGCATCGCTTTCCCAGCCACGTTGCCTTTCACACCTTGGAAACATACCTCCATGCGCCCTACATGCTTTCGCATCCATCTCCTATCGCCTCGCCAGCCTCACCCACACCCCCCTTTGGTGTACAGATTGCGATCATACCATGCGACGACTTGTGTCGCATCCTACAACGACACGACACATCCTCTTTTAGAATCTACGTATATGCGTGTGCATGGTTATTGATATATCAAAAAGGGGAGTTTTTTTTTAAATGCCTTACGAAAGGGCATGTTGCACAGGCCGATTTTTGTTCGTCTGCTATGCCCGCCTATCTTTCCCGCTAATCTATCGATCCAATGCAGTTACACTACCTCTCGGTCAGTTGCCACCAAATGAGGTTTGTCTCTATTGTTGCGATGTATACACCTGTCGGCTGCACCGTCTAGATCTCTGCAATTTCTTCCTTGCACCTCTGGTGATCTATCCGGTTCATCTCTGTCTTCACCACTGTCTATTTCGGGCTCAGATCTTTCACTGGCCAAGTCACTGGTAGCTTGTTTGGCGTATAGACCTGGACTGCAACCCCACGCCTCCACTGCCTCTTTCCCCGGCTCTTTAGCTCTTACCGGCAGAGACAGGCACTGAATGAAAAAAGAATATGGCCCTCGCTACTGACTTTTGCCCCTGCGCCGCTTGCACGCTTTCACCCCTCCGCGCATGCTTCCGCACCTGAGAGCGCCTGCCCTGATCGCTTGCTTGCGCTTAATCGTATGTTGACAGGGCATTCGCGATATTGCATTCTTGCGGCACCCGTGTGCAGCCAAGAGCCCCCACAGCCTTCTTTTGTTTTTCTCTGTGCTCTGCTCGGGCCATCGCCCAGGCCTGACTATCTTTCTTCCCTGCTGGCTGGTGCGCCTAGGGCCAGGGCAGGGGTGCAACCCTCTGCTTCCTGTATGCCTTTCGCGGGCCCGCAGGGGATAGAGTATCATGGATAGCTCGGGGTCGTGGGTAAGTAGCATACGATCAGGCCTCAACTTGCTCAAAAGTCTTTTCGTCTTTTGATAATTTCTTCACTGCTCGTTGTCGATGGAAGGCCATGCCTCACTTGAAGTCACGCACATCACAAATGTAGTGTATGTCGTGTTACTTTTTGCTGTAAATTCGACGTTCGCTTGCTTGCATGTTCGCTTGTCCTGCCACGTCACCCATCGGAGCAACTCGTGCATGAGGCAACTCAGTTGCTGCGCCATCGTTGACAGAGAAGCTCAGCCCGGCCTCGATTATCCTTGCATTAAAGAACGACGGCGTCACCCTGTTTTGTTAATGCTGGCGTCGATCAATCGAGGAAGAAAGACGCGTTTTGCCGATGCCGTTGTGGCACCCCTCCTCCTCAAGTGCCCTTCCCCTCCCCATTTTCGCCTAGGTGTGCTTCTTCAACAGTACGTTATTTCAATCAGTTCTGTTATAGCCACCGAATGCGAGTGGAGCTGTGATACTGCACGTTATCAAGTCAAGTGCAGTGGAGCGGAATGGTTTGGACGTCGGCCTGCTTCTTCTCTCGGGGCATGCCGAGCTGCTGGAAACTCTTCTCGAGTTTCAGGTACTTGATCATCATTACAATCAAGCGATGTATTCCTATACGTGGCTCCACAGCGTAGTGACCAGTCACAATTGCACGTCTTCCACGTTGTGTTTACGAGAGCAGTGAGTGATGCCAAGTGGTGGTGCTCGCAACTCTGTTTGAATCGTTGCACGAGTAGAGTTCACAAGAGGGTGCTGCAGCAGTTGGACAACAAAGTACTATGCGATATATGGTCCCCACTCAAGGGGGGTCAGAGACATACATATGTGCGGAAAGGTACAGAGACATAAGCAGAAGGTGTCGTGATAGATATCAAAAAAAAAGCGTGCGAGATCAGCTTTTGGGACCAGCCGTCGGCGTAGGCAACCAGACAGATGATGAGTAGACGAAAAGAGGCATGGCTTCTAGGCTGCGAAACAAACGGGCCAGATGGCATCCATTCAACGTTGCGTGGCCGCTGTGGCACGTCGTTTCCAAAACTTCCATCGTGATGTCCGCTCGTCCTGTGGTTTCTTGACGGGCAGGGCATGGCGGCACGACGCATCCTCTTCTGAATCAGGTGGCGTGTTGATGCCGAGATGCAAAGCGGCGAGTGGTGATAGATACGGTTGCGATGGTGGCAGCGCCGCGATGACAATGTCCTCGGCACCAGAAAACCATGCGCGGGGCATTGCCTCCTCATCGAGACAGCCACTGAGCAATACATCCGCGATGGTCCAATTGATGTTGAGGCTCGAGGGGACAGCTACGGGTTCACCAAAAGTGGCCGACTCGAGGAGACATGCACGGGCAGGCTCGATTGTGCTCGCCCCTTTTGTTTCCAACGTTGGCGGAAACGAGAAGGAAAGGAGGAAGGTCTCGATGTTCTGTAAGACGCGATCCGTGACTGAATTGCGGGGACGGGGGTGTAGCAGATGCACGAGATGGGCTTTGATCGGTGATTCCCGCGAAAAAGGTGAACTGGTGATGAGATTGTTGAGTGAGTCCTGAGAACCGAGTGGCGTGGACGGAGTCGAATAGATGAGTTTGGGCTTGAAAATAGAGCTCCGGTGGGAAACCGGCCGTCGGACTGATGGTGGAGAACCAACGCCGACGAGAAAAGACCGGCTGAGGGCGGTCACAAGAATGGTAAACTTGAGGAGGGATTTGTCAGACATATCGGGAGGAAGGTAGTTGATAAGCGCGTCAAATGGGCGTTGCGATGAATCAGGAGGCGGAAGAACCAGTTTGGGGCTAGAACGGCGCTTTCCCAGCGAGCGAAGCTTGTCAAAGGCAGAGTTTGTGTGGGTCGATGTCGAAGAAGCCGAAGAATCGGGAAGCAGCACGGACGGGGCGGGGGACGGCGGATTGCTTTTGGAACGCAGACGAAGGAGACTTTGGGGAGGAGAAAGCGCCACATAGCGGTCTTGATCACACTCGGTTAATTCCCTGACACCGGGATCGCCCACTTTGCGCCATACTCGTGCAACGCGTTCGGCCCACTCTAAGATATTGACGAAACGGATGGCGCCTGCGTGTCCCAACGCGAGTGGCTCTGCCAGGCGAAGGAGGCGAACTGCAGGCTGCACTTTTGGGGGGATCAGTGGAGGCCGATGAGATGCGATGATCAGAAGGGAGAACGCAAGGCGTTCAGAGTTGAATAGAGGGGCGAGGTCTTCAGGACTCGGATCTGGAATTGCGTTTGAGAAAATGGCGATGAACGGCGGTTGATAGAGAATAAGAAATCACAGACCTCCGAGGACAAGGATGACATCCCGCCTAGGATGCGAGGCGGAGACGGCATGGTAGAGCCGCTGGAGGTTTAAAACAACAGGGCCTCGTTCGGGGAGAGCGATACTCGAAAAAGGGTCGCTGGGCAGGCTGGGCCGAAAGAAATCTGAGTTGCGTTTGAGTGAAGACCTGAGAGGGGAGGGTATAGGCCGACGTGTAGAGGATGAGATGGTACCGGCCATGGCCAGAAGGCAGACGGGCTGGCCGCAATTGAAGCGAGGGTGCTAGCGGGGGTTTATTATGCGCATACATTCCCTCCGTGGAGCGCCGACTTGGACGGGTCACTGTAAAATTATAGTCTTGGCGTTTCATTGACGTGAGCTTGTGGCAGCTCGCCCTTGGCGTGTAAGAGAAAGAGGTCATGATTTTACCTTGGCGGTGCTCACATTTACGCCACAAGATGTGAACAACTTGGCAATCTTGCCAAATGTGCAGCGTACGTGCACTAATACATCGATATTCTCGGCTCGCTTGGCTGCACCCTGTGTGAGTCCTTGTCAGATTACTGTCCTGTCTGCCCTACTCGGCTGCAATCTTCCCACTTTGCCTGACTTGCCTTCCCTTCTAGTGATCATCTTCCTTCGTCCGTCTGCTTACGTGCAAGGCGCACCGATCCATCCCCAACCAAGACCCCGAGAGACCCACTCCACACCCTATAAGGGCATGCCAAAATACTATAAACGTCATCTTCGCTGGGTGAAACCTATTTAAGGGAGGATTGAAATTTTTGAATTACACGCTCAGTCCCGGGTGGCCATCTTACTCCGCCACAACATCATGAACCCACCTACCAATCTCCTTCCATATACCCTCACGAACCCGCTCATCCCACGTCGCCATGATCAATATGTCATGAACTGCGTCCTTGGCCCATACCATCCGCACGCGAACTCCATCGTGCTCCAGTGCTCGCTCTAGCGCTGCGATCTCACGCTCCAGCCGCTCCGCATCACCCACCACAACCAGTGCTCTGGGGAAATCCGTGAACAGACCCATGCCTTGAGGCACACGGATGTACGGATTACTCGCCGCCGCTCGACCATTTGGGCCCGTGAGAACATCGTTGACAACGCAGTCATATGTTTTGATCCCTTCGTCGCGGTAATTACGCGAATCTTTGTGCGGGCCGAGAGGCTCTAGGTCGACGGTGCCCTTCGCTCCATGGAACACTGAGAGTACCCATTCGCTTGCCGGGGAGATGTACGGTGAATACACCATCTCAATTGGATGATGGCCCAGGAATGTGCGGGAGAGCAAGCTACGTGGCTCGGGGGTGTCCAATAAGTAATCAGTATCCGCGTGCGGCCGAGGACGACGTGAGGCAGGTACTTGGGGAAGTGTGTGGGCTGCATGACAGAATCAGATCAGCGAAAGTTCAGGTCGCAGCTATGAGTCATGAGTATGCATACAAGGATCACAAGAGGGTGAGAGGAGGAGCATCCCATCTGGGACAGGGAGTACGCCCTCATCTCTGATCCAACGGGCAAGTGCTAATACGAGATTTCCACCTGCGCTATCACCTATAAGGATGATATGTGGGCGATGTGCTGCAGCAACGGGATCGGAGTTCGACTGTGTCGAATAGACAGGGTTGACAAGAGAAAGATGTGGGGTAGCATCATTTCCACTAATTGGGGGCTTCACTGAATCACGCCAGTCATCATAGCTTTGAACAGTCTTAGCATGCCGTTGACTCCCTGCTTCAGCCGAAGGAGAAGCCACTGTCCCTGTTAGATATGCAAAATTCTTGAGAGGCATTCCGCATTCCAAGGTTTGATCAATGCTCGAGGTGGATGCGGCTAGGGCCATGTCCCGCAGTGTTGGGAGATCGTGTGGGCGGCTGTGAGAGGAGATGTATCGGTGTGGATAATGATATTTGCCGTCTGGACCTCTGCTCGCACCAAGATGGTGCGTAACAATATGTGCATAAACAGCCGCAGCATCCTGTAGTGCGCCAGGCACAGGCGCGTGTTGCAACAGCCTATATTCCACAGCTAGATCGACGTCAAACTTGAGCAATCACTTTGGTTCAAAATCCGCACCATGTATCTCTTGGAAGAGATTGTCCTGTGACAGAGAATTAGTCCGACGTATATGAAATCGGTCCATGTTCAACGCGCACTTTCATCAATCTGCGAGGAATCCGAGAGGTACCTGAATTCTCGTGCGCAGACATGTGACAATATCCACCTCCATGTAAATACAGTCCAATCACACGGGGAGGAGAATTGACCGCATCGGCTTCGACATCCAAGTTTTTGGTTGCATCCTCGGAGTAGGGAAGTGTATCCGCCACGCATACGTCCATCTTTGGTAGCTTATAATTGGAAGCCAGTGTGGACGTGGCAGTAGTGATATCATCAGGGATCTCGCTAAATGGCAATGGCGAGACCGCGGAGCGAATGCCATCGGAGGCGTTATGTTTGAGGTGAATAGTTTCAGGTAGTTTACCATCTCCACTTTTGAGGACATAGCGCATGCGCAGGCTAGGAGGAGAGTGTCTAGGCCAGATGAATGTGCCAACTCTCTGAGATGGCACTTGATCATCTTTAACGATGCCTGTACGAAGGTCATCTGGGAGGGGCGGCACCCAGGAAAAACGAGTCTCTTTGAGAGATTTTTCAGCTGGCTCATGTGTGGGATCGCGGGTTCCCCAGGTGACACCAGCCACCTCGGTGACCTTGGATATGCGCTTTGTAAACTCGACGACAACTACCTGAGTGATCGACCATGAGGGACGAGGGCGGAAAGAGCGGGGAAGGATTGAATAGTAGATGACCCATATGGGTACGAGGAGAATGGTGGTCAGGAGGCGTTGAAAGACATAAATAGACCTTAAAGGCTCGTGAGCCCAGGGAAGGTGACGTTGATGAGAGTATACAGGAGACATGTTGTAGATTCGATGGTGGGGAAGGAGGAAAGGTTGACGAGAAACGAGGGTATATTAACTAGATGGAGCAGATGACATCCGCAGCAGGGGTATCATCCTGGCGGGGCGGCCCAACCCAAGCTGGACGGTCGTTGTGGTTCAACCTCTCGATCTCGATGAGGATCTCGATGAGTGATGCGATGCGATGCTTTTCCCTCACATGATCTTCACTCACGTGGCCCGGCGGGTGTAAGTAAGTGTGGTGACGTAACGGGAGCTACGATAACCCAGATTACGAAACGGTCATTGCAGCTTCCTAACATTGCAGCTTTCCTCAGCTTAGACATCAAGGAACACGCGTGAGTCATCCGCTTTATGGTGCTCTAACCCACATATAAAGCGTTCAAGCCAGAGCCCACTTCTCCAGCCTCTCTTGTCTCTGCTATCACCCTGATCTCTAATGGCAACTCCCTCTCTCTTGTCCCGCATCCCTTTCGACACTTCTGTCCTCAACGTTGGGGGTCCTCTCTCGAAACTCAATGACTACTGGCGTCCCTCGGAGCTACCCGTAGAACTTACTCCCGATGCCATCACGTTCCCCACACCATCCTATCCTGCACGGCCAGGCCTACCCAGTCAAACTGCTCACACCGAACTCCCTTCCATCCATCAGTCGCCTCAGCCTGTCTCCCGCAGTCCTGACACACAGAATCCGATCGACTCCGAACACTTCGACTTCCAGCAATCTTCCACGTCTTCTCCTCTTCAGGCCGCAGATATCGAGGCCGACAATGCTACTGGCGATAAAGCAGGCATCGCTGAACTCATCTCCAAGTATGGTTCCTCCTCTGCCACTTCATGGCTTGAGTTTGCTCGCTACAAAATTTGGCGCCCTTCTGTTCCCATCCCACAATCTTCCTTCCCTCCAGTCCAAGGCTATCTCCGATCTGATCCCTTCGTCTTCGCATGGGGTAACCCGGTAGTCTCCGACCCTGCCGCTTTGCCCGCAACGTGCGCTGCATTCATCGATTGGGCAAAGTCTCAAAAGCTGCGCCCGATCTGGCTTTGTGTCGACGGTCAAGTCGAGCAGGTCCTCGGTGCTCAAAATTCCAAATTTGGATGGAGTACACTTAGCTGTATCGTTGAAGATTTCCTGGACCCGCGCTCGGTCGTCCAGCTTGCGCACTCTCACGGTGGAGGCTCGGAAGTCAAGGATTTCAAGAAAAATCTTCGGCGATCTGAGCGCGAGAACGTTCAAGTCCGTGAAGTGCGACCAGACCAGTGGACGGACGCGATGAAGCGTCAAGTCGAGGAAGGGATTGGCAACTGGAAGAAGAGCAAGACTGGTGTCCAGATTGCTTCAGTAAGTCGCTCTCTCGCCACCTGCGTCTCCGAATGATCATGCTAATGTATATTCGCTGTCAGACTTCGTTCCAGCCTTGGCTGGACTTTGAGCACCGTCGTTACTGGGTTGCTGAGAAGGATGGGAATGTTGTGGCCATCCTCGTTCTGACCAGCATTCGCCACAAGCAATACCAGATCAAGAATGCGGTATCTTTCCCGAATGCGCCTCGCGGCACCTCGGAGCAGATCATCTACCGTGTCATGTCGGACCTTCAGGACGAGGGCGTTTCGGCTGATGAGTCAGACAACGAATCCGAGGGTGAAACGTTTACGAAGACGGACATTGAAGTTGCACGCAAGATCCAGGAGAACTCGAGTCACTCACGCTCAAAGAGCGTCGACTCTGGCCGCTCCGATTCTCCGCTCAGCTCCGAGAGCTCATCTGGAAGTCGTCTCCCACCGGTCTCCAGCACAGCGGAATCGCTGTGACATTCGGATCACTGCGTCGGATTCGCTGGTGCCTGTCAGCAATCTCAGTGGCTGGAAAATTACATGGCTTAGCAAGACTTACAGCACGGTGATTGGCCTGACTGGGCTGACACGTCGCGGGGACTTCCGGGTGCGTGCATGCTCGTATCTCTCACAGCATCTACACATGGGCTGACGTTTGCCTCGTAGAACAAGTTCCACTCGCGGCACGTACCGATGTATGTTTGCTACCCCTCCGACGACGGCTTCAGCCTTGATTGCGTGAACAAGCTTCTTAAATGTCTACGGCAATGAGCTCCATCACACTCCCTGCTCACTGTTCGACACTGTACTCTTTTTTTTTCATTGCATATCCTTATAGCAGCTCTACATAAATCCTAATCGTATCTTGTAATGACGCATACATCACACTAGACCAGCTTGAAATATTATTTGTTAAACCCCCGAGGAGTCTGCGTAGAAGCCGGGTGGCAAGCCCACATTAGACTCGATCTTAGGGGAGGATCGTTGACTCGGCATGCTCATGTGAGAACAATTAGACGACAGCACAATCATGACTGGTATTCTGGTGCTGTAGCAGAGGGCCTTTTATAAGTGACTACAGTGTACCTACTCTCTTGGGATCGCCATAGCAATTTAAATGAGCTCTGACAGTGGAAAGGCCAACAGTTGAGGAGGGAAAATGAAAATGTTAAGGTTAGAGCGCTTCCCTCACCTGAACTATATAAAGCAGAATTTAGAGATAATGACTTTCAATCATCCAACAAGTGTCCATGTCCTTTTAAGAATACACTACCCGACCTAGTAGCATGCACTGCAGAGATACTGGGGGTTTTGGGCTGAGGCTAGTTGGGTGGGAAAAGTTTTAAAAAGGAATGTAAATTTAAACTACTCGGTTCTGTCACTGGGTGTGTCCATCTTATCTTCCTGTCGCAACCTCATCAACCCACCTACCAATCTCCTTCCATATACCCTCACGAATCTGTTCATCCCATGTCGCCATGATCAATATGTCATGAACTGCGTCCTTGGCCCATACCATCCGCACGCGAACTCCATCATGCTCCAGTGCCCGCTCTAGCGCCGCTATCTCACGCTCCAGTCGCTCCGCATCACCCACCACAACCAGTGCTCTGGGGAAATCCGTGAACAGACCCATGCCTTGCGGCACACGGATGTACGGATTACTCGCGGCGGAACGACCATTTGGGCCCGTGGGAACATCGTTGACGGCGCAGTCATATGTTTTGATCCCTTCGTCGCGGTAATCACGCGAATCTTTGTGCGGGCCGAGAGGTTCCAGATCGACCATGCCCTCCCTTCCATGAAATACGGAGAGTACCCACTCGCTCGCCGGAGAGATGTACGGTGAATACACCATCTCAATTGGATGATGGCCCAGGAATGTGCGGGAGAGCAAGCTACGTGGCTCGGGGGTGTCCAACAAGTAATCAGTATCCGCGTGCGGCCGAGGACGACGTGAGGCAGGTACTTGGGGAAGTGTGTGGGCTGCATGACAGAATCAGATCAGCGAAAGTTCAGGTCGCAGCTATGAGTCATAAGAATGCATACAGGGATCACAAGAGGGTGAGAGGAGGAGCATCCCATCTGGGACAGGGAGTACGCCCTCATCTCTGATCCAACGGGCAAGTGCTAATACGAGATTTCCACCTGCGCTATCACCTATAAGGATGATATGTGGGCGATGTGCTGCAGCAACGGGATCGGAGTTCGACTGTGTCGAATAGACAGGGTTGACAAGAGAATGTGGGGTAGCATCATTTCCACTAATCACCGGCGTGACAGAATCGCGTCGGTTATCGTGACCTTGAACAGTATCACCATGCTGTCGATACCCTGCTTCAGCCGAAGGGGAAACCACTGTGCTTGGAGGAATTCCAAAACTCTTCAGAGGGGTTTCACAATCCAGTGCTAGATCGACCGTCGAGTTGGATGTGTCTTGGACTGTGTCCCGAAGAGTCGGAGTATCGTGGGAGCATCTGTGGTATGGGATGTTTAACTCCGGATAATGATATTTGCCGTCTGGACCTCTGCTCGCACCAAGATGGTGCGTAACAATATGTGCATAAACAGCCGCAGCATCCTGTAGTGCTCCAGGCACAGGCGCGTGTTGCAGCAGCCTATATTCCACAGCTAGATCGACGTCAAACTTGAGCAATCACTTTGGTTCAAAATCCGCACCATGTATCTCTTGGAAGAGATTGTCCTGTGACAGAGAATTAGTCCGACGTATATGAAATCGGTCCATGCTCAACGCGTACTTTCATCAATCTGCGAGGAATCCGAGAGGTACCTGAATTCTCGTGCGCAGACATGTGACAATATCCGCCTCCATGTAAATACAGTCCAATCACACGGGGAGGGGAATTGACAGCATCGGCTTCGACATCCAAGTTTTTGGTTGCATCCTCGGAGTAGGGAAGTGTATCCGCCACGCATACGTCCATCTTTGGTAGTTTATGATTGGAAGCCGGTGTGGACGTGGCAGTAGTGGTATCATCAGATATCTCGTTAAATGGCAATGGCGAGACCACCGGGGGAGTGTCGTCGTCGGTGTTATGTTTGGGGTGGATAGTTTCAGGTAATGTACCATCTCCACTTTTGAGGACATAGCGCACGCGCACGCTAGGAGGTGGTAGTCTGGGCCAGATGAATGTGCCAACTCTCTGAGATGGCACTTGATCATCTTTAACGATGCCTGTACGAAGGTCATCTGGGAGGGGCGGCACCCAGGAAAAACGAGTCTCTTTGAGAGATTTTTCAGCTGGCTCATGTGTGGGATCGCGGGTTCCCCAGGTGACACCAGCTACTTCGGTGACCTTATAGATGCGCTTTGTAAACTTGACGACGATTACTTGAGTGATCGACCACGAGGGACGAGGGCGGAAAGAGCGGGGAAGGACTGAATAGTAGATGACCCATATGGGTACGAGGAGAATGGTGGTCAGGAGGCGCTGAAAGACATAAATAGACTTCAAAGGCTCATGAGCCCAGGGAAGGTGACGTTGATGAGGGTATACGGGAGTCTTGTCGTACATTCGATGGTGTGGAAGATGAGAAGAAACAAGCTACAGTCGTTAACAGTTTACACAAAGGCATCCGCAGCAGGGGTGAATCATCATCTTGGCGGCCCAACCATCCTCCGCGATCCGGCGCGGCGCCAAGCCTCGCTTTCTACCACGTGATCTCCCCTTCACGTGACATGGCCTCTCACTCACCTTCCATTCATCAGCCTGCTGACATAAATTACGGAAGATTATCAAGATAGTGCCGCCTATTGCAATCCCACCCGTTCTATGCCGACGAGCCACGAGCCAAGCCAGTCAGTGACATCAGCGACCCACAATACGCAACACCCACTTGATTTCAAGAGTCTCGCAACCATATGTTTCAACCATATGTTCCAGACGAATCCTCGGCTCCGTGACGGCAGGCTTGCACGTGGCGGTGGTTGTCTTTAACTCCGAAGAGCGTGTGGTATTTCTATTTTTATCCAATTATCTATTTTTATGCAGAATCATAAATAAAGTAGAGAATCGGCTCTGACACCGGACGCCGGACAGCGACAACATGCTCAAGTCAAAGAAAACGTGGTGACCATCAGAGGCCCAGTCGGGGGGCAGCACGGGGAGATCAGATGGACGAACGCGGACAGGCCGGGCATCAAAGGGCAGTGTCAGTTCCGATACCGACAGCTGTGTGATTGTTGTGTGTCTTACGTGAGTCATCTGCGATTTTGCTTTGTGCTCAATTATACGAATACGGGTCTAGGGTGATCCCCCTTCCCACACATATAAAGCCAGATTGTTCGCCTTCCCTGCACCACAGCCATTTCCTCCTCCTTTCGTCTCAGCTGTTTGCTGAACCTATCTTTCCTACTCTTATCCTCATCTCCAATGGCGACTCTCTCTCTTCTATCCCGCATCCCTTTCGACTTCAACGCCAGGGATCGTCTCTCCAAACTCACTGACTACTGGCGTCCCTCGGATCCAACCATAGAACTTGCTCCAGATGCCGTCACCCCTCCCACACCCTCCCATCCTGCACAACCAGACCTACCAAGTCAATCTGCTCACACCGACCCTTCCATCCCTCAGCCTGTCTCCCGCAATCCTGACACTCAGGAACCGATCGACTCCGAACACTTCGACTTCCAACAACCTTCCGCGTCTTCTCTCCAGGCCGCAGATATCGAGGCCGACAATGCTACTGGCGATAAAGCAGGCATCGCTGAACTCATCTCCAAGTATGGTTCCTCCTCTGCCACTTCATGGCTTGAGTTTGCTCGCTACAAAATTTGGCGCCCTTCTGTTCCCATCCCACAATCTTCCTTCCCTCCAGTCCAAGGCTATCTCCGATCTGATCCCTTCGTCTTCGCATGGGGTAACCCGGTAGTCTCCGACCCTGCCGCTTTGCCCGCAACGTGCGCTGCATTCATCGATTGGGCAAAGTCTCAAAAGCTGCGCCCGATCTGGCTTTGTGTCGACGGTCAAGTCGAGCAGGTCCTCGGTGCTCAAAATTCCAAATTTGGATGGAGTACACTTAGCTGTATCGTTGAAGATTTCCTGGACCCGCGCTCGGTCGTCCAGCTTGCGCACTCTCACGGTGGAGGCTCGGAAGTCAAGGATTTCAAGAAAAATCTTCGGCGATCTGAGCGCGAGAACGTTCAAGTCCGTGAAGTGCGACCAGACCAGTGGACGGACGCGATGAAGCGTCAAGTCGAGGAAGGGATTGGCAACTGGAAGAAGAGCAAGACTGGTGTCCAGATTGCTTCAGTAAGTCGCTCTCTCGCCACCTGCGTCTCCCGAATGATCATGCTAATGTATATTCGCTGTCAGACTTCGTTCCAGCCTTGGCTGGACTTTGAGCACCGTCGTTACTGGGTTGCTGAGAAGGATGGGAATGTTGTGGCTATCCTCGTGCTGACCAGCATTCGCCACAAGCAATACCAGATCAAGAATGCGGTATCTTTCCCGAATGCGCCTCGCGGCACCTCGGAGCAGATCATCTACCGTGTCATGTCGGACCTTCAGGACGAGGGCGTTTCGGCTGATGAGGCAGATCACGATTCTGAGGGTGAAACGTTTACGAAGACGGACATTGAAGTTGCACGCAAGATCCAAGAGAGCTCGAGTCACTCCCGCTCAAGAAGCATCGACTCTGGGCGCTCCGATTCTCCGCTCAGCTCCGAGAGTTCATCTGGCAAGTCGTCTCCCACCGGTCTCCAGCACAGCGGAATCGCTGTGACATTCGGGATCACTGCGTCGGACTCGCTGGTGCCTGTCAGCAATCTTAGTGGCTGGAAAATTACATGGCTTAGCAAGACTTACAGCACGGTGATTAGTCTGACCGGCTTGACACGTCGCGGGGACTTCCGGGTGCGTGCATGCTCGCATCTCTCACAGCATCTCGCAGGGAGCTTACTTTAGGCCATAGAACAAGTTCCACTCGCAGCACGTACCGATGTATGTCTGCTACCCTTCCGATGAAGGCTTCAGCCTTGATTGCGTGAACAAGCTCCTCAAGTGCCTACGGCAATGAGCATCTTCCCTCCCGTGATGTCTCAGTGGCTGATCGATACTGTTCTTTCTTCATCTCTGCATACCCATATAATACAGCTACATACAGTAGTTTTTTTCTTTGCTCTGCAACGACACCATATCACAATGCTTGTTATCATTACTTCCACCGCATACCTTGTCGTGTTTATCACGCTACTCGACCGGATTCTTATCTATCATTTTGTTGTAGAGTAGAAGTGTTTTTTTTACTCAAGGAGCGAACAGTGTTGTTTGTCTAGTTGAAAATACAAGCCAATCGACGGCCTCTTGCTCAGTTTACTCTACTGTCTTGTTTGGGCTTTCCGCTCGTTTCCGAATGGTTGCGGTGTGTGTTCAGCGGCGTCCGGAGTGATGGAATTCCGAGTTGCTTTGGAAGGGAACAAACAAACTCCGATGGTGATGCCAAGCCAAACCCCACGCGCGCGCATCACTAATCATATCATCATCCAACTCGTCACAGCATTCCATCCATTCATGCACATGCGCCTACTTTTACCAATCATCCCATCTTACATCCTAACGCCGATGCGGACGGGAATAAATAGGGTCGCGGGGCTGCGGGTCGGAAGAGGGGGGGGCCGTCCCGGGTTGTTGTAGGTGTGCGGATGGGTGGCTGCGTTGGTGTCGCGTTTCGAAAGTGACTCGGGAGAAAGTGGGTAGCGTCGGTTCCGAGTCGGGGCGGCGTGCTAATACGCTTTCTGGTAAGCTCTAATACAGCTATCATCGATACAGTATGATCATCCGCGACCCATTTTGCAATATGACTTTTGCAAATTTCGGGGCACTCGGGGGTGCACAAGTCCCCCCCCCCCGAGGCGAACAACTTTCTTCTACCCCCTTTTGATTTTTTCCCCAACTTTATCTCTTGTACCATATTCTGACAAACGCAAACCGTGAATCAATATATCGTGATCGGGGGGTTCGTCGTCATTTTTTGCAATGCAACAATATAGCATCGCTTTGCTCGTCTCTTTTATTTTATTTTATTTTATTTTTTGACGCCTTCTGCATTTAAGATTTTTAAGGTTGTTTACCGACGAAACGATAAGAACGATAGGGGGCAAGCTTGCGCAGGGAGGCGAAGACGCGCGGCCGTACGGCCTCGCGCATTAGGGAAAATCGATGGATGGATGGGAAATTTCAAACAAGGAATTCGTCCTCCACCACAACTCCATGCGTCGTACTGTGCGCCCGTGGCGGGCGCGTGGCATGCGAAGCGAACTCCCTTTTTCATTTTATCATATGGATGGATGGCTGAGTGTTATCTCATTACATAACTCGCCCTTTTGTGCTTATTCTCTCCCCTCTAGCTCGCTCGCTCACTCGCTTCCAAGTGATTTCATGAAACGTTCTTCGATTACCGTACTTGTTCGGGAACGACTGTGGGCTGTGTTTTCATTTTTCCATGTTGCGTGCTTAGTGTTTGCTTCGGACTCTGTCTGTTATCATTCGCCGAGTGCCAATGACAGTGGCGCACGACCCAGGGACGATGAGGGGAACTAGCGCATTAAGGGATACCTCCAATGAATACCGAGAAATCATGTGCCTCTATAGATAGCCACATAACGTACTGATCGTACGATAACTTATGCCAGAGTAATAATGTGGTCACGAGCCAAAGGTAAAGGTCCACGGAACTTGCAATTATGTAGTAGCCCTATGGGCTTGTAGTCTAGTCTAATGTCGGCACCCCTCTGCTGCGACTCACCTCACGCGCAGGGCTAGTTCACATCGTCTACGAGGCCATTGCCATCGCATGATTGATGGCAGCGCTCAGCCTCATCGGCTGTACGAGACCCAGACTGGGTATGAGGCTGAGGGTGAGGCTGCGGGTGCGGGTGCGGGTGCTCATCAGGGACGAGCTCTATCGCTACACACCACAGAACACGGCCCCAGGGTGAGTCCGAGTTTGCATCGCCCTCTCCCTCTCGTTTTCGCTCACAGCACATGAAGCGGACTGGCTGACCGTCCCAGTAGTGCATGAGGTCAAACGAGATGCCGCCAGGTAGTTGCAACGACAACGTTGGCGCAAATTGAATAAAGCCATAACAAAAATCGGTCGTGAAAATGTCCTAAAAGGGTCATTAATATCAACCGATAAATTCGAGGGAACGGTTGTTTGTAGGGTTGGAAAGATGGATATGCGCGTACCTCGGGTCCGAAGATGAGTTCTTGTCTATGCGACGCTTCACGGAAATACGCGCGTCGACGGTCTGCCGTGCGTAGCTCTTGCAGCGCCTGCTCGTGCTTCACGAACTTCTCCGTGAGCTTGCGCTCCTTGCGTCCCCTCTTACCTTCATGACCCGCGGACAAATGCGACGCAAGTGACGCGGCGGATATGCGATTCTTCTTCTTGAAGCGACCCTTATCCGTGAAGTACGACTCAGAGGGCGACGGCGTGAGGCTCGCGGTGCCAGGGTCGAAAGATGAATCCGTAGCTGAAATCGGCGCGGAACTGTCAGAGTCAGGAGTGGCTGCCCCTGACGATGACTGACGCGAGAGAAGCGGCGAAGGGGAGGGTGAGGACGAATGTGAGGGCGGTGGGCTCCTCAAAGTGAGGTGCAGCTGCACCGTGTCATCGGAGAGCGACTGCGGGGGTGGAAATTGCGGCCAGGCCTTGCGGGTGATCGCATGCTTTGAAGATTGCGATGATTGGGGGATAGGCTGAGCTATTGTGGGTGTGGGTGTGGACAAGGGCGAGGGTGAGGGCGATCGAGACGCGCCGACGGGCACACGTCTGTGAACGAGGTGCGGCATCGTCGAAATGAGCGGGGAAAGCGCCCACGGCTTTGTATTCGATGCAAGATCATGTTCTAACGTCGGGTCAACAAAGCTGAAATATGGAAGTAGTCGTCGTGACGTCAGTGTCACTGCGATCTGTTGGTGGAAAAGGGTATGAAAAAGGGGCGCTCACTGCATGAACTTGAGCGCTGCACCGGAACCCCAGGGCAATTTCAGGGGACGGTCAAATGTGTTTCCAAAGAGCACATCATCCGCAGAGATGGGGCGAAGGAAACGTCCTGTGCATGCAACATCACACGTTAACGTGGCACGCACGGCTGGAGCAGCTAGGGGCACGAAGATGAGTCGAACAAACACACCTTGGACCTGTATGCTCCAAGTAATGCCCTTCCTGTCTTCCCGGTGAAAGTATTCGCTGTCCAAGACAGTTCCTTCCTTGTCTGTGAAACCCTTAATATATGCAAGAAGCTGCCCCTCAAAGGCGTCAGAAACAATATCGTGCGGCACGCCAGAGTTGACTGAAATGGGCACGAGCGCATCCAAGGATGGCCCGGCGACGACACGCAGGCAAGGCATTGAGGATAGAGGTAGCAAGAATGATGTAGAAGTAGATCGAAGAGGCGTTGTTGTGGAACTATATCAACGAAGGTGGCGGGCGTCAAATGGGGGCAAAGAATATCGTTACGGTCGCGATGGATGGAGTTCTCGGTCGTGTGGTACGATTTGAGCACTGTATTTTGCTTGGGGGGCAAGAATAAGAAATGGGCATGACATGGCTGAAATGGAGCGCCTGAATCAATTCCGAGGAGCGCCTCCAACGCAAGCGGAGCAATTGGAGCATTTGGAGTACGGTACTGGTGATCACGTTATCAACTACATCGGGCAGTCCATGGATATAAAATAGAGTGTCAAATAAATACACGCCAGACCTTTATGCTATAAAAAGAACTGGATTCCCGCATGGCATAGGTGGGTGAGTGAAATTTTGGTGCAAATAAAAGACCGGGTAAGCAAAGAAGAAAGACAGGGATATATATAACAAAGATGCCCCGCTTGGCACTAAGAAACCCATTGGTATCCAAAGTAAAAAAAAGGCTAGAATAGTCCCATTAAAACACCGCACAAGGTGAACATCAGTGTCAATGTCAAGCCAGGTGGTGGCTTGTCCCCAATCCATGGTAGCGCAGATGATGATGCGAGGGCCGACTGCGTGTGAGCATAAGTTGGGCCACACTTAGAAGTCGCGAGATCCTCTGCTGCACTGTATGTCTGCTCCAAGCCGTCGGTTTGGTTTGCCTGTTCCCCAAATAAAGCCATCACGCTCTCGCTGCAGCCAGAACATGATAGCGTGGTATTGGCCGGAAGGGGGACCCCAAACGGCAGTGAATAGATATATAGATCCGACGGGTTTGAGCTACTGGCGGCCTCCACGTAGCAGTAAGTAGACGTATTCTGATCCACCAGGCAGGCCACCTCTCGCATCATGCTGTACGTCCGCAAACCTGCAAAGTAGGGACAACGGTGTGAGCATCAGATTCGCCCGATCAAACAGCGAACGGGTACGTACTGGCAAGCGCCTGCAACACCATTTGATTCCTCTCACTCTTCTCTTGAGAGCATGCGACCAGCAACTCTGATGCAAACCACCCCATGTTGGCTGTACACTGATCCGCATCTACAGGAGTGTTACAGGTGCCCCAAATGTCAATGTTAAGTGCCGTGAGGTTTGATTGTGCCTGTGCGCAATCGGAGAAATAACGCATCAGCGCCCGAACTGAGATCAATGACCAGCGAGGTAAAAATACTAACCAGCAAAAAGAGGAAGATGTCTGGGATAGGAAGGAGAACGGTCGACATTGACGAAAGGGCAAGGTTTGTGTCATGTTTGTGAAAAAGGTCTGGCATGAGTTTGTCGTAAAGTTGCTGCCCAGCGTGGTGTCGAACGGCTGAGGGAATGGAGTAGGAAGCACGGGAGATGCCGGGATCGTAGGCACACTCTTAGAGGGATTGTTGGTGCTATTGGAAGTCGTCGATGGGAAGGCTATTCCCGAGGAGGTAGGCGAGGGTACGTCCGATGGCGCTGCGCGAACGTCGATATTTCGCCGATGTAGAACATGCGCTGAGTACCTGATCCCGTGAGCATTAACCCCAGAGGCCAAGTCAACACGAATTCCTGGTGAAGGGCCAGGTAGCAAATCCAAGAGGGGACACGAGGTAAAGCGTGTCAAGAGCATGACCAGAAAAGACACGAGTGGAAGAACAATAACCATCAGCGCCGTGTAGCATGCGATTCGACGTTTACGATCCTGAACGGTCAGCATGCTGGTCCCTGGCCCCTTCCTGTGGGCATCGCACTTGAGTGGAGGCGATGAGAGGGTTAGAGCTGGAGTCAGAGATCCCTGGGGAGATGATGGCGGAGAAGGGGAGGATGATGATACGGGAGGACTTGTGCAAGGAAAGGATCTGGGGAGGGGTGATGGAGGAGGAGTGAACATGAATGAAAGGAATGTCTTGAATAGTAGTTGGATGGATAGTAAGGATTGTGAGATTGAAGGAGTGTGAAGTAGGGGTGTTCGAAAAGAGATGAGATGGAAATGTGTCAGCCTGCTTAAGGTGGTCTATTAGCGGGGAAGCATAATGAACGAAAGAGATAGAAAAGCAGACCTGTATGAACCAGCACGACACGTCAAAGAGCCTGGGGATGCCGCCCAAAAGAAGGGCAGGCTGGGCGAGCCAGCGCTCTTTTGAATCAAAATCCAGGCTATTCCCGTTTGGAATAATTGACAGGCACACGGTGTGCTCCCCCTACAGTAGATACTGCCGATCATTCAATCACCGCTGAGGCGGTCTGGACCGCTCTGACACGGCAGGGTATTCAGCCGCTTAGCCTGTGTGCGAGGACCGCGCTCCGAGGATGGGGGTACCGCCGAAAAGACGAAAGAAAGTTGCTGAGTAGAATTGATTGTGGTGTCCCTCCCAGCGTCAGTGGACGAAGTCACAGACGAATCGAATTTGATGGGAAAACTGCACACCGAATACATCGAGAACGATGTGGACGAGTCGAGTCGTCGTCGGTCACTGCATTGAAGCGGAGTGTTTGGCCAAATGTGGCGCAAGGAACCAGCCAACGCGACTCTTTTCCCACTCTGCAAGCAATTTTGAACGCTCTCTGCTGCTTTACCCGTACCCGAGCCCAAGCCCCATCTCGCACTCCTTCCTCCTTCCCTCCTCGCTTATTATTGCAGAAAATACTTTACCCCTCCACTATTCCCAGCCGTCTCAATGTCCCACTCAACGCGCCCTTCCTCAACAGCACCGTGAGTGGAAGGCCCTTCATCTCTTTGTCCGAGATCTCTCTCACCTTCTCACGCTCCAGCCCTGCCGATAACTGGCGCAGTGGGCTCCGCCCACCCCCACGCGATGACCGCCCACAAACAGAAGATGTCAAGGCGACTAAGGGTCTGGACTTTGAGGACATGTTCCTCCGCCGCGAACTCCTCATGGGCATTTTCGAAGCCGGTTTCGAAAAACCTTCCCCAATCCAGGAAGAAGCCATCCCCGTCGCTCTAACCAGACGTGATATCCTCGCCCGCGCGAAGAATGGCACCGGCAAGACCGCCGCCTTCGTCATCCCTGCTTTACAACAGATCGACATCAATAAGAGCAAAATTCAAGTCCTCCTCCTCGTCCCCACCCGCGAATTGGCTTTGCAAACCAGCCAGGTCTGCAAAACCCTCGGCAAACACATGAACACCCAAGTCATGGTTACCACCGGCGGTACGACATTAAAAGACGATATTCTCCGTCTATCCGAGTCCGTGCATGTTCTCGTTGGCACCCCTGGTCGTATTCTCGACCTCGCGGGCAAAAATGTGGCCGATCTCAGCGAATGTCCCGTTTTTGTCATGGACGAAGCCGATAAACTCCTTTCACCCGAGTTCTCTCCCGTCATGGAACAGCTCCTCTCATACCTCCCCAAGACCCGTCAAGTCATGCTCTTTTCTGCTACATTCCCCCTCATTGTAAAAGATTTCAAGGTGCGCCTTCATTTAGTATGTCCTCTGTACCACAAACCGAATGCCAAGTAGGACAAACATATGAATGCTCCTCATGAAATTAATCTCATGGATGAACTTACACTTCGCGGCGTTACTCAATATTATGCCTATGTCGAGGAGCGGCAAAAGGTTCATTGTCTCAACACACTCTTCTCTAAGGTTCGGTCTACGTCCCATAGTCCCCTTGCTCTAATCTGACCTCTGTTTCCAAAGCTGCAAATCAATCAGTCTATAATATTCTGTAACTCAACAAATCGCGTCGAGCTCCTGGCTAAGAAAGTCACCGAGCTCGGCTATTCATGTTTCTATTCGCATGCAAAAATGCTACAGTCCCATCGCAATCGCGTCTTCCACGACTTCCGCAATGGCGTCTGCCGAAACCTCGTTTGTTCCGATCTGCTTACCCGTGGTATCGACATTCAAGCGGTCAATGTCGTCATCAACTTTGATTTCCCCAAGAACTCTGAGACCTACCTTCACCGAATTGGACGATCCGGACGATTCGGACATCTAGGTCTTGCTATTAACCTTGTAACCTATGAGGACCGTTTCAACCTCTACAGGATTGAACAAGAGCTAGGTACTGAGATTCAACCGATCCCTCAGCACATTGACAAGGGCCTATATGTTGCACCGAGCGCTATTGACGAGCCTACGGTTCAGAAGGCCCCGCAGCCGTCCCAACAAGCAGAACAACAACAACAGCAGCAGCAGCAGCCTGCCCCTGCACCACGCAATCCTCAGACCGCTCCGCCACGTCAGCCAGCTCCCCAACAGACTGTCTATCAAACAAATGGACAACCTGCCCCAAGGCAAAATGGAGGCACACCGGGCACAGCCACGCCGTCACGACAATACACTGGCTCTGTGCCAACAGCAGCAACCCAGCGAGGGCAGGTCCCTATCTCCCAGCGATGAGATTTTGCTCGATTGTGCGGCATGGGTCTCGTCTCGCTACTTCCTCGTCACTTTTCCTGGCATCATGACGCAATTGTAATCAAAGGGTAAGGCCTTCTTTGTGTACTTTTTCCCCTTTGGCTTTTCTTAGTTTTTTTTGGTACAATAGCTCGTCTTCATTGAGGTAGGCGGCACATCACTGTCTTATCTATATTCTCCGATGTTTAACTACCGTGATTTCAACCGTGCAGGGGATCATCCTACTTTCGTTTATCCTTCCCCTGACGTTTCCGTTCTCCTCCGCCTTCTTTGTGCCTTACCTTTGTTATGATTGCCTCAGAGACTAGTTACAGGGACCGGAAGGCCACTACCCATTGCGATGGTTGGGTTGCACATACTGTACACGTCGACTGGATGAATGTTGTCAACCTTAATACATTCCGCTTGTCGATGTCTTGTGCGTGCGGGCACTTAGTATTTAGTGTTCATGTTGGTGCCAGTGAGAAGGACGAGTAGTGCCAGTGCCATGGTGACGGTGACGCTCTTGACACATTCGAGGCTGCTGTCCGTCAAAATCGAGTTGGCATCGTGACTGTTCTGTGCACTTGCCCTACACACGTCACCGAGTGTCATCGCGGTGTTCTTGTCGTTCATGGCCCACACCAGGGGCGAGTATGCACTCTTACCAGTCCAGGTCACTTCCCCTGGGCCTCCTGCGAGGCACACCTCACTGACCCCTCGTTTCCGGACCTTGACGTCCCAGGCGTCAGAACACGACGACGACGATCACGTTCCCTCGCTGCCATCGCCAGAAGACGTCCCTCGCGCCCTGCGCCGCACGCGCCCACGATGGTCCCTTGCGCCGCCATGGCCACGCCTGCCCCTCTTCCGAAGGCAGTCGCTCGTCGTCCTCGTCGTCCTCGTCTTCTTTGGCACGGCCACGGCCGCCGTCCTGCGCTGGGCGCACGCCACATGGGATCTGCACATCATGCTCGACTTTTATCCGCGGCAGTGGTGGGCCCCCTCCCTTGAACCTCCACCGCCCCTGAGCGGGTGCTTCACCCCAGAGCGCCTCAGCCCGCTGTACAACGTCTCTGAGCGCGTCTTTGGCCCGCGCCACACCGACATTCACGCGGGATTGTCACGACTGCTGCTGCTGCCATCCTCCTCCTCCTCCTCCTCCTCCTCTGGCGGGGATTGCTACGACTTTGCCGGCACCGTCCAATTCCGGGAGGCGGAGAGGGAGGAGGATACGCATGCCGAACCGGTTTTGTTGCACTCGTTTTGGCCCGCGGGGAGGGCACCGTTTGGTCCAAGGCAGGAGGCTATGCTCAAGTCTGTCCTGGCGACTCAGCCGCGTGCGAGGTCGCGTCTTGTGCTATGGTCCGATAGGGACATGTCGGCCGACGTGCTGTTGCGGGCGTACGTCGAGCGGTACGGCGCCAGCGGGGAGAGGGGGAGGAGGATCGAGCTGCGCGTCGTGGACCTGCCGCTGCTCGCGCAGGGTACCGAGCTAGAGGATAGCGCGCTCATGCGGTCGCCCTTGTCAGACGGGTCATCTAGCGTCAGCAACGCAGATGCTGATGCGGAGCTCGTCCGCCTGCTCGTGTTATGGCGGTACGGCGGCGTGTGGGTGGACATGGACAGCCTTCTCACGCGCGACCTCATGCCGCTCCTCGAACACGAGTTTGTGACGCAGTGGAAGTGTGATTACGGTACGTAGAACAGTTCCTCTTGGCCGCATTGGCCCCCTCCCCCACCCGCCGCGCGGAGAGAACTCACATCTTTGTATTGTTCTTTCTACCTTCTTTTGTTTTAAAACGAAACGCATGCAAGATACGAGAAACACACCCCCGATGACGGGTGCACTCATGCACTTCTATCAACATTCACCATATTTGTGCGAAGCTTTCCACGTCCTCGCGACCTCACCGCCCCGTTCATCCGCGGACTGGGGCGCGCGGCTGTACGACAACCTGTGGCGCCGGTTGATCGCGGAAGGGTGGCCCCCTTTCAAAATCCTGCCCTTCTGCTTCTCCGACGGCCGCTCGTGCGGTCCCCAAAGTCAGCTGCTACCGGACCCACTGAAGCCTGACGGGCACGAGGAGGGTGCATGGGCAGCGGTAGCAATGGCGGCAGCTGGTTTTGGTTTCGGTTCCGGCTCCTCGTCGTCGCTACCGGTGGAACTACTCGAAGGAGGGGCCTTGGCTCAGCGATTGCACAAGGTGTTCGCCGTGCATCTGCGCGATCGTGGAAAGGGGGAGTTTCCAAGTCGGGGATGGGTGCAGCGGCTGCTGATCGAAAGATATGATCGGAGGCTTTCTGGTACGAAGTGAAGGGGTGGTCGTGCTGCAAATAAAATAGCTACCTCTACGTACGCGGACCCAGCTCAAAACGGTCTCCGAGTGAGTTGGGGGTGCAGAGTTACGTAAAGCTAAATATGTGCACGTGATGAAGAGAAGCCCGCTCACGTCTCCGTTCTGGAGACGGCCCCGTCAGTCTGTTCCCCTCCCCTCAACGAGCAAAATGTCGCAATCTCTTCGCGCGATCAAGCAATTTCGCATACGCGAGCTGATAGTCGCGTCACCGAAATCCAGAATACCCCCAGCGGCGAGCACCGCGGCCTCAGATTTACCCCAGCGACCGCCCGCAGCTGAGCCTTCCCGGAGCAGCGGCGGCGGCAGCGGCAACAGCGGCACACCGCTCAACCTCAACCCGTTCCTCCCGCACAAAAACCCCGAGTCCGGGCGGTGGGCTCCACCGAGGTATTCCCTCCGTCGCCAGGCAGAACTCGTCAAGCATGCGCGCGCCAGCGGGACGCTGCATCTCCTGCCTCCTGGCCCGAAAATGACCGCTGCGCAGCAACAACAACAACAACAACAGTCGCTGCTGGCAGCAGCAGCAGCAGCAGCAGCAGCAGCCACCGCTACTCCTCCCACTTCTTTTGTAATGAGAAAAGCGGGAAAATTTGCAGAGGGGGTGGAGGGGGTGTTGGAGGTAAGATCACGGCAGGGGCAGGAGACGCGGGAGCAGGGGCAGGAGCAGGGGCAGGAGGTGGCGGCGGAAGGGGAGGGGGGGTCGGCCGCAGGGCTGGATTCACGGGGCGCTGCTGCTGCTGCTGCGTGGATGAGATCTGTAGAGTGGGTCGGGACCGTGCGCGAGCGCAACGTTGCGGGTGCGGACGTCGGGAACCGTCTTTACGCGGGGAAGAAGAGGATGTTCAAGGGACACAAATGGGAGCGCGTGCGCGAGCGGCGCGTCGCTCGTACAAAGGTGTTGGTGCGCGACATGGACCAACGCGTGCAGCGCTTCAAAGGGGTGCGTTGTTGCTCATCCCTTTCTATCCTTTTTGCTTTTTTACGCTCGCTTCCGCTCCTTGCTGACCTTTTTTTTTTTGTCTTTCTCGGCTTTAGTACCGTGCCAAGGGCAAGCCGTTGCCGCTGGCAAGAAGGTCCAACGTGTTGAAGAAGACACAAAAGCTGCCGTTCTAGTGCCTGAACTTGCCATTGCAATTGCAATTTCACCTCCTCAACCCCCTTTATCGCGCCGTTCGATTCACCATGCGTTACGTGACACACCACACACCACATACATACATACATACATACACAACGATGCATTCGTAACGAATATGATATTCTGCGCGCGAAATGAACTGTCACCACGAGCTCACAACGATCTCTCAAGAACTAGTACTGCAACGCGTATCACGCTCCTGCAATAAATCACCAACCGCACGGCCTTCTACTCCCTAGGCCCACGTTGAGTGCGCTAATCAAGACCGACGGCTTCAGCGGACCCCTAGGCTTGGGTCTGTTGTGAGCGCGTGTCCCCTCGAATGTGCAACGAATCCTCCTCGCTTACAGATTGGCTAGATCCTCGGGTGTTCCACTGGAAGTGGAAAGCCGTCATGTGTGTCGCCTGCATCGATGTTGCTGTTGCGCCCGCCACTCACAGCTGTCCGATCGTGCCCCGTGGACTGTGTCGTGGCGTTCTGGAACTGGAGAATGCGATTATGGACATAGGGAGTGAAATTGCCCATCGGGGCGCTGGGGTGTCCGGCGCCGCGGTAATAACCCGCCTGTCTGTCAATGGACGATCCAGGTGGTGCCGTACCGTTCTGGACTGGCCCTAGACCCGCCTCCGATGCGTGGTGCACAGCATTTTCAGAAGACGCCAGCTGATCATTATCGTGTTTGATGGGTACATGAACACGTCCTGGTGAAAAGCACTCGTTCAGTGTCCCAGCGATATGGTGGGTCAATGGAGAGTGAGATGGAGGGCCCCGGGGAAGCGTGAGTTGTCGACGGTGGACCCCACCTTGATAGGCCACCGATGTGAAAGTGGAGATGGGATCAGAGAGCGAGAAGGAACCCCCTGGAGAAGGGATGCGCCGCCAATATATGGGATGAGGGGGCTAAAGAAGAGCCACAGATCAGCATGTAATGCTCATTCTAATTTAAGCGGTCTAGGCGTCGCCTGAGACTTGGAACTGAGTACTCACCGCATTAGATTTGTTGCTGACATCTGTGGGTGGTGACCCACCGTCAGCACAGCTGACCCGTCGAAGAAAGTCGAGGACAGGGGGAAAAGAAAAACACACGCGTTGTGATACAGCCAAATACTTCGAAATTGTTCCCGACTCTGGCACCGGCATGCGAGCCTTGATGAAATAAAATCCCCGTATCCCAAAACAATGTCGTGAGCTGCAGGCCGCCAGGGCTGAGCGTCGATTCTGGAAAGACCTCCTTGGGAGGTGAACGAATCTGGTAGCCTGATCGTCGCGTCGTCATGAAAGGCAAAGATGAGTGTTATTCCCGCGAGGGGGGGGGGGGGGGGGGGGGGAGAGGGGGGTAGAGGGGGACGGGGAGAAAGAGAGGGGAAGAACACGCAGGTGGGATGACTGGCTCGGAGCTGACGGGGTCAGAGGCTAGTGACGGTTTGGAGCGAGAAAAGGCGATGGACCGAAAAGAGATAAATGGCTGTGGACGCTGCCCGTAAGATACAAAATCGGAATAGGGTGCAAGCCCCAGCCCTATGAACGCAGGTAGTACCTTTCAAGGGCGGGAACGCCCGCGACGGAGATAAAGGCCAGCCCAGTCCAGGCGCCGCAGTTTAGGGTTATATAAAATTAGGAAAAGGGGAGCGCCCGGTGAAGCGTGGAAAGAGGACGGGGCAGGGTGTTTTGTTGCACATGGCGCGTGGACGTCCTGGAGTGGTAGGACGAGCACACGATCCTGCCGCGGGGGCAGCCCATTGGCTAGAGATGCCAGATTCAATCGCGTCGCCCCGAGTCCAGAAAGCACAACTAAGGGGTTCACGAATGAAAGCGATTGGACGATTTATTGGCGGGCCTGGAATCGACAGATGAGGATGGATGACGAAGCTTCTCTTCCGTCGTCGTACACTTACGGACCTTTGGGTTTGGGAGCCGTCCGTTGATTTTTGCCGCAGACACGAGCCATTGAGTGACTAGGTAGCCCCCGATCCGCCAAATGGAGGTAGGAGCGAGTCGGTAGCGTGAGGGACCTAGAACATGTCCGTCGTCTAGTGCTAGTGCGCATCTTACATACGTTCCAAGTCCCGACTCCGACTGGCTGGCGTCTCCCTTTGCCCCAGATCTGTACATTAAAAAGCCAATTATGATCCTAAGCTAAGTCCAAGTCCAGACAGCACAGCCGATCTTCATTCAAGCGGAGCACAAAGTTGACGCGGCTTCGATGGCGGCATATCCACTACCACAACTCCACTTATTCACCCAAAACCCCCCGACGTTGCCACTGATCGCCACGCCTCCTTGTCCTGCCAAGCCGCGACCCGCAACTGCTGCCGCAATCTGCGACATCGTCTGATCATCACTCGCGAGAACTTTTACGTACATTGAGCGCTACACAAACCTGAGACGCTCAGGGTCGGTCGAACCCAGCAGGTGAACTATTGCGTTTGGGCCTGGCCCGAATCTTGCAATTGACCACGAAAAGGGGAACGAACGCGGAATCACTAGAGGTAGGCACGGGGTTGACTAGATCTGACCGGTCACCAAACCGGTTTGGAGAGAAGCCATGGAGCGCCTTTACCATGCGGGCCAATTGAGGCGTCCTCAAACCGGACACGTTCCTGCCTTGAGGAGAAAACTTGAACTATCGCATAGATGGCAGTGAAAACATTAACTAAGAAGAACGTATGATATCCAAAATAAATAACATGAGGTCCCAATAGGGGTCTGTGGAGTGATCTGCTTGGTAGAGTAAGAGAAGGATAGCTAGGCGCCCTCGAGGTGCCGAGAGTTGAAAACAGTGTCGTGCGGATGACAGGTGATCCCATTACTGTATGTGCTGTTGCAAGGAAATCTCCAGGAACGGGCACAGGCACAGTAATAGCCATGATACGAGATCATGGATGCCCATATTAAATCTATATAAATAGCCATGAGGGGAAATCGCTGCGGACACGGACATTGACAGACCGCGGAGGAACGAGGAGATTGCCGGTCATGTGAGATTGCGACGCCATCTCAGTACAGACGACGATTGAGCTGTATGATGGGCATCCAACTGCCTGACGAGACATGCACAGCACCGACTAAGATGATGTCGCTGCGGGTGATACCATTGGAACCGATGCGCCACCGAGGGTCCCCTTGATGCAGTTCTGAAGCAGCTCCCTAAAACAAAGCCACGGTTAAGTTTCATTATAACCAAAAAAAAAGCATCGAAACTGCTCACACTCATGAACTTGTCGACCGAGCGGCCGATATGCCTTACAAATTTATCAAACGTGATTGGGTTACGATTCGGTGTCTCGTCCCTTGTTTGGAATTGGCGTTTCCACTCACTGTAGCCCGGCCACTATGGATGCAGAGATGAAGATGACTGCAAAAATCACGCCAAAAATGTACGCACATTGATCCGAATATGAACGGACGTCCTTCCGCCCACATTCACCTGCTGTACCGAGTCGACAAGCCGTCGGAAGTTTCCAAGGACCACGTCCGAAAGCGACATCCCAATCGTTCCGTCGTCTTGACGGAGGAAAATGGGCAGTTGCAGCACGGCATCCGTCACATATTTGCGCACATCTCGGGGAGTCTGGGGAAACCAGGGTACCTGCGGAACGATAGTACCCCTCGACAGGTCGGCCCTGTAGTCCAAGACCATTATAAGATATCCCCGCGACGACATCGCGTTGGCAGGGATAGCAACGTTGCTGATGGGAGCGATGAAAAATGCCGCTGGCCATCCCGGTGCTGAGTAGCCCACTTGGAGGAATTGGGAAGATGTCTTGAGGACTGAGGAAAAGAATGACTCGGTGTGGGACCCGAAAGTGAGCCCTATGTAACCATGCAGGAACATGTTTTCTGCGCCAGTGGCCGCGGCGGGGGCGTAGTACGTGGTTGGTGGGAAGTCCATATCTGGACAGAAGACTCGGTGGCAGTAGATCGAGGTGTAGGCGTGCACGAGGGCTTGTAAGAGGAGTCGTCGCGAGAACTAGAACTAGAAACGGGAGGAGAGCAATTAACATCACAGGAACTGATGATACCCTCTATTATATCGGCGAGCGGCAGTGCGGAACGGAGGGGGCGAGACGACAACGAGTATCATAAGCAAAAGAAGGAAAAACGCCAGGGGCCTGATAGGACCCACCAGAAAATGATGTTAGTGCTAAAACGAGTCAGCGGCTGGACACTGTGCCAATGACATGTTACATCGCAGACCACTGATCGCAGGGCAACAAAACGCTTTGGCTGCGCGCTCGAACGTGATGAAACATCTTGGTTGTGGAGAGATGGGCCAGCGAGTACTGCGGGCGTCCAAACTGAACACGCAAAACCGGATAGCGGAACGTGTCATCTTTCTACGCGTTGTCCTAGGTTCCAAGTCATCGAGGGGGGGGGGGGGGGCACCGCAACGAGCGGTTAGCTGAGCGAGCAATGATGGGAGATGACTAGAGCCGCGTCAGACACGGAGCTTTTGGACGCGCACCGCGTGGCACATTTGGGTGGCTTGACAAGTAAGTCGGCGAGAGGGGAAACGGGCGGGCTCAGGCTGACGTATCCAGATATCCGGACCCCATGGCACAGCATTGCGCATAACACCTCTCCGGAGGCCGGTATAGTGGCCCCGCATCTGATCCTTGGCGATCAGAATGAGCATTTACAATACGTGTACGTGCTTAGTTCCACTCGTTTCTAATTCTATACAACCCCATATGACTTTTTTCCCCTTGTAATCGTATGGGGCTGTGTAGCCCTGGCAGCCGAGCCGAACTTTGAGCCACCAATAGACCTGACAAAGACATTCCATCTCGTTCACGCGCTCCGCTCATGTGCTCGAGGGGTGTGGCCGAGGTGCCGCGGTTACTTGACAAGGCCGAAACTTTGAAAACTTTCCCCGCGTGCTTTTCACTGAAGTTGACGAGTCATTATTCTCTTTGTGGGATTTATCAAATCCAATCACACAAACACTGCGGCGCAGGACATTAGCGGCCCGCGTGTCCTTGATCTGCTACGGCGCTATGGGCGCCATATCAAGGGATGAGGCTATTTCAGGCTCCATTCCGCACTCTTAAATAACTCGAAGGTCGACTGCGTGCTGCGCGCCAGTTTCTCGGACTGCGACTTCCAGTCGGTGATGCATGTGGCCCGACAATGCAAAGACGTCTGGTAGCCTTGGGGACAAGAATTCCGTAGTACATCATCGCGCCTCTGAAATGATGGTCGCGGAAAGTGGGCGGTCGGCTTCGCATGTTTCTTCATGGGTGACTGAGATCAATCGGCAACGCTCGTCCAAGATGTGGTATGGAAGAGGTCTTTGAGGATCTAGAGGGTCTAAATCTCGTGAGATGAGATCGACGCAAGTTCGGGTACTTTCTCCAACATCAGCATCTCTCCAAACTCCAAAACATCCCTGGGCATTGTCTGTAAATGGGGATAACTAACCCCGCTACTCCGGCCATTTTGCCTCTAAAAGTTCAATACACCAGGATCTGAAATTGGCAATGAGGAGCGGGTTCGTGCCAGTGGAGCCAGTGGATGTTACAATGAACATCCGCCCAGTTGTCAGAAGATTGGTCTGGGCATTAACCATATAATAATATGTAAGCCATTATAAATACTTATATTGCAATTATAATACGTTATAATTGAATTTATAATGTGATTACAAAGCTACGACTTCATTTTATCTCCAACAAAATTTCCGACGGTAAGCAGGTCCACTGGTGGTTGGTGGGCATATTATCCCAGCACACTGGCAGCTGCTCTGCTCGTATCTCTCTTACACGCAAGGATATCTGGCTCTCATGAGAGTCCTCTGTAAGGGCCCAAATCCTTGCAGAGTCGCCCAGTATTCGTGCCCGCATGGGAGCCTGATTTTTCCATGCGAATTGATAGCCAAGTCGCGGTGTATCAAGTGGTACCGAGTAGTTACTCGGAAAGAGTGTCCGGTGTTTGGGTCGCATCATCATATATCCAGTATTCAGCCGCTCAGCTATGCAAGTGTTAGTAAAGGCCCATTTCATCGCTATCACGAAACCACGAGGCATTTTTCCGGGAGTAAGTAATTACTCGACACATGCTCACGGCACCGATTACGACATATTTCTGATCCGATGCATCTCCGTCATTGGAAGCAGTCTGCGAAAAAAAAAAGTTGGGGCTGCGAGCAGAAATTCCGGTCCCCAAAGCCACGTCGGCGGCGGAAACATGTCCGCGGTAGCTGGAATTTGCCGTCTTGATGAGGGTGTTGGAGATGAGCAAAGAGGTAGGTAGGGCAGAAAAGCTATGGCCATGATACATTATGCGATACAGTGTTGTGCGGTGGAGGAAAGGAGGAAGGCCAGGATCAGGATATGAATACCTTCTTCAACTTTGAAAAATCGCACTCTTCCTGAGTGCGAGGGCACTTGACTTTACCCTCATTTTGTGCCGACATCGCTTCCAAAGCCTGATGATTGATAGAAGTTATGAGTAACAAGATCCGAAGCGGGAAAAGAGGGAGACGGCATCCACTTGGCGAGTCACATGGTATGCACAGTTCTTACCTCTCTAGAATAAACATAGCCGTTAGGAAATGCCATCGGTGCATTATCCTCGTCCATAATTTTGCCACTTAAGCGACAGACAATGGTCGAATTAACATGATGACTGAATGGCACTTCTTCTGCTAGTTTGCCAAGCCAGGGATCACAGGCAGGACAGTCCTGGTTTTTCATATCGTTGTCGTAACATGTCGGAAGTTTCAGTGATGATAAACCGCCGTACAGAGCGAGATGCAGTAAGGGCTCAGAGGGTAAGGTATTGAGGCTGAAGATCGCGAGCCGAAACGAGTGGATGAGGTTCGACCAGCGATTGGAGTCGTACAGTCGCTGATTTGGGGGATCAAGACTTTACAGTATCAGTTTCGAGTGACCATACGTACTTTGTATGGGTTACATGTTGTTGTTCGCGGGAATGCGAGTAAAGCGGAGGCTTGTTGAATTTGCATCAAGTGGGTTTCTTGCCATGGTATCAGGTGCTTTCTGGCATAGGTGATAGCATCTGTCGTTCTTCGATCACGAGCTAGCTCGATGTATTCCTGAAGACGCAAATCAAACTCGAGTGTGCTCTACCGCGAGGTCAGTTTCAAAATATGGGTCCGGTAGGAGAGAAGTACCTTCAGCTTCCGAAGAGCATTTTTATTTTCGCTGCACCATGCAAGTGCCTCCGTACAGCGATGGCTACTCAGGGCCTCCTCTATTCGACGGATGTCCATGAATAAATCAATGTCGACCAGCTCCTATGGAGTTCCGGAAGATCGAGTGTCTGGACGGGTACAGATCCGAACGCCTGAAGCTTACCTCGATGCCCTTCTCTTGGGAAATATGCCGAGCAGTCTGTTCCCGACCATGGCGGAGGACCCAATCTACTATCCATCTGTCAAGGCGGGTGTCGACCCATCGGATGTATTCGGAGTCTTTGGAGCTCTGGATATCGTCGATGATGGCAAGATGCTTGCATCGCTCGTGCATGACGTTCAACGTAGGTAGACCTGCAGTTGCTTGCAGATCTGATAACTAATCCCATATGCCAAATGAGCGCCTAAACCAGGAACGATATGCATACGGACTTTTCGTTGGAGGCCTTCGACTTTGCCTATCATGACCTCAAGGGACTCGACAGCTTCCTGGGTATCTTGGCAGGAGTTCTGGGCATTTCTTGCAAGGTCATTGGAAGATGACTGTATGGCCCCAAGCTCACGCTCTATGTTCTTCTGGGCGGTACGAAAGACCTTGCGGTAATTCTCATATGGAACCTGATGGGGGAGTTAAGGCGTTGAATAGGAAGAGGAGAACGAAATAACCTTAGCGAATGGTTGTTCGAAGATGAAAAGGCCGTCCAAGTTGAGTCTGTTTGTTGCCATGGGTATGTGTGCAGGTGGAGAGAGCGAGGAGATGCTTACGTGATAATCGAGTGAGCCCAAACGCATCTCATACTCACTTACACCCACCACAGCACAGCACACTGCACCGTTCTCGCCCTGCTCATGTCCAATCAATACGCACATCTCTACCAGCCCCAGATCTATGATTATTCAGGTGCAACTGACCAGTATTCACCCCCGTCCGGGTCACCGCCACTGCAGTCCTCCCCGGTCTTCCCTCAACCTACTTCTCAACTTCGGCACGCCCATCCATTCTCCCCACCCATCTCCTCGATCCCTTTGCAGTACAACCTCCCCACCCAAGTTGCTTCTAGTCACCACCCTATTTCTGCACCGAGTCCTCAATATCCCCAACAACTCCCGCGTATCCCTCAAGTAGGCCCTTCCTCGCCACCCACAAGCCCAGTTTCCAATGGCGTTTCTCGGAGGCCACTACCTACACCTGGCGCACCCCCATCCCAACCTGCATTCCGGCCCCCTCTGCCTACTCCTGGGCCTACCCCAGTGCCCATTTCTCCACGGTCACGGACCCATAGTCGCCCATTACGCCCAGGCTCACTTCCAAGTTCTAGCATTACTGTCGCATCGCACCAGCCTGCTTCGTCCCTCCCGTCTGCTTCTCCCACTTCCCCTACGAGTGGCAGGCGGCCTCTTCCTCTTCCCCGCTCCGCCACAGGTATTTCCTCGAATTCTACCACCAGGAGTTCCAGCCCAGCTAAGGATGTCGTTAAACCGTCTTCGGCTTCGCCAGTGGCACCAACGGCGCCCCTTCAAGATCCATCCTCTTCATTCCCCCCACAAACCAAATTTGTTCCGTATTGGAAACGCACTCTTCCCGATCCTTCTTCGGACCGTGCAGTTTATGCATCTAGCTCGCATGAGGCCGTCAATTCAAGTGCTTCGGGATCTATGAGCTCTGTAGCATCACCTGGTGCTGGTCAGCTGCAGCGGGATCGCAGCAAAAGCTTCACCAGTGGGCGACCTTTACCACCGTCTCCACTCGATGGCTCCATTGGCAGACCTCCCGTTATTCCTCCCACAATTAGTGGCTTGGGAGAAAGTTCTCGGGAACTTCCTAATCCTGAATCTTCCCCTGTCAGAGCGAGCACTCGCCCGCCATCTCCCATCAAACCTGCTAAAAGCAGTTCCTCTTTACCTTCTACGGCTGGATCATCGGCCCTTTTTACACCTCGTCCCGTCTCCCCAATAAAGAGTTCCGTGCCGTCTCGTCCGATCTCTCCTGCTTCATCAGACGATGATGGGAAACTTTCCCAGAATGGGAATTCTCCTCAAAAGGACCGTCGGACACCGAGTCCACAATACGGAATCCGCGATTTACCCCCCAAATCACGGTCCGCCATAAGTCGCAACAATAGTACCAAGCATATTCGAGCGCCAGCATCCATTGAACGGGACACAGCGGATGAACCGCCTCGTGGCCGTTCTACTCGCTCATCGACACTTTCTCAACCTTCAATACAGAGTTTGCCAACACAGTCCGGTCATCGTGCGACGCGGTCAGCAGCGACGTTACGATCTGCTCCCATCCTCCCCCCCGTAGTAGGATCTCCTCAACCTCCTGTCTCAACTCCTGCCTCGCCCACTGGATGGCCGAACTCCCTCCCCCCTCTTCCTCGTGTACCCCTTCCTGGTGCAGGAGAACAAGCCAACGTCAACCGTTCTCGCAACTCAAGACAAGAATATGTCAACTTGGATGACGCACCGCCTCCTTCTCGGCGGCGCTCTCCTTCCCCATCAGGCGTTTCCTCCCGGACTGTGCATCGGATAAAGACCCGGTCTATGGCACCAAGTCCCCAGAAAGGTTTTGCGCATGATGTGCACTCCACTACACGTAGTTCCGCATCTGTTCCGTCGTCGCCTGAAAAAATTATAGTTAGTCTACCTCAAGCGTCGTCAGCCCCAACACATCAGGGGATTCGCAATCATTCCATCACCCCAGCAAACGTGCGCCAACTTCCAGTAGAGCGCCCCCGGCCCCAGCCGCCGCCTGTCTCTCGCCCTCCTCCATCTGCTTTCTCTCAGAGATTTGTTTCTGGAAAGCCAGCCCCAGCAGAACCACAAGTCACAACTACTAGAGTGATGATACCACATATATCAACTCCTGGGGGTAGTAGTGGCCATTCCGACGACGACGGGGGAAACCCTTCAATCTTTGTGTCTGAACCCGAGCTCCCACAGATCACCTTTTCAGATCCTACTGCGTCGTCTTTAGACTCGGATTACAGCGATGTATCCCCAACCGATGAGACAAGCCATGACCATGAGCACTTGAACAGTGCACCCATGCCAGCCACTGGTGGCGGGCGAGTATTCCCCCCAGCATCGTCCGCTCGTCGTGGGGGTGGCCTTGCGTGCGGGGGCTGTGGCGGCCCGATTGTAGGACGCATTGTTAGTGCAATGGGTGTCCGCTGGCACCCAGGCTGCTTTCGGTGTTCTGATTGTAATGATCTACTCGAGTACGTCAGCTCGTATGAGCGCGATGGCAAACCCTACTGCCACTTTGATTATCATGAGGTGTGTGATCTTTTACCGAGAACCAGGAATACGGGTGCTCACAATTGAGTGGTGAATCATATAGCGCTTCGCGCCACGTTGCTATCATTGCAAGACCGCCATTGTGGATGAGCGCTTCATTACCTTGGATGACCCTGAGCTCGGAAAGCGAACGTATCACGAGCAACACTTCTTCTGTTCCGAGTGTGGCGACCCTTTTCTGGCTCCCAGCATTGATCGCCAAAATGCTCAGGGCACGGGAGGTGTCACGTTCAAAGGCGATGGCGAGTTTGAGAATGACGATGTTGGTTTCACGGTGTATCAGGGGTACCCATATTGTGAGGCGTGCCACGTCAGGCTTCGCTCTCCAAAATGCAAGAAATGCAAGAAAATCATTCGGGACGGCATGCAAGCCGTGGAAGCACTGGGTGGGAAATATCACTGGCAGTGCTTCTGTTGTACTGTATGTTTCGTGTTGTTGGATAGCGCTCGTCCCTGGCGTGGCTTACTCAGAGCATACAGGGCTGCGAAACACCATTCGAAGACCCGTCTTTCTTTTTGCGGGACAATAAGGCGTTCTGCGAACGATGTTACAGCATCATTCTCAAGAGCGAGATGTGATCATACAGTAGCACACTTGTTTATCCTTTTTTTTTACCATCACCCTGTCACGACCACGACCTGTCAACGACGGCTTTGCTGTATGCTCTACGGTAACCTATTTATCTCCCGCGTGTCATTCGCTTCGGCGAACCAGTTTCATGAGCGCATGGGTCAAGATCACACAGCGCTAAACAATTTAGATCGTCACTGCAGGATTATCATTGAAGTAATTGCCTTGTAGAGTGTCAAGGTGTGTATCAGGCTCTAGGAATCGCTGCAAACGATGTGATCCTAGTATCGAGGCTACCTCCCCTTCCCGATATTCTCTCGATTCTAGAGCATGTGGCGCCGGGACGGGAGGAAGCTTCACGAACACATCTCGCGCGTCTCGCACGGCCCGAAGATAGGTTTGGAGCGGGACACGGGGGACGTGCTGTTTCTCTTTTGCCAAGATGCACTCTATCGTGCCGTACTTGCGGATGTATTGTAGCGCCCGGTGCGGGCCAATGTTCCGAATGCGGGGGGCAAAATCCGTTCCGAGCAGGAGCGCAAAGTCGACGAAGGCGCGCGCGTCGAGGTGGAGCGCGGACTGCACCTCGGAACCCGAGATGAGCAGGAGGGCTTTGTCTCTGCTCGTGATATTGCGGAGGAGAGGTGCCCCGTATATGAGAACGTCCTATTAGAGTGTGGTAAAGTGGGTGAGCAGGGAATGGAGAGAGTAAAGAGGTGGAGAGGGAGGAGGGGGGGGCGCAGGCATGCAAGGTATTATACGTACGGTGTCTTCGCTGGCGACGTAGTCCGCGTAGCCGTTCAGTACGAGAGAACACGCGAGGGCCTCCGCCTCGTAAGGGCCGGTGGACTCGATGCACGGCACGCCCATTGCGTGCAGGATATCCTTGCTCTCCTCGTACGTGACTTCGGTGGGGGGGTTGTTGCGGCGAAGGTACGACTGAACCATGAAGGAACTCTTCTCTTGGAGGGACGCGAGGATAGTCTCGGTCTGTGACTCGTCAGGGTCCACAGCCTCACCTGGATCCGTGAGCCTCTCCCAAAGTTTACCTTCTTCTATGGTCAGCTGGTACTGGGTCTTGGACATTGCGGCTTGGACTTGAGCGTCAGCAGGATCCACAGATGCAGAGGGATGAACCAATGGGAGGGCAGATGAGAGCACGTCCAATTGGACTTGAGCGGTAGCGGGCTCCACAAGATCTTGCGAAGCGAACACCGATGGCGTGGCTGAAACGACACTTGTCGGCATCACTTCTAGTTTGGCCACACCACGACGGTATTGCATGTAGAGATCGGCCAGGGACGAAGCCAGACCCTGCCATTTGTCGCCCTCTTGGTAGTCTTCTTCAGGGAGATCTATATCTGGGGTAGTGATATAGTCAACGAGATCGTGTCTACCCTCGCTTTGATCGAGCATGCTGGGAGAAAACAATGGCTGCTCAAAGTGGTAAGAGTCCGGATCATCAGTTCCAGTACTGTATTGGCTGCGAAACCTAGTGGGCGGTGTTTACATTTCACGGGAAGCGATTAGGAACGCAACGTACACCGCATCAATTTCTTCGGGTGTTATTACCCCAGTAGTAACAGACACCGATAGGCCGTCCTCATGATATAGTTCGTCAAGATCCACTTCATCAAGCCAAGCGGTTTCTCTTTCAGCCAAACTGGGTTCTGCATCCGCGAGATAGCGCCGAGTATGAGCTGTGAATGACAGCCGGTCCGGGTAGTCCTCAGAAACCAACTGGTCCTCCAAACTGGACATTTGGTTTCGAAACGATGTCATAATGAGTCGACGTTCGTCTTTGTCAAGAAGACGCAACGTGTCCAAGCCTCTTCTCAGGGCTAGTAGCCGTTTTAACCTGTCAGACTCAATTTCTCCCCTGAGAGCGTCTGTACGCCTTATGTGTCGCCGCCGATTTTGCTGCATTGTGTCAATAATGCAGGAATGAGCGTAGGGGGAAACACACACACCTCGCTAGTCTTTGCTACGGTCCTTTCTTTACCATCAAAAACGCATATAGCTCGAATGTCGTTTACCCTGAGCTCGTTAATGAGACGATACCATCCCAGGACGTGCCTGGATTGGTGTGGCATGGGGGAAAAGTGGAAGCGTTGTGTGACGAGAGTGCCATCTCTAGAAATCAACCAGTGAGATAAAAGGCGAAAGGTAGGAAAGCCCTCTGCAGCAATCACATTACGAGTGTCTTACTGGAAAGGGATTTAAGACGATTAGGTAGCTGTGTAATCACCTGCGGACTTCTTGGGTGAGGGACGCGGTAAGGGAGCCAGCAAGAAACACGCACCAGGCTCTATGCAGGAATGGCGTGAGACCCAAAACGCCCATGGGGTCGCGCCCCTTCGAAATAACGAATAACGACGACGGCGCCTAGTATAGGAGGTGCGACCCCGTTTGGGTAATCAACACGTTACCGCCTCTTCGCGCCAATTCGACCCGCTACCTTGCTCATCAAAAAACTTGAGAGCAAGCCAGTCAGAGTACGTTGGATGTCATTTTTTATACTGTAAAGGGCCATCACCTCAGAATCTTTCATCACTAGCTCGCTTGCTCACTGCCCTCAGCTGACTTTTCAGTCCCACCCGACGCCCGTCTAATCTGCCATGTCTGTGATGCTCACAAAGTTCGAATCGAAGAGCAACCGCGTGAAGGGTGTGTTCATGAAGTCACAGAATACCTGCAATTTCTAATCACTCTCTCCTAGGCCTCGCTTTTCATCCAACGCTGCCGTTGCTCGCGGCTTCCTTGCACAATGGCAGTGTCCAACTATGGAATTACCGCATGGGTGTCTTGGTAGATCGGTTTGAAGAACATGAAGGTGACCTTGCTACACTTAATCATCGTTTTGGGGCGCTGACATATATGAAGGACCGGTTCGCGCGGTCGCTATCCATCCTAGTAGGCCACTATTAGTGACCGGGGGCGACGACTATAAGATCAAGGTCTGGGGTGAGTCAATGTGCCTTTAATCCAAATATTCTGCATATTCATCGCTCCTAGACCTTAGGCCACAGAATAGAAAATGTCTTTTTACTCTGCATGGACATCTGGACTATGTGCGAACTGTCCAATTTCATCATGAAATGCCTTGGATCGTGCGTAGCAACCCACGTATCTTCCTCGATTGCGACTAATCCCCATAAATCACGTAGATATCCTCCTCAGACGATCAGACGATCCGTATATGGAATAGCACATCCCGAAACTGCATAGCCATTCTTACTGGCCACTCCCACTATGTCATGTCAGCCCTGTTCCATCCCAAGGAAGATCTCGTTGTGTCCGCATCCATGGACCAGACTGTCCGAGTATGGGATATCTCTGGTCTACGCAAGAGTACACCCAATGCCGCCCCGGGCACATTTGACACATTTGATAATTTCTCAACGGTCAAGTATGTTCTGGAGGGTCATGACCGTGGTGTCAACTATGCTGTCTTCCACCCAACCCTTCCCCTCATCATTTCTGCTGCGGATGATCGCCAAATCAAGCTGTGGAGGATGAGTGACCTGAAGGCGTGGGAGGTCGACGCCTGCCGTGGTCATTTCAACAATGTCTCCAGCGCCGTCTTTCATCCTAAGCACGAACTAATCGTATCATGCGGAGAAGACAAAACGGTCCGAGTCTGGGATCTCGCTAAACGGTCTGCTGTACAGACCTTCCGCAGGGAGCACGATCGCTTCTGGGTCCTTGCATCGCATCCCGAGCTTAACCTTTTCGCAGCGGGTGCGTACTTGCTACAGCCATGGACACTAGTTAACATCCTCCATACGAGCAGGTCACGATAACGGTCTCATTGTCTTCAAGCTGGAGCGTGAACGCCCAGCCTTTGCTCTTCACGGAGATACCGTGTACTACGTCCGGGACAAATATGTACGATCACACGACATCAATACGGGTTCGGACATCGGACTTCTCAGTGTGCGCAAGTTTGGCAGCCCATATGTACCTCCGAGGACACTCAGTTACAACCCGGCGGAACGTGCTGTCCTCTTGACCATCTCGTCTGATAATGGGCTGTATGAGCTCACAAACCTTCCCAAGGATATTTCTGGGGAGTTGAAGGACTCCTCGCTTGAAGGGAAGCGCGGCTCAGGGCAGAGTGCCATATTCGTTGCCCGCAATAGGTTTGCTATTCTCAACAAGACAACGCAGGTACGCCAACCAACATGTTTGGGGCTATCTAATTAAAGTTATTACCGAATAGCTCATTGAAGTTTGCGATTTGACCGGCGCTGTTGTCAAGAGCATCAAACCGCCTGTTCAGACGAACGAGATCTTCTATGGCGGTACAGCTAGCCTCATCCTCAGCTCCACAAGTTCGGTTGTTCTCTTCGACATCCAGCAACAAAAGACCATTGCCGAGCTTAACACTCCGCCGGTGAAGTATATCGTGTGGAGCCAGGATGGGTCGCAAGTTGCTCTTCTAAGTAAGCACAGTAAGTGTCCTCTTTATCCCATCCGCTGTAGAATATAATCTCACTGTCCTCGTTACGTTCAGCCATCACAATTGCCAACAAGACCTTCTCCCAGAATACACTCATTCATGAGACTATTCGCATCAAGTCTGGCGCGTGGGACGACTCAGGCGTATTCGTTTACTCCACTCTAAATCACGTCAAATACTGTCTTCCGCAGGGGTCTGTCTTCTACCTCCATCACATGACTTGCGGTTAACCCTCATAACTACAGCGACCACGGGGTCATTTGTACTCTTGACAACCCAGTCTACTTGACGCGTGTCAAGGGCAAGGTTGTGCACTGTTTGGACCGGTCCGCTCGCCCTCGTACCATCACCATCGACCCTACAGAATATCGATTCAAGCTTGCGCTCATTCGTAACAATTATGAAGAAGTCCTTTATCTCATTCGCACATCGAGTTTGCTAGGCCAGAGCATTATTGGTTATTTGCAGCAAAAAGGTTTCCCTGAGGTACGCAATAGTAGTGTCTTCTAAACAGGCGTCACCAACTTCCCTCACACCGATAGATTGCACTGCATTTCGTTGAGGATAAGAACACTCGTTTTGACTTAGCTATCGAGTGCGGCAATCTCGATGTCGCGCTTGAGACTGCCAAAGCAATCGACCGTGCTGAATGCTGGAACCGTCTGGCTCAGCAAGCACTGAAGCAGGGGAACCATAAGGCACGTAACCCTTCTTATGCTGTCTCAGGTTTGGTCCGAACATCATACTAGATTGTTGAGAAAGCCTATCAGCAAACCAAAAACTTCGATCGCCTCTCGTTCCTGTATCTTGCAACCGGTAGCACCGATAAACTGATCAAGATGCAGAAGATTGCAGAGGCGCGTGGCGACCCAATGTCTCGTTTCCACAACGCACTATATGCGGGTGATGTGCGTAGTCGTATCGCCGTACTGCGTGAAGTTGGCCTCCGTACGTACTTTTCTGTCCTTGTCCAAAGTGCCACAGGCTTATTGGTGCGTTACCTCAGACCCTCTCGCCTATCTGACGGCCAAGACGAATGGCCTTGAGGACATCGCCCTCGAAATCCTCGAGGCTGCTGGGTTAAATGAAGCAGATGTCGAGGATATTCCGGATTTCGGTGAGGCGAACCTGAAGACCCCATCAATTGTCACCCCAACTGCGAACCTCGTGTGGCCGACTGTCCCTGGCGGCGAGAGTTTCTTCGACCGCGCTCTCGTTAATGGGAACCTTGAGACTGGGGTTGAGCCTCACGTCAATGGTGATGCTGGGGCCGCATCTGTGGCTCTTGATGACTGGGCGAAGGATGAGGAGCAAGACCTGGCAGCTGACGAAGATGGGTGGGACCTTGACGCAGGCGGTGAAACCCGGGCTGAAGAGGGAGAGGCGGCTGAGGACGTCGACATCGAGGAGACCGAGGAGCTCGGGCCTGGCGCTGCGCCAGGTGTCGACGAGACCGAACTTTGGACGCGCAATTCGCCATTTATTGGAGACCACGTCTCCGCCGGATCTTTCGAGACAGCGATGCAGGTTCGTCCGATTGGTGGCCGCCCCGCGCAGTACAAAATAATAACATCTTGCTCTACAGCTACTCTACCGCCAGTTTGGGGTCGTCAACTTCACTCTCCTTAAACCGCTTTTCGTGTCTACATTCCGGTCGTCACACACCTATTTGTCACCGCTAGCGTCGCTTCCCTCGCTGCAATTGCATATCCGTCGCGACCCCGCAGAATCATCCCTTTCTCGAGTATTACCCGTAGCAGTGCAGAACCTTCATCAAATACGCGCGGAGCTGTCGGAGGGTCTCCGTGCAGTGTCCGGTGCAAAGCTTCCCGAGGCGCAAGCGACGTTCCGCTCTGTCTTGCAGTCGCTACTCTTCGTCGCCATTTCATCGGACGAGGAAGCCAAGGAGGTAAGAGTCATCTGATCTTGCGTGCTAATCTTTTTATATACTAACTTGTTGCAGTGGCGTAGTACAGTGGCCACTACTCGTGAATATTTACTCGGTGTATCGATTGAGCTCGAGCGCCGCCGTGTTGCGCAAGAAGAGCCAGACAACGTCAGGAGGGGTCTTGAACTTGCGGCGTACTTCACCCATTGCCAAATCCAGCCCCCACATCTGCAAATTGCCTTGCGCAGTGCCATCCAGGTCTTCACGAAAGCAAGCAATGCAGGGACTGCTGCAAAGTTCGCGCGGAAGCTGCTTGACCTAAATCCAGACCCAAAAATAGTCTCCCTGGTGAGATAATCTCGCCTTAACGTGTGGAGGTATTACTAATTAGCATTAGGCACGACAACGCATTGCCGCCGGAGACCGCAACCCACGAGATGCCGTAGAGATCTCATATGATGAATTTACAGAGTTTGAGATCTGCGCAGCGAGCTATACGCCCATATACAAGGGCTCGCCGAGCGTGCGCTGCCCTTACACAGACGCGGCGTTCCTTCCTGAGTTTAAGGGCACCCTTGACCCGCTGACACGCTTGACAGAGATAGGTGCCGTTGCTTCTGGGCTACCAGCTCCACGGTAGTTAGTTTCAGATGGATCCCTAGATATTCCAACGAACGAATCCCCCCCTCGTTTCCTTTTCCTCTTTGTCTTGTTATTTGAAATTTTGGCACGTGGGCCATTATTAAGAATCACGAGATGGAGCCGCGTTCTACCTCGTCGTATCGCATACATATACTACTAGTTGAAAAAGAAACTTATTCACGTATTCGTGCGGCAGCCATATGTATTCTGACACTCAATCACCCTCACCTTCCTCTCGTGAGAAGGACTCCGCCAACTCTGTAAGAATCCATTCATCACCAAGTCCAGTGTCTTCCGACCCAATCGCATCAGGGAGCGTCCCCCCCGATGGTACCAAATCTCGGACGCGTTCAGTCGCTGCTATTCTGCGCGATGCTTCAAGCCCCTTCAATCGAGACTTTTGTATTATTACTCCCTTCGACGACGAGGTTAGACGTGACGCAGAGTTTTATCAAAGTTAGTTCGGCGTATGTATGCGTATATATGCGCGGATATGCGCCTGTGGTACGCCTGGCAGAGTACGACACTGAAAATGGTCACAGATCTGAAGGATAAGCAACTCGAGATCATCGCCCTGATGAACAGTTGGGTGTTCTCGCGCCTCATTGCAGAGAATGAGAAGGCGGGGGAGTCGCTCTCCCGCGAGATGGATGCCGTCGTAGAGGCGGAGAGAGAACAAGGCAGGTCCCTCTTGCCGCGTCTTCTTTCTTGTCTTCCTGGTACGCAGGCTCTTCCCCCTCTGCGTCTCTTGCTCCCCTCCGGGCCTCGCGCTTGCGGAATACCCAGTTTTTTGGCACTTTTTCAGGAACAAGCATTGACGGTTGTGGCAGAACGAATGCGCGTACAGCTAGAGAGTTGCGTCTCCAACATCAGGGCTGCGCTCGCCAGCCTGAGCCGGGCGGTGATGTAGTAGTTACCTTGTACGTGTACGTATTGTATGTGTAACGACCGACAATTGTCGGTTTTCAATGTCGGGCTATACCACATATGGAAATCCAGTAATTTAGTGCCATTCCGTTCCGGCGGCATGCACCATGATCACAGCGTGACGGCAGCAGCGACACCCTCACCCCTCGGCCACCTCAACGTCATCTTACAAGGGCTACAGGCCACAGGATACCAGAGTATACTTGAAAAGCTGTTCGCGCATCTACACACTCCCCTCGCGACCCAGATACCCCCGCCAGTGCTGACATGAGTGCCAGTGCCCAGCACTGTTCTTTCGTCCTCTTGGCCGAGTTCGATATTGATCGTGGTGCCCAACTCACATATCAATTTCCACAGCCGCTAGGAACGGATGAAGGGTGCGTCATTGGCTGATCGTTTCCCACTGAATCGTATCTTGACCCTCTAGAACCTAACAAGGCTCCTCGCCAACTTGATGCTACCCGACGGCGCTGAGAAGCATCTGGAGGACTGGACAATTTTCTTTTTGAATCAGACGCCTTTTAATACGATCGCGCCTGTGCTTGCATTGGATTTGCCAGACGGTGTGGGAAAGGAGGACAAGTCTGAGCTGCTTTACGTTCTCAATCTAGTGCGAACGAAGCATGACAAGACTGTTAGAAGGTGAGATGCCCCACAATGCCAGAAACTTCATGCCGATGCAAATCACGTTTGTTTAAAAGAGGTGCTGTAGTGAAGGCCATGGCGATATGTACGCCGCATCCTTTTATCCAAGTATTCAAAGTGCGCCATTGTACACGCTAATCCAACCGACTACCGGGCAACTGACATATATATGCGGCTAGCCCGTGCTTCTCCTGGCTCTCGACGACTATTTCTCATCGCCGTCCCAAGATTGTTTGGCGCGGCTATTCGACTCCATCAACTCGATGGATCTGTCCAGTGTGCCAGTCTTGACGCGTTCTGAGAAGCTCATCATGCGCAACTCGGAACGTAAGGATGTCTTTATCGAGAAGTTCACCTGGCCGTCCGCTCCAGAGGCGTCACACCAGCTTGGAGCACGTGGGAATCACCGGCCAACGAACTCCGTCGGATCACATTCCAGCTTCGATGAGGGCATCATGATGCGAACCAAGGACAGCATGGAAGAGCGAGGCCGTGCAAGCTCGGATGCGAGTGCCCGGACTGCGTCCGTTTCTCACCACAATGGAACCCAGCATTCCCCATCCGAGGCGTCCCTATCCTGGGGTGGCAGCACTGTCTGGGCGGGCGATGAAAGCGGCTCTGTTGAACACGCTGCTTCTCCTGGAGCTGCTTCCAGTTACGGAAGCCACGGGAGCTCGGTAGCAGCTAAGGGTGGTCGAAGGTCGTTAGATACCTCATCGAGTTCCTCCCATGGTCAGCCCATGCGTCCGCCAATAAACACGGGGACGTCGGACCCCCGCCTAGGAACAAAGGACACGCACTACTACCACACGACGATTGACTACAAGGGTCACCAGCTGCCGATCAGGGTACCCTTGTATATGTTTCCGCAGGAGGTTGGAGACGTGAGTGTTCCTTTATCGTTAGCACAGCACTACTGCGTTGCAAGAAACTGACTCACGCAACACAGTACTCCCTTATCCAGCTCATTCAAACCTTCTCGACTGCTACCATAACTGGACCTTTGCATCCTCACCTCCATTCTAATGGAAGCCTCACCCACCCCATCATTCTGTTATTCAATGCGCTTGTAACTGGCAAACGTATCATCTTCCTTGGACATAATCGCCCCGCTGGCCAGGTGTCCAGTTATGTGCTGTCTGCATGTGCGCTAGGGTCAGGCTGTGGCATTATACTCCAGGGGTTCATCGAGCGAGCTTTTCCTTATGCCAACCTCACAAATCGGGATGAATGGGAATCAGTGTAAGAGTTCACCACTGCCGCAAGGTAACTGGACTAAGCTAATATGGTTTGCCTTGACATACTATTAGCCCAGCGTTCATCGCCGGCGTAACCAATCCTATTTTCGAGTCATCCGGGTGTTGGGACCTCCTGTGTGACGTGGGCGGCGGCCGCATGATCGTGTCCAAGGACATCCATTCATCGCATCCTCCGTCTGGAACACAAACGGGACCAATATCGACCCTTACACGCTCCGGAACGCTCAAAGCTGAGTCGTCGATCGGCAGTGAAGATGACCTTGGCCGCCTTCCCGGGCGAGAAAAGGAAACGCAGAAAAGTGATTTTACTGCCAAGGCAGATAGTGCCGATAATGTGTTCATTGAGGACGTGAGTACACAGGATGGTCAATGGATCTCCATCCATATTAATGCGCGTCCTATTATCCCCGTTTTTTTAAGATCATTGCAGCCATCAATTTCCATTTCGGAGAAAGTTTGGTTAGAGCCCGCTTCGTAGAATATGTGTGGCGTTTCGTCAGATTAGCGTCTCGATATGAGGAGGACCTTCTTGGGACAACAACTATAGGCTTTCCTGGAGTGTCATTCAACGAAGGCCCTGGTGATACTTCGCAGTTGGGGAGCGGGGTCGTCTTTCTCGACGATACTGTTGGGTCCAGGGAAGTGACGGCGAATGCAAGCAGGATCGAAGGCTGGCGTCGAACTGCGATGTATCGCATGTATCAAGAGGTAATGTATTATCTAGCTAGTCCAAACGGGGATTTCTCATAACGGCTTGGCCCACTCCTTCCCCGCGTAACAGCACTTTAAGCGCTACCTTGCAACTAGTGCCATCCGAGGATTTGACATTAATCATCAATTATGGCGACTGCGGAACGTAAAACACATGCAGGATGCCGAGATAGAATTGATAATGCGAACTATGGCAGATGCTGTACAGACGTACGATCAAGTGGTCGAGGTGCGTCGCTGCTGCGTACCAATGACTCACTCTCGACAGTACCCCCTGACCTATCCGCAACAGCTTCTCTCCCTAACTCCTCCGCACAGTGGTGGCCTTCTTCCCCTGAGCTTCGGGTTGTTCCACCAGCAAGAATTGGTACGAGACCTGACTGTTAACTTGTTCACACAGCTGCGCATGTTTCCCGTGAGTCCAGCGTCCATGGACCGTAACCTCCTGAATCTCATGCATGCATGCCTGCAGGTTGGTGTGCAGTTTCTGCAAGCGCTGAACCATTTCCAGCGCTATGCATATGTTAGACAGGCACATGCCCGGGAGTTGCGAGGCAGCAGCGTGCGAGACCCCTCTGGCCATGGCCAGCTAGCACCACACGCTACCTTCTCGAGGACCCCATCCCACAGGAGCGAACTCAACTTGGGTGCGGGTTGACGACGTCACAAAACTTGTATTCATCGTGTATCATTATACGATCATACCATTCGCCACTAGATGATTGATCATTATTCCAGTCATTTCTCTAGACTAATTTTATGACAGTGAGCCATGCGGTACATCCTTCGCTCTGGGTTCACACGTGGGAGACTGCCGCGTAGCCAACTGGGTGGATGTCCACTGAATCGAAGCAACGCGCTGGCTGTCAGATAATTTCCGAATCGTGTGAAGGTGCAGAGAAAATGATGTCCGCTGTGCGCCCCCAAGTGCGACAGATGGCATAAGCGTGGAACGCATCCAGACAACAAGGAGACATATCAAAGAGATGAAAATGAAACCTTGGGAAATCAATCCTGAGGCTATCCTCTACAGATGTGGCGAGCCAGTTTGGAACAGCTAGGAAGCCATCAAGCCGTTTCATGGCCATACAGTGAACAGAGAGAGTGGTCAAAGTTCTCCATCCTTTTAGAAGAGAGGAGCTGAACCCAACTAGTGAAAGCAACGATTCGTATGTGGAGAAGTGGCCCCACCCTTCCACACCACAGTATCCAGTAGGTGCTGGGAGATGCGGTGTGATGCATATGGTGTCCTACCTGTAGGGAATCTGAAACGTATGAAATAATGTGCATTGCAAAATTTGCCCGCACAGCTCACGCTCCAGAAGCGGGGGCCGGACACCACATCATGGAGAGGGAAAGCTTCTAGTCTTCACCGTCCATCTAGACCACCTCCTAGTAGCACAGCAGGGCATCCATAGAAGTATGTTGCTAACTCAAGGTGGGAAGGACTAGACTGTGGTAGACACACTTACACGCTGCTATGAGAGCACAGGAGTACAGGCAGCAGACCCATCAGGCACGTCAAGTGTAGTGCACAGTACACGTTGCGCCACGTCCCGGTTCCCACGAGGCCCGGACAAGAAGAAAAGGAGAGAAGAGGATTGTTGGGACGGCGTCCGGGGTGGGTAGTCGCAATCGCTGTGGTGCTTATGGACTTAATTTCGACGAATTAGAGAGGTAATTGGATCTGAGGCGGAAGCGGAACGCCAAGGGGCACCAGCGCGCAGTTGGGCATTGCATATTGGCAGTGCCAGAGCCCGTGGCGTAAAACTAACTCACGCCATAACACGTGAAAGCTTGAAGCACGGGGCAATGGCCGCGTGAAAAGCCCGGCTGTCTGGCGCGCGTTGCCTTGATGTCATCTCGTTACTGCACTGCCATACGCAGCATAAGCCATAGGGCGCTGACCGTATGACAGTACAGCACAAAATACTAGGCTTCCTACGGCCAATGCGGGGTTACGGATGCAGTATACTAGGAGCCAATCAGTGGGTTAATGGTGATATGACGCGGCGGGTGCAATGTCTCCTGTCAGCTAAGCTGTGGATGAAAGCAGGGGGAAAGATTCATGACATCATCCTAGGGCATAGAACAACCCACTTTCCTTGGGTATTTCCCTCACGCAGTCAAGCTTGAGGTAATGCACAGAAGCCCAAAACTAAAGCAATCTAGATCCTGAGCCATGACGATAAGTACAGGTAGTAAAGACCTCGGGTCATCGATACGTACAATTACATCAGGAGAGCAGCATACGTGGATTAAGCTAAACTTACTAAACCATACTTCCGACCGCTGGGATACCTTTTTGACCTATGATAGAAGTCTGAAGTGTCTCTAGGGGTACGGGTGCCGATGTATCCTCCCCGAAAGGTTTCTCCCGAGGGTTCAGGGCTAACCATATACCGAAGCAGGCCACAGCCACCACGACGGCCACAGGAATGACGATGGGAAGCAGTACGACAGTAGGTAGGTCGCCAAATGTCATCCAAAAACCCTGGATCATAAAGAGGAAAAACGCCCACACGAATGCCGCCAGTGGCAAGCTGTGAACGATGGCAGTAGATTGGAAACCATGGCTGGTATTGTGGGTATCTAAATATGCAGCCTTGCGAAACATAAATGTTAATTATGAACTAGGGGAGGATGTCAACGTGCTCACTCCAACGGCACTGGATGTGCCGACAAGCTTATGCTGTTCTTGGAAGAGGACAAGTGCAATCCACAGGCCGAGGATGGAGAGCAAAATTGAGGCTTTGTTCAAGCCAGGGCAATACGAGATTGGTATAATGAGAATATTAGCGCTGTCGAAGATCGAAGATCAGTCTTTGTGCTTCCAGCTTCCTAGTAAAGCTTGCTTACATCATTAAGGCGAATAGCTTTTTCAAAGAATAGAGAGGAAAAAAGGATAAGAATATATACTACGTCTTATGGTAGTATTTGGCTTACCCATATCATTTTCTGCTTCAGGTCTTCACTCTGTCGGAAACAAACTTGTTCCACCTTGACCTATAACAAGATCGTCCACCCAAAGGCTCTCAAGATGCCTCTATGTTCATTGGGTAGATCGAACAGAGCCTTGGATATAACAGTCAAAATGAGGCTCCGCTTTCTGGCCGGTGCCTCCAAGACAGGGTGGACAGCAGACAAGCGGCAATGATCTTCACCAAAGTGAGTGAAAAAGCGGTGGTTTGCTGCAGCGGAGAAATCGTCAGGTCTCACAGGATTCGTAGGTACAACATTATGCTTACCGACAATTTCCCATAGTCTGGCAACAAAGGTCGTGACATATGGGTTGGAGGCGTGCTCTGCGAAGAACCAACTCAGTAAGGTCATGTAAGGTTCGCCAAGAAGAGCATACCTTTAGAACTCTGAAGGAGATTGATAAACTTTTCGTTCTCTTCCGCCGTGTATGGGAAGGTGGGGACGTCGGACGTAAGAGCATCTAAAATATAACGTGTCATCCCTATGCGCGAATACTTACATTTCCAAACTCACCCGCACGGGCATGCAGGAGGATGATCTGGAGTTCATTGAGGGCGGTCATGGCATATTGAGATGCAGTGGCGGGGAACATCTCAACGTGAGTCCAGTAATTCTCCTCCAAGGAGTATTCTAGCCACGAAATTTATCACTTTTGACGAAGCAACAACCGTGAAAGACTCACGGAGATGATTCTTTGAGTAAGAATTGGGCATTCCAGCTTCCCGAGTATCCAGTTGATGTAACCAAAAAATTGTGCGGTTGGCGTGGTCTGCAAACCAGTAGTTGCACTTGCCGGAATTCGGATCGATGTCGAGGAATAAATCCGAGGTCTCCGGGAGGTGAACGTCCTTCTCAGCTGCACGAGCGCGAATTATGGCGAGCACGTTATCCAGTTGGGCCGCAACCCCGGGATGAGAGACATGAGCCTCCGTGACGATCGAAAACCCTGCCTCCGTCCGATTGTGCGCGTAGGGTTTGCCCTCTGGATGAACGGATACAGTCCAGCTTTTGGATTGATAAGACGGTCTTGAGCAGAATGAGTCCCGACAGTCCCAAGTGACTGTCACAGAAAACGTGCGTACGCTGAACAAAAATGGGTTCCCAGTGTGATAATGGTTGCGGTAAGCTTCACTCTGGAAAAGGCCTGGTGAGGGCTTTGAAACCGCGCAAGCCTGTGGCTGGCCTACCGAGTGTCACTCTGATACCTACTGTCCCTGATGCTGGTAGGTAGGATGGGAAACAAGGGGTCATGCGTAAAGCCAGTGTTCTGCACACAAGAAAGATCATTTGGAGAAGACATTCGCGAAAAAGTATGTGGGATGAAGGTTTGCAAGTGCCTCACGCCTGGTAAACGGGGGTTTTATTCGTTTCATCCTTTTTCCGCCACTGCATTGGCACAGCCCTCCACTCAACGGTAATAGACGACCACAACACAGCCATAAAACGGGAGACACGATTAGGCGATGTGTCCCGGACCAGCAGTCATGAATAGAAAATCTCCTCTAACTCGACTCCGTGGCCTTCAAGGTCCTGAGGCGTCGCCACGAAGGACTTTGAGCTGGGCTTGCTACTTGTTCCAGAGGGTGAGTGACTCACACACCCCGTGGGACCGTCCTAGGCGCCCGAACAAAACGAAGTCAACCGGACCCGTGGACAATCTCTCTTCCTTTCCCCCGAACCGAACTCTCCATACAGGCTGTGAATTGTATTGCGAAATGACTTCCACCCAATCTTCCGATACGTCTTTGGCCGCAACTGAAAACGCCGCCAGGTACAGTGCCCGGAACCCTTCGTCTGAGAATATCTTCCTGATCTCGATCCGTATTCCCCCCAGCCCTGCACAGCCAGTGGTGGCGGACCCAACCTCGTCCATCCCGTATGGCTGGGCTTTTCTACATTCTTTTGCCATACTCACACTGTCCAGTGCCGACCCTTCCTCCCCGGATCCCGAGAAGTACGTTTTCTATCCTACTTGTGCCGACTCTCCCATCTTAGGTGTTCTCAAGCACCAATCCCTTCCGCCCTAAAGGCCCGCCCTCCAAGCCTGCCATTGGCGGCAAGCGATGAAAGAGCATTCCAGTGCTGAATGGTATGTGTCTATTCCTGTGTTGAGGACTTGCCTCCGCACCCCAACCGAGTACCTTCTCGAATAGATTGCTTCTCTGGCGCTGTATGAAATCCGTTTGGCGTTGTGTGAATACTCTTGTACTCATCCGTTTACGCCACATACTGTAGTAGTTGGAATTGGTCAATTAGGACTCAGCGAATCCTGTTGGCGATACGTGTGGCAGTGACTGACTACCTTGAGATCACTTGAATCCTAAAAAACCGTCAACGTGTGGGATTGTGACGAATAAACTACAGAACAGGTTTTGCTTAGAATAGTTAAAGTGAGGCTCCTTTGCCTTGGATATCCCCCTCATGTAACCTTTGTTGGACGAGGCATTATGAGCTTTAACAAAAGAGCACCGCCTCCTCCTGTGGATGAACAGATGAGGCCGTGCCAAAACCCGGTTTATTTATACTGAACGTGCTCTGGCCATGTGCCTTAGCAAAAACGTTTTCTCGGTCCTTGAACCCTCCAATGCATTCTACAACCATTCGTCCTCAAACTGCGTAGGTGCCTGGACCCCCAATATCCGGTTCATCCGTCTCACAAGCCGTTCTGTTGGAAGTGGTAGCAATAACTGTAGTATTTCGGCAGATAAAGCTCACGTTCACCGAATTCTCCCACATGGGTAGGGGAAATTTTTTTTTCTTTTGTGCGGCGTGTCCTTCATTCTCACTTGTTTCGAATTTTTTTTTCTTCGCGTAGCTTAGCCAGGTATGTTCAGGAGTACCTACAGCATCTGACCCTCTTGGCTATCCACAGCAAATCGCTGATCTATTATCAAAAAAAATATTCCCATATAGTGAATCAAGCTTCCAGTCCGATAGCATCTTAGGGAAATCGCCTAACAACCGGTGAGGCGCCTGCTGTGATCTCGGCGCCGTTTATCGCCTTCCATCTGACCCGGTTATCATGAATACCAGGACCGGTGCCATACCCAGCGCTACCGCCGTCGCCGTCGCCCAAGGCACATTGCTGGGCAAGGACATTGCCCAGTCCGACGCCGACGATGACAGTTCGAGCTCTAGCGACGAAGATCCTGAAATTGCCACGTACGGAGATTCCTTTTTTCCGTTTTTATTTTTTCCATTCCTTACTACTTGCACGTGACTTTGGCACCGACGTCTTTCTTTGTTTTCAACACGTCAAGCATGCAAGAGGAGATGATCCGATACGTGAAGCGAGGGCCACCTGGTCATCCCTCACATGGCTCCTCAGTGCCCCGGAACCCACGGCCTCCGCCGCCACCGGTAGCAGGTGGCGTGTCCAACCCACGTCCGCATGCTGTTACGTTGGGCCCGGGCACCACGGCGAAACCGAAACCGCCGAAGAAGTGAGGCTGTAGTGCCGTGGACAGGACCTTTTTTTCACACCATGCTTTATACTTTTGTAGCTCTCTTGATTGACTATTCGTGTGATTCGTACGGTACGTACAATAACAGACATTCAGGATACTCGTACAATGCACTCTCCGGACACGGCGTATGAATGAAAAATAGTGTGCTAAACTCTAACCCCACTCTGGCGGTCAGACATTGAGTGCATGGTGTGAACACTTTCTGAAGTGCGACGGGTGGGAAGTGGACTAAGAGCGAGAGCAACCAGCATTGTGACAAATTGCTTTACACACCGTGAAAGGTTTTCACGTGTATGCTGCAACACAACCAGGCTATCATCCCACACACTAAAGTCTTCGGTAGCTACCGAAGCGGTCCGAATACACCATACGATGAGGCTAGCCGCAAAGACCGACATGACTGCGACGGAGATACGTGTTGGGGCGTTTGATATGGTGAGGCAAAAGAGTAACAGAGCAATGAAGAAAATAGTCATCCTGGCCACGAAAAAAGGTTCCATTAACCCGCGCCCAGGGTAACATTCTGAGAAGAAAGAGAAGACGTACGACCACATCAACAATGCCCACGGAAGGCTGTAAGCAATTGCCAATGGTTCAAGGCCAAAGATCCTGTGAGTCGACAGAAAGAAACGTGCCGACTACCGCAGTTTGCTCAGGAACAGATATCAAATATCATGTGCATCTGTTCACTTACCGCAGCCGACGGGTCTTCGTCCTGTTTCAGACGGTGCAGGCGAATCAAGAGTAGGGCAATTACAATGTTTCCTACGCTAGCTACCGTCGAGAGGCAGCTGACAACCTGGGCGGGAGATGTAAAAATAATCACCTGATTCGCACTGGTTAAATTGCTCCCATTGAGATTGGAAAGGACTACGCCAGGGATGGCGAGAAAGCCCACGTTAGCGCTAAGCATCACAGTCGACTGTGGCAGCCACGTCAGACTTAGGAAATCTAGACACATCAGGTGGATACAGTACCGTGAGAATCATATCCTTCCATTCGTCTAACAAGCTGTCGATGAACCGCCTCCAATCAGCCTCAATAACGACTTCATCAGTCCACACTTTCTCCATCTCCCGTAAATAAACTTCGGGGCCTAGGAAAAGAAGCGGAGACAGCAATGTGATAAGCATGGATCTTTCCCTTTTTGGTTTGTCATACACTGTCTGGTCCTTGACAAGTCGTGCATGGCTCTGTCCGTGGAAGTATAGGAACCTCCAATGTGCTAAAAATACACATAAGTCGACGAGTGAGATCGTCTGTAACCATTCTTCAACCGGGCTTACCAAAAAATGACAACAGACGCGCTGAAAACGAGATCTAGTAGGCAATGAAGAAGTGGCGTGTGCGTTTGGTACTCACTAGTCCCGGCGATGTGGTATTCCGTCCCAGCATCTGCCTCTGAGTTACAAAATTAGTGATCCTTATCTTGTTAGTACTGTAGTACGTTTAAATCAGCATACCCCTAGCGGCTCGTACAACTTTGATCATATCCAGCATCGTATGAACACCGTATGGGAGGGTCGAAGACTTTGAAGTCATCACGTCTGTGGTATTGATGTTGAACGTTTTTATGAAAGCCCTACTAAAAACCAACAAACTCACCTATGCAACCATGCGATAACATTCCAATAAGCTCATCATAGGCTGCAAGTGGGAGGCGACGACCGCCAAAAACGACGGGAAAGAGTGACCAGTGATTCCTATCCAGACCATACCAGCGCTTAGGGCACTAACTCAGCATGAGATAGGTGACGCACCAATAAAGGGCCTCCAAACGATGCTCTTGACACTATATTAGTGGAAACAGCCGGAATACAAAGGTGACGGATGTGACGCACTGACATGGGCCGGAGACTTGACCCCGAAAAGTTCAGAGTTCATATAGCTCGCGTTGTACGTATCAAGCCAAAATAGGCATCGTGTATCGTGACAAGCATAGTAATATGACCACCATATTTCATCAGTAACCACAATGTCTAGCACCAAGTCATAGTTCTTTGAGGGGATCGATAGTCGCTCGCCAACCAGAAGTCGCTGCAAGTAGTGATAGAAGTCTTCCATTTCATCCTTCAGTGTTGGGTTGTGCATGTCAGTGTCAGTAAACAGCTTCTAAAATGGGGAATTAGTCGTGGGTAGGGATATCCAAACTGACACACGGACCCTGTCTGGATCGTAAAAATAAAGGGCACCATCCGGATGGGTCGCCGGTATCCAACGGGTACTATCTTGCCTGAGCGAGCCTTGGTCAGGACTGTTCGGCTCGGGGTAACTGGGGAGAGATTTATTGAGACGGGAAGATATCACTCAAGTTACAACGTACTAAGGGAAAGTGGTTGTCAAAGGTGCCACGTAGTAGGGTGTCGCCTCGCGGGGTCTGTTAACATATGTGAAGGGAAAAATAACAGGATTCTATAGTCTACTTGCATGGTGACAGCCCTTGTGTACCGTGGAATTTCCTCAGAATTAATGAGCTTCACAACGCGGCCGTCGGGCAAGGTATAGTCCCACCTTGGAGGGGAAACAATAGGTGAATGTTGAGATGATTCGTCATGTAGATCCGCCGTGGTGGAGGTAGGGAATGAATGGACAGATGCGGAGTCGATGGTAAACGGCTCGTCTGTCAATTGTGGTGGATTGGTCAGAGAGGATATTGGTAGTGATTCCGTCGACGGGTTCTGGATGTCGACAACCACACTCGTCGAAGACTGTCCCCTGCGGGTTCCAAGTGGATATGGTGGGTTCAGCAGCTCGTGCGCGTGGGAGGATGCCGAAGGTAGGACTACGGGACTGTCTCTACCCTCTCCATGACGAGAAAATGATTCATTCGTTGTAATGATTTCGATGTGAGGGCGCTGGTGGATTGAATGGGGGCGGCTCGTTGGAGAAGATGCTCGTGATGGCTGGCCAACTGCTGGGGCACGTATGGAATCGCGCGAGTCGATCACGATTGAGTAGCTATCACTGGAGAGGCTCTGAATGCTGCCAGTACTCAAACTGTCATGCCTTCTTGGGTGTGGCGGATTGTGTGCAAGTGGATGTGAACGTGGGTATGGACGATCGAGGGAAGGGCTGATTGAGGTCGGAGGATGGATACCGACTGCTGTTGTTGCCGTTGCTGGTTGCCTCTCTGCACGTTCGCGGAGGTCCGAGTGGCCTGCCGATGTTGGAACAGTGCTTGCAGCGACCACATATTCCCTCACTACAGCTGAGCCTTCCGACACCGAATATGAGGTTGCCCTAGTGCTAACAGACGGATGTTGAGCCAGGTTGGGTCTCTGAAGTTTTCCGAGCCAAAAGCGCCACCAGCGGCCCGGAAGACGTGTAATGTAATCTCTAGCAAAGCGCAATAGGCGCAGAAACTTAAGAAGAACCTCGAGTATGGCGGCCATGCAAAGGGAGGAGAGCCCAAGGGGCCATGCTTTCGCAGGTTTTCTGCCCGTGCATCATGGGCGCCTCATGTATCAACGAACCAATCGTCTGCCCAGTCAGGGCCAGCAGTTCACTCGCTTCGTGGTACTCGCTCTGATCTCTCTACATTACAAGTCACAATCAAATCTTGCCTATCAATCAACTACTGACTAACACCAGACTAAACCTCGAATCGATTGCCCGTGCGTCCGCCTGACCGCTGACCAGTTTTCCACTCGTCTTCTAGCGGACACAGCACAGAGCGACCTTCGGGCAAGCAGTAGTTTGACGTTGTGGGGTATACAATAGGAGAAGTAGAGATGATTCGTCATGTAGATCTGCTGGGGACGAATGGGTGGTTACAGAATGTATAGCGAACGGCTCGTCTGTCGATTGTGGTGGATTAGCTGGAGAAGAGATCGGTAGTGATTCCGTTGATGGACTCTGAACTTCCCCAACCACACTCGTCGAAGGCTGTCTCCAACGCTTTCCATGTACGGAAGCTCCGTGAGCGGAAAATGATAGATTCGTTGCTACGATTTCGACGTGAGGGTGCTAGTCGATCGAATGGGGGCGGAAAGGTGGTCTGGGCTGGCACACCCTTGGGTGCGAAGGGTCTGGGTAACCCTCAAAACTGGAGATGACTCGCCCTGGGAGGTTGTAATAGCTGGCCGTGGCATGCATCGATTGGCGTGAGTTTGCAATCGCTGATGACCTGTCATCGGCGCGGCTCTGAGTGCCAAGAGTGCTCATGTCCCTAGAACTACGATTGGCGAGGGTTCTTCCGTCGAGGGGATGTGGTGGATTGGGTGACTAGGAGCAATCACTGGAAAGGCTGGCTGGGGCTGGAGGGAATCCGATAGTCGGCGCCGCCGTTCCTAGTTGCACCTCCGCATGCTCGTGGAGGATCGGTTGGCTTGCCGATACCGGCACAGTGCTAGCACATTCCCTCCAATTATCTGAACAACCAAGCGATGAGCTGGTCCTGGCCGTTGGGCCAGGATACGGGGATTCAGTTGGTCTGAGCTTCCGAGGCATTAGTTTTCCGAGTAAGCAGCGTCATACAGTCAATTTGCGCCCGAGGAAGGTTACTAAGAACAAGCCCAAACGTCTTGCGTAACATCTGGTGTGATGCCTGATAAAGCGCAATCCGTCTAGAATAACCAGAAGGAGTCGGAGGACGGGAGCTATACTGGTACAGATGAAGGACAACAAACTGAGCATTGTTGCCGCATTTGTTTCCTGAAAAAGACATGAGCGCCTGGTACCCTAGATGAGGCATGCGTAGAGTGTTTCCCTTGGCAAGTCAGCTGTCAATGTCAACTATCGTGCCTGTAGGCCAGATTATCTCCTGGAGCAGGTGCCTGCGTTAGAGTTACGGAACACTTTCGGGTCGATTCACACATGGCGTGTCCACTCCGCGCAGTTCCGATGGCTTTCCGAAGGAATCGCCTTGAAGGCATGACCACACACCGACCGCAATCGGGGTGTAGAGGTGCCCCGTGAGCACCAGTTTATATAATGACACGGGCCCCGCAGTTTGGCTGAACGCGGCACTTGCCTATGAGTAAGTCTTATCGTCATAGATATTTGTTTTGATAAGTCATTGATTGAATGTGAACTACAAACAATAAAAGTGAAAAATATCAATTATTCTGCCTTGTGCTTTGGGTGCAGATGCAGTCGCGTGCATTCGCTGCGGCAGCGGAGGAGGGCCAGCATGCGCGAGCACGTCGCCTAAGCACACCTGAGCGCACACACGTGGACAAGACAACCTTCGGAATCACGCCTGGAGGTCCAACAACCAAGCGCACGCTTCTTGCACTTGAGGCCCTGCAGGTGCATTGCACTTACAACTGAGATGGCCGATAACAAGGCGCAGGAACCGCGCACGGTCAAAGCCAAGCGCAGGACCAACTGGCCCCCGCTAGAGACTGCGACAGAGCTGGAGCCAGCCACCTGGGAACATTGGAAGTTGAGAGGAGGCCGCGCACAGAGGCGGACCCACAAGGGCGCGCTGGGTGGTGTCGCGCGCGCGACAAATGGACACGGGCAGCGGATAGCCTCGCATTATCATCGTTGATGAGTGTTGGAAAACACGTCGCGCTGTCCCCTCCCTTCGCATTCTAGCCACAATTTGTTTTTCTACAATTCGAGTTTTGTTTTAATAAATATTTCAGTATATATTTTAGTTAATTTTGCTATCAGACCTGTCAAGCCAAAGCAGCATTGGTTCGTGATGCATCACGATCTTTCATTGGATGCCCGTTTCAATTTACCCTTTATTGGATGCCGTTCGTACGCCCCGGAAGCCTCAGGCGAGTTAGGCATCCTCGCCGCAATCGAATTCACCATCTATTGGTAGATAGCAAGTAACACGAGGCGACATACAGTACGCCAGTACGAGGTCTCGATGTGGGGCTACGTGATGGACTGATATTTAAGGATTGTCCTCGGTCTTGGTGGGCGCTGCCATCGCAATTGAACTCACTCTGAGTTCCGCGCCTCCAAATCGCCCAGTACTTAGTACGAAATTTGGTCTGTCATGTCATCCACTACAGCCGGGCAAGGCACGTAAGTAACTGGCTCCTGGGATTGGAGGATTGGATTATGCATCTGACAACCAATCGGCCGGTAGAGATGCAGGAGACGGTACCAGTGTTTACCATAGGTACGGAGAATCTCTGTGCTGGTGACAGATAATGTCTTAATTCAGACTCGTTCTGTATGCAGTTCAGCCGAGTACGTGGATTCGTCAGATTGATTCCGGTTGAACACGCCGAGGCGTTAATCGTTTCCCCCAGCGGCTCAGGGCACACCTTTAACAAGAGGTATATTCCCCGCCGCACGATTGGCGCTGCTACCTACTGAGATCTCCTGCTTGACTGTGCCTTTCCCGAACCCCAGGGCCGGTGTTGGTGCCAGTGCCTCTACGAAGGGCAATGCCCAGCACGACGTATACGCAGACTACGTTAGCTCAAGTGATGATGACGACCCTGAGGTCGCTAAGTAAGGTCCTTTCTTCTTTACCCTCGAACAAACTTTTGACATTGTCCTCCGGCTACTCTGAAACATGTAAAGCCTAAAAAAAGAGATGAGGCGATTCACAGGTCGAGGGCCTCCTAATCCCCCTCCAACAGTCTACGGAGACCACTATCACAACCGCCACCGCCACAACCATCTCCAGGTCAAAATGTGTCAAGAAAGAATCGTACCCCCGCTAAGACGGCGACCCTATCAAGCACAGCAGTGCAAGGAAAAAGAAATCCTCGTAGGGCTCAAGTGCTACCACGAAACCTCCCGAGAAGTGATGTTGTACTCTATGCTGCGGTGCTTTTTGTCCTTCGCGTTATATGCAAAATTGTTTTTGTATTGTGTTTTGTATCCGAAATATATCGCATTGTTCACAGCATCGTCACCGTACATAACTTGGAACACGTATCACAGCGCACTGCAATCTTCCCGAGGTCCTGCCCTAACGTGCTAGACACTACTCACACCCTGACGGTCAGGCATAGAATGGACACGGTCAACACCTGGATGAGGCGTTGGACACGTATACAGTCTGACCTGATGACCCATATCCCTTTTCCGGGTAGTCACAACCAAGGTATGAGTTATGAGGGACTATGACCTTTAGAAAAGTGTCGAAAATAGTCTCAAGAATATCTCAAAAAAAATGGACCCTTTCCCTCCCCCACCCCGGGCTATCCAAAAAGTGGGTGTGGGTGTGTGGCGCGTGGGGAATCTGCCACGCGAGTGCCGCAAAACAGTAAGGCTGCTATGCCCGACTTCTCCAGCATTGCCAGATCCCAAAGCGGTCCAGATGCCCCACGTAACGAGGACAACCACAATGGGCGACATCGCTATGGCGAAGATACGCGTTGATGTGCTTGGTATGAGAAAAGCAAAAGAGCAACAGAGCAATGAATGATGTTACCATCCTGCCAGTAGAGGAAGGCGGGGAGAGGTCCCATAAATATGAAGTGAAAGTGAAAGTCACTATGAAGGAGATGACCTACGACCACATGAGCAATGCCCATGGAAGGCTGAAAATGATAACTATCGTTTCAAGATCAAAGACTTTGGCCAATTCTCGTGGAGATATGTCGCCTGTCATAATCATATTGCCTAAGCAAAGGCAAATAGGTCAGGTACGAGTGTTCATACGTTCACTCACTGTAGCCGCTTGGTCTCTCACTGGTTTGGTGGTATGCGATCAAGATGCTTCCAACACTAGCTTGTACCGAGAGACAGCGGGTGATCTGGGAAGGAGATGTGAAAATAGTCACTTGGCTGGCCCTCGTAAATTATTCCCATTAAGGAGCGCCTCAGCACGACACCCATCGTGGCGGGCACTACTCGTATCCCCCCACTTCCACCCATCTTTTGATTTTGTAGGAGATAAGAGATAGCGGGGACTCGGGAGTTACATCAAAGAAAAAAACTTACGGATGCCTCTGCGGCTTTGCAAGGTCATTCATTGTTGCAGTGAAATGATAATAGCAGCGCAAAACATGGATAAGACAAAAGGTACCAGTGACCGTCTATCATGAAGTATTCGTGACGGAGTCTACAGAATTCCTCCAGCTCTTGCATTCTTTGCCAGTGGGTACAACGATCTCACTTATGCGCGTTAGGCGCGCCGACTCCGCGCAGTTCCCACGGGTGCCGTTTTGGGTGCATGTGGAGGCGATTTAGATTCATTTACCCCCTATTAGACATTTTGCTCACCCAATAGCGCCCCTAAGGGCCATCGATTAGCGGATAGTGTTGGCATGAGCCTGTTGTGCAAAGTCTTGACGCGTGTTCCGTGATGATATTTAAAGAGCAAATGGTCTGATTCTAGGTCAAACGAACCCATTCCTGGGTCCTATCTTGCAGTGCCTCCCTCAAAGGTCGTACAATACTACCCGGAGCAAGCTTGATCTACCATGCAGTCCACTACAGTAGGATCCTTAAAGCGTGGCTGGTAAGTTGCCGGAACGTTCATATCCGGCTCCGTGCATTTGACAACGATCTGCCTGCAGGAGCGACCCGGCGGGTGGTACAGTAAAAGGCGCTCTCGAACTCTAGTAAACATCTAACTTTGCTATCCCGGTTGTCAACCATGTCTCACTCCAAACCTTTCTTCGCGCAGTTCAGCTAGGTATACACTTTAAATGCGAGTTTTGTTCAACGCCGACTTTGTGTCACCCTCACAGCAAATCAAGCCCTTCAGCTAAAAAAGGGTAAATTTCCCACGCAACGTTGGCGCCTCTGCTTGTCTCTGATCGCATCCCTCTCGAATGCCAGGACTAGCGCTGGTGCCAGTTCTCGCGTCGAGGGTGCACCCACCAAGGGCAATGCCCAGTCCCTCGCCAATGAAAAGTTCCGTAGCACAAGCACTAATGATGATGGCCACCCCGATATCGCTGCGTATGGGAGCTCTAGTTTCTCTATCCTGTGCTCCACCTCTAACACTGTCTCTCGGTCTCCCTTAAACGGACTAAGCGAGGAACAGGAGCTAACGCGGTATAGACCACGAGGGCCGCCATTTACCCCAGCTGGCGGGCTGCGCCGAGGATCTCAGAAACCGACAACCCCAACCACGCCAGGACAGACATCCCAGCCCACTGGTACGCAGGAACAGACATCTCAACCCTCCGAGGAGCTGCCACCACCGCCTTCCCCGCAAATAAGCGCAGTCAAGAAGATTAAAGGACCTCAGACGACCCAAGCCACACAGGGACAGACACCCCGACCAACGCATGAACAGTCATCTCAGCCCACCGAAGGATCGACGCCCCAATCCACAGAAGAACAGAAATCGGCAACCCCCCAACAACCTAGCGTACCCAAGAAGAAAAACGCTCGTGTCGCTGGCGTGACGGCGACTTCACAACAACGGGGAGGCTAGCGATGAGGCTGTGCAGATTGCCCTCGTGTTCGGTATAGGATTGTTTCGTTTTTCCAGGACTCGGTGTTGATTCTATTTTGTGGAGTGTGAATAAATGTCTATTTTCATGACACGGTACACATAACGAAATCCAGTACAATATTTAAGCGTACAACAAGCTCCTTTGGATATGGCGTAAATATGTCAAGCATTAAACTCTAACCTCACCCTGTCGCTCAGCCATGGGGTGTACGCTGTAGACATCTTCTGCAGTGCGACGGGGGGGAATGAACAAAAAGTGCCCTGCCCCAATTGCTTTACACGCTTGAAAAGGTCACTACGTGTACGCGTAACACAACCAAGCTGTCACTCCATAAATCAACCTCTTCAGTAGACTCCCAGCGGTCTAATGCACCACATGATGAGGGCAGCCATAAGGACCGTCATGAGGTGACAAGATACGTGTTGAGTTGTTTGAGATAGTGAAGCAAAGGAGCAACAGCGCAATGAAAAAGATCACCATCCTAACCACGGGAGGGGTTGCATAAACATGAACAATAGTAACGTCATAAAGAGGGGAAGAGACGACACATACGACCACATGAGTAACGCCCACGGAAGGCTGAAAATAATAGCCATCGGTTCGAGACCATAGATCCTATGAGAATTCTGATACAGATATGTGGACTGCCCAAATATTAAGTCGACCCACATGTCAGGTGCAACTGACTACTCACTGCGCCTGCGGGGTCTTCTTTTTGCTTGGTACGGTTGTGACGGACTAGGAGCAGGCCAATCACAATACTTCCTATGCTAGCTTCTACCGAGAGGGAGCTGGCGATCTGCGAAGCAGATGTAAAATAAGCACTTCACTCGCACTCGTCAGATTGCTCCCGTTAAGATTGGAAAGGACTACGCCAGGGATGGCAAGGAAGCCCACATTGGCTGTCAGCATCACGGTGGACTGAGTAGGAATCATGTGAGACTTCAGCCATGCCACGATGCGAAAGCGTACCCAGAGAATCACATCTTCCCATTCTCCCAGCAGCTTGGTCATGAAGCTCTTCCAAACTGTCTCGATGATGACCTCATCCGTCCATAATTTCTCCATTTCCCGTAAATGGACTTCGGGTGCCAGGAAAAGCAGTGGTGACAACAATGTGATAAGAATAGACCTTTCACGTTTAGGTTTGTCATATACAGTCTGGTCCCTGACAAGTCGTGCATGCCTCTGTCCATGGAAGTATAGGAACCTCCAATGTGCTGAATACGTGCATGAGGGGGATCACTTGAGACCAGACCCAAAGACGGGCTTACCAAAAAATGACAGAAGACGCGCTGACAACGAGACTCAGTAATAAGGGAGGGGATGTGTACTGTGTACTCACTGGTTCCAGCAGTGTAGTATACAACCCCGCCTTTTGCCTCTGAGTGACAAAGTCAGCAATCCTGCTTTTCTTTTTATCTGCAACACACCGGCGTACTTTTGGCCTTTTGTACAAGTTTGATCATCTTGTGCATAGTATCATCATCATACGGTAAAGTCGAAGACTTTGAGGTCATCATATCTATGGCATCAATATCAATGTTTGACTCTTTCATGAAGGCCCAGCATCGGACCAATGAGCTCACCAACGCAACCATGGGATAATATCCCCATAAGCTCGTCATAGGCATCGAGTGGGAGACTGCGACCCTCAAAAACGGCTGGAAAGAGTGACCAGTGATTCCTATCCAGACAAAATCAGCGCTTACGGCACCAACCCAGTAAGGGATAGGCTACACACCAATAAAGGGCCTCCAAACGATGCCCTATACACATCAGTGGAAACACAGGGAACGGAGGTGACGGATGTAACGCACTGACATGCGCCGGAGACTTGACCCCAAAAAGTTCAGATATCATATAGCTCGCGTCGTACGTCTCAAGCCAAAATAGGCATCGTGTATCGTGACAAGCATAGTAATATGACCATGATATTCGCTCTTCATCAGTAACCATAATGTCTAGCACCAAGTCATAGTTCTTTGAGGGGATGAATAGTTGCTCGCCAACCAGAAATTGCTGCAAGTAGTGATAGAATTCTTCCATTTCATCCCTCAATGTTGGGTTGTGCATGTCAGTGTCAGTAAATAATTTCTTCAATGGGGAATTAGTCGTGGGTAGGGATATCCAAAGTCACTGACACACGGACCCTGTCTGGATCGTAAAAATAAAGGGCACCATCCGGATGGGTAGCCGGTATCCAAGGGGTACTATCTTGCTTGAGCGAGCCTTGCTCAGGACTGTTCGGCTCGGGGTAACTGAGGGATATTTACTGAAACGGGAGGATATCACTCAAGTTACAACGTACTAAGGGAATGTGGTTGTCAAGGCTGCCACGTCGTAGGGTGTCTCCTCGCGGGGTCTGTCAACATATGTGAAGGGTAAAATAACAGCATTGTATAGTCTACTTGCATGGTGACATCCTTTGTGTATCGCGGAACTTGATCAGAATTGATGAGCTGCACAAAGCGGCCGTCGGGCAAGATATAATCTGACGTTGGAGGGGAAACAATAGGTAAATGTTGAGATGATTCATCATGTAGATCCGCCGTGGTGGAGGTAGGGGATGAATGGGCAGTTGCGGAGTCGATGGCGAACGGCTCGTCTGTCAATTGTGGTGGATTAGTCGGAGAGGATATTGGTAGTGATTCCGTCGACGGGTTCTGGATGTCGACAACCACACTCGTCGAAGACTGTCTCCTGCGGGTTCCATGTGTGAGTGGTGGGCTCAGCGGCTCGTGCGTGTAGGAGGATGCTGAATCTAGGACTACGGGACTGTCTATACCCTCTCCATGACCAGAATATGGTTGATTCGTTACAATGACTTCTATGTGAGGGCCCTGGTGGATCGAATGGGGGCGGCTCGTTGGAGAAGCCGGTCTGGATAGTCGCTCTCTTGAACGCGAAGGGTCCGGGCCACGCCCAAATTGGCGATGTGTTGCTCTAGGAACTCGTGATGGTTGGCCAATTGCTGGGGCACGTATCGATTCGCGCGAGTTGGTGATTATTGAGTACCTGTCACTGGCGCGGCTCTGAATGCTGACAGCACTCAGACTACGATTGTCGAAGCTTCTTCCGTCAAAGGGGTGCGGTGGATTGCGTGCAAGCGGATGTGGATGATCGACGGTTAAGGTCGGAGGATGGACGCCGACCGCTGGTGTTGCCGTTGCTGGTTGCCTCTCTGCACGTTCGCGGAGGTCCGGGTGGCTTGCCGATGCTGGAACAGTGCTAGCAGCGACCACATATTCCCTCACTACAGCTGAGCCTTCCGACACCGTATATGAGGTTGCCCTGGTACTAAGAGAGGGAGGTTCAGCTGGTTTGGGTCCCCGAAACGTACTGGGTTTTCCCTGCCGAAAGCGCCACCATGCGCCCAACTTGCGACGAAGGAAAGGTAAGAGAGATGCCCAGCGGCCCGGTAAACGTGTGATGTAATCCCTTGCAAAGCGTAATATGCGCAGAAACTCAAGAAGGACCTTGAGTACGGGGGCCATGCAAAGGGAGGAGAGCTCAAAGGGCTGAGAGACACCCTAGTTCGCAAGTTCTTGGCTCGTACAGCATGGGCGCCTCATGTATCGACGAACCAATCGTCTAGGCCTAGTCAGGGCCAGGAGTGGTTCACTCTCCTCTAGGCCTCCTGATACTCGCCCTCATCGGCCTCATTTCTCATCTCTCTACGTTAGATGTCACCATTCTATCAATCAACTACTGGCTACACCAGTGGGACACCAAACCTCAAATCGATGGCCCATGCGTCCACCTGACTGTTGTCCTAGGTTGCTTCTTAGCGGACACGAGGCGAGGCCTATATCAAATCAAATCCAGAACTTTCCAAATCCAGATGTATGTCCGAGATTAATTCATTTCTTCACTTATCATTTAGTAATCCGCTCTGCTTACCTCCCTGAAAATTTTCGATTCCAACGTGCAGCACAGCTACATCACTAAATTAGGTATACGTACACGTAGTCTCTGGCTGTCCTGACAAACAAGCCAGACAAGCTTTCCTTCTGATGTATTCCACCTCTAGCGTAATGACAGCCAGGCCTGCAAGGTAATCAGAACTTTGTGTACCAGAATTACACAGAATGTCGTGTTCCTCCCGGGCCAACTATAGGGTGTTACAGTATACGTTGTTTGTCTGCTCTAGGCGATCTCATATTCATATTTCCGGGCAAAACTAATTATGCGATCGACACAACCCTTTCTGTGCGACGACACACCGGGTCAATCGACTGAGTAAAGAGCAGATTTCAATGAGGGCCTGTGGTGCGCAAGGGTGTGCTGCTTCAATTCACCTTGAGTTGCAGTTATATGGAATTGCCATCGTAAAGGCAGCGCGAAGTCCATTTCTCCTATCATTCCCACTCTATTCTACATCTCGAATAAACTCCATGGCTCTGAATTGGAGGCTGCCTCAGGATGGTCCAGCTGTTGCCGGGCACGGCGTTAATATGAACAAGGATCAGCGATTGGGCTGGATCCCATTACATGTAGCAGGGATACTCGGTGACTTATGTTGCTACTCTAGCACAGCACCGATGTCGATAAGGGGGACCGGATATGGCGTACGGTATTGCACTTGCATGACTGCAGGCTTGTGAAGAACACGGCACCAATGTGTATGCGCGAGACAGGCCAAACTAGACAGAGTTCCCGATAGGATATCACGACACCACACAAGTGATGGCGGAGAGGGAGAGGAGAGCATGCCAAATACCAAGACTGATGCATGGCAAGCTTGCTGACACTTTGTGAACATGTGAACACGTGTCCGCTTTGCTTACAATATTCATGGAGGCCACAAGCACAGCTATGGTCCACCATGATACACAAAAAAGCAGGTTCTTGGATTTCAGCAAGGCAAGGAGACAGGGCAGTTAGGGTCTACCGGTACACTACCATGCTTTTGCGCCTTGTTCAGGAAGTGATCAAGGTAATGTATCACTGCACCACGTGCCTACGGCACGCTCCCAGCAGCAGCATCACATCCAGAATATGCTTCTTGCCTTGTGGTTGAGGTGAGGCGTCTGCAGCCACGAATGAAGCCATGATGGAGCAATGCGTTTGTACCATGGGTTCTGCCATTCGATATTAGTCACTACGACCACGGTAAGTGATCGCGTCACTGGATTCACAGGAGGCTATCGCCATATGTTTGCTGTGAATGCGAATGTCTGTTGACAGTAGACGAAGGACCCAAGAAAGTGCTAGGGTGTACAAGATGGCACAAAGCAACGGACAGGCGCAGCCCTAGCTGCTTTAGATGACACCTACCACAGCCACTTGTATGCAGAGCTGTGAAACAGATAGCCCCTTCAATAATAGGCATAAATGTAGGGCGATGAATGTCCCTGTCGTACGCCACCTGACAGATCCGCCCGCAAACATATATGCTGTGCGCGGTCTCATGGAAGCAATCGCGTGCGCATGGCGCACAACCTCCTATATGAAGAGTATTTGCCGTAATGTGTCCGGGAAACTCTGAGCCACATACAGCAAAGAGGTTAGTCCCCCTACGCCAGTTGTTAGGTGCAGAATGGAAGAATATACGCCAGCGCGGAGACAGTTTCCCGGAGAACTCATTACTTCGTAAAACAGCTAAGACCACAGATAGAAGAGCTAACTTGTCAAATTGTGATTGCTCGATCACGTTAATTAGATCACGCGTACAGTTTGAATGAGGCCGAGATCGATTGGGCCAGTCATACATCGAAAGAACGCAGAAACAATGTTGCGGCTTGGAAGGAAACCCCGAAACCGGAACAGCGATTGCGAGGTTAGCCTCCCCGCCCGCGAGTCGTCTGTGGTGTCCACGTCTCGGGCTGCCAGTCTCTGTCCTTTCCAATGGGAGGCAACTCCGAGGTGTGGGATGGTGGCGAGGCCTTTTTGGGATCGTGAATTTGCGAGGAAGGCGGTGGTCCTTCAAGTCCATCAGAAGAGCACAGGCTCGAACCTTGCTGTCCGGTACAAATGCCCTGTGGAGTTGACGACGATGGACTTTCGACTACCGGGTATGCTGAGGCAGTTGAAATACGTGCGCGTTCTTCCTGGTCTCTGGCCTGAAGAATGGAAGCATTATGCAGGACGCGTCGTTGGCGCTCCAGATCTGCCCGGAGCTCCTGAAATTCCAGCAGAAGTAGTATAGGTAGCCATCTGACATTTCACACAGGAACATACCTCGAGAGTGGGCGGGTCCGTCCGTGTGTGGGACATCCAGGAAAGCCATTGCACTGCACACCGAACTCTTAGTCCATGGTCGAGTCAGTACACATCATGTGAAATTTGACACGGACCTGGGAGACGTCTTGCACCGCCTACATAGTCCCACATGTCCTCATACACCCTATACTGAACTCTGCGACGCGTCCGCAAGGGATCTGCGTGGTGCTGATTGATTCACAACTCCACGGCCTAGAAGAGCCGAGACACACCGTCACCTAGACTAGGGTACTCATAGAATCTGTTCCCTTGGGGCGAAATAGTACGAGTGTTGACAACGGGACAATTGAGAACTGCCCGAACCTTCAAGATCCGTCCCCACGAGAAAACGCTACACGAGGCAAAGAAAATGAATGTGTGTCAAGGGAAAGCGAAATTTTTTCAGTTGGAGACACACCGGCCGATAGATAGACCGCAAAAATCTTCGCAGAAGTGACATTTGGAATTGACAAGCACAGATGTGGTGAGTGTGGTGAGCACAAATCACTCAGTTGGAGTCAAGCTCCGTCTCACTTGCTCCAGCACAACAGCACAGCCGGACTGTTCCACGTGACCGTGCACATCCGAGTCCCGTCCCGACGACACAGCTGTGCCATTAGGAAGTTTTCCTATTGCCGAGCCGGTGCTTTGTTCTCACTCAGAGCCGAACTGCCATGTCGTCGTCGTACGCATACGCGCATTTGTCCGATCTCGATCCCGAGTTTGCTGCCTATCTGGAACAGCATCCGTTCACGCCTCCGCCGCTTCCGGACGACATTGCCGCGGCGCAGCGGGGATGGGTCGAGCACCGTCAACCGCTCATCCAGGCCATCGAGAAAGCACGTCTTCGCCCTGGTCAGTACTAGCGGGCGTAGCCCCCTGGGCAATATTCTGTGTGAATTGCGGAGCGCCGATCTTGAAACCGTAGATGCCAAATATCGGACCCGGGACTACAAGGTGCCTGTGGAGGGCGGGGAAATTGTAGTCCGTGCTGTGATTCCAGGCACCGAGGATGAAGGGCGCACATATCCTTTCCTATTTTGGACGCACGGAGGAGGTCGGTCCTCCAGCGAGATTGCCTCTTTTACTTAAAACCGACAGGTTGGCCTTCTTGCAGGTTTAATCTATGGAAATGTCGACCAAGACGACTATTTTCTGCGAAACCTTTCTACAGATCTTCAAGTGACGACGTTGAATGTCGACTATCGGTTTGTTTCAAAGTCTCGTTGTCTTTTTTTCTTCTTTGAAGGGTTCATTTGCACGACGATAGCCTCGCACCGGGTCATCCGTTCCCGGTCCAACTGAACGACAGCTACGCTGCCCTGAAATGGGTGATTCTCTACCCCCTTGAGTAACCTATGTCCTGCCCCCGCTGAATGAGGTTTCATAGGCTATTGCCAATATAGCTGCTCTTTCTATATCTCCCAAGGAAAAAGGGTTCATTCTCGGGGGATGCTCGGCAGGCGCGACTCTCGCAGCCGGCCTTGCCATTCGCGTGCGCGATGACCCCCTGTTCCATGACACGCCTGTCACCGGACAATTCCTTTCTTGCCCACTTTTGGTGCACGTCGATGCATATTCCCGGTGCGCGTATCGCTTCTGTAAAACTCATCACAGGCCTGACAATAGGACCAGTTTCTCGAATGAGCTGCTTTCATTAGAGCAGAACAAGGATGCACCCAGTCTCAACAAGGGACAGGTGGTCTGGAGTGCCAGTAATAGTCTTCTACTCCCTAGTATTTGACAGCCGCTAATATCCTTTTTTTTCACTAGAGATCACTGGGGCATCTCCGACAGACCCGGAATTTTCACCTGTCCTGGCGACTTCGCATGCCAATCTTCCACCCGCGTTCTTCCAGATCTGTGGGCTGGATCCTCTCCGCGACGATGGTTTCCTTTATGCTCGCCTTTTGAAGGAGGCAGGGGTTAAGACAGATACAAAAGTGTATGTACAGTTTCAGCGGACCTCTCTCCACTGAGCCTTCATGGTCCTGACAAAGTTGGTATCATCTTCAGTTATCCCGGTCTCCCACATACCTTCCCGTGGGAGTACCCACAACTCAAGGCTTCCGAACAATTCCAGTCAGAGATCAGAACTGGACTACGCTCGCTGCTTACTCAGGGCGGGGGTTCCATCCTGAGAAGCTCGCTAACCAAGTTCTTGTAAGAAACGTATTGGCCTGAATGTGCATGAAGTTTTCGGAAACGTAGTAGTGTAGAAGTTACGGCCACTCAGATAAATTGTAACACAACTTGTTGAATGCAAATTGCTTGCTCTATTCCATGAAGTTAGCACCAACGTAACTTATAGTGGCGGTCACAGATTGGTGCCTTCTCATATATAAATTACTTGCTTGCCATGGAACTATTTCTCATGACACTTGCGCTCAAGGTATGAAAAAGTCGCACTGCACATACAAATACCTCAGAAATCACCACCTAGCGCATCTTCTTCGTCTATCTCGCCCTCTTGGATACCTTTTGCCAATTCTTTCTCTCGTTCCCGGGCACCTTCGGCATCTACAATATCCTTCCTATGTGCATTGAGAGGATAGCGCATTGCCTGCACTCTGTGAGTTTCCACTCAGTACATGCGCCGGTTAGAAAACGTACCTTGACGCTTTGGTTGTGCAGCTCCAAGCAGTACCCAATACGACGCGAGAACATCTCGCTAACTTCAGGCCCGTATCCCGTCTTCTGCCCACCGCATTCCATCCAGCCCTTCTCATGCACGATACGACCCTCAATGACACCGTCCCGAATTGCCTTTCCGACAATATATTCAGCATCCTCTTCAGAGTCCAGGTGCAATTTGACGCATATGTCGCGCAGCGAGATACGCGAGTAGGAAAGCGAGAGACGGCGGATCCCCGTCTTGATCACATTCTGTCGGAGGCGCGCGACAAGAGTGTAAGTCTTATCTGCTTCGAAGCTGGCGGCGTGTGTCGAGAGTGTAATTTGGAACTGCGAAAGGGAACCAGTGCGGACCGCTACAAGGTGTCAAGGCGAGAGAACTGCGGTTGTAAGCGGGTGGCTCACCTTTTACGATGTCAAAGTATCCACGCAATGCCTTTTCAAGCACAGGGTGCCGGAAAAGGCTACGTTCGGGGATGTCGCCCATGAGGAGTTCTACTACTACGAACAACTTGTGGACAGCTTGGTAGAATCCGGGCGCAAGTTTGGGTGCCGATGCTCGGCGGATCGCCTGTTGCAAGTTGGTGTGGGCCGCAGTGTAGTCGAGTTGTACAGCCTTGATGCGGCCGAGGTAGTAGTGATAGCGAGCATACTGCGAGTTGGGAGCGGAAGTGGGGAAATTCGTTTTCGAGATGAGTTTGTCGGCTTGGTCATAAAGACTGTAATGAAGATAACTGCGGAGAAGACGGTTGATGAGGGAAGCTTGGGTCTCGTCATCATGGCGAAGGGAAGCGGTCCGTTGGGCCGCAAGGAAGAGACTAGATGACAAGGCGCGGGTGTGAGTAGGGGAAACAGAGATATGGAAATACGCACGGCCGTGCGTCTGAAAGTTCTCCGCCGAGTTCGTATGCCCGTTCAAGGGCAAACCAAACCTTTGCTGAGATTGGGTCTAAGCTTCGACGATTCAATGACTGAATCTTTTGCACGGTCTCATTCGCAAGGTCGATGGCTTCAGAGTAAGTACTGGGCGAAGTAAGAAGATGGTGCAAGATTAAAAGGCGGAAATAGATCTCGGTTTCAGGTACAGTTTCGGATAATGTTTTGGGTGAAGGAGAAGGATCAACTTCCATGGACTCGTCTTGAGCAGGTGCAGCAAGGAGCCATGAGAGTAGAGATGACCTGACCTGAGAATCTACAAAGGATGAGAATGGCAAATCTCCTGAATGCAAACACTCACGCACCTTGAGGGTAAACTTCGCACACAGCATCGTGCAGCGCCTTGTCGTCCAGGCGTTTCCGGAGTGCAGTTAGTGAACGCAATACTCGGATGGTGAACCGGGGTTCGAGCGTGGACACGGCCCTCTCGATGAGCGTAACATTGGATTTTATCTCTGAGACGGGCGACAGCGGGGGAGTTGTGACATCATCCTTGGCATCAGCTTTGAGCTTTGCGTCCTTCATTTCGACGTCGGCCATGTCGTATGTCTAGTTGCAGGTGCAGAGATACGCGTACGAACGACGCGTCATGGTTCTCGTATTAGCGTCACCATCATATAATTGTATGCAAAGGCCTACGAAGCAATGACTCGGTAGCTCAGTGGTAGAGCATACGATTGCAGATCGTGCGGTCCCGTGTTCGAACCACGGTCGGGTCTGTATTTTTGGCGTTCATTGTCATCAGCTCATGTGACCTATCAAAGTGGCAAGCGATCCGTGTACGTGGCTTTTCCTCAGCAAGAAGCCTTTGCCTCAGATACATCATCCCATGGGCTTTCAATCTCTTTTTTCTACCCTTCTTTGCTTTCTCGCGATTGCACATGCTGGTCAGCTCACTGTTCAGTCACCTCGCTTGACTATCTTTGGGCCTGATGGGAGCCAGCTACGCTCAGAGCTGTACGCGACCCGTCTATCTTCCTTCCGCTCGTACCGAAAAGAATAACTCAAACAGAATCGCCCTTACAAACCGTCCCGATCCAGTCACCTTGGGCCCGAGCGATACTCTCAAGCTCACCTTCCAAGTTGCAGAACAAGCAATCGACAACGGCGTCCAGCCGCACCAGACCTTCCTGCGTTTCTTCGACTCGACAACTGGTGAGGAAGGCATCCAGCCCGTCAAAACCACGCCTTCTGGAAAGGCGAAATTCGAATTGGTGCGCCGCTTCGTAACATGCGCCATCCTGGCCCTTCACTAATCTGCGGTCGTCATTCCGTGCCCCTCTCCTGCCCCCCCCCCTCCCTTAAAACGTCAGAATATGGCCAAGCCCTCGAGCTCTCTTCCGCCTTCCGGTGCAGCGCCGCTCCGTGTCTCCCTTCTCCTCGGCTCTTTCGTGCACAGTCCCGCGGCATTTGACCTCTTTGACCTCTACATCCCACCGTCTGCCCCCGCGCCTGTGCACCCAGAAGAGGTCTTTTACCACCCGCGTCCCGAGCTCGCTCATACCTTCCACCCGGACCCAAAACTCCCCCCACGCCCCGTCTCGGCACTCTTTGCCGCGCTCGTCCTTGCTCCATGGTTTATCCTCTTTGTATTGGTGGGTGTGATGCCGTTCTCGCTTCTTGTGGTTCAGCTTTTCTATCCGTTGCTGACGATACTCTCTGGGTTGTGATCATAGTGGGGTGCTGTGCGCCCAGGCGTTCCGCACCTCTTCTCGCCCAGCATCCTCGCATTCGTACTCTCGCTCGCTCTCATCGAGGGCCTCCTTTTCTGGTACTGGATTGAGCTTCGCCTCGGACAAATCCTCTTGTATGGCTCAGGTGCGGTTACACTCACCCTACTTACGGGTAAGCAGGCTCTCGCAGGCATCGCAGGACGCAGGACCCGTAGCAGATAGTCGTTTTTCTGAAGTCTATCTTATTACACACCATTTATTGCTCAAAAAGGTAGTCCGTGTAGATGCGTTGGCGAATTCCCACGCTCACGGTCTTTAACAACCCACAATCTCTGTTGTGTCAACTCTTAAGTCCCACGCCAGTCACAATAGAAGTTTGCTCTCCGGCATCTCGGCTTTGAGAATATCTCATCTGGACCGGTGTCACGGTAACAATCCTCAACGTAGAACCAAGACTAAATTCCTACCAAGTCGCTGGGGATTCCGCTATAACCACCTTCGAAGAGAAGAATGCGAATGTCCTCGGGCTGATTCTTATGCCTTAAACAAATATTGGATGGGGGGGTTCAAGAAACCATTCGGTCACTCATTCGTCTCCTGCGTAGGAGTTCCAGCAATGATCACTCAAGGGCAGAGCCAACGACAGTGTCATTATTGCCGCTTGACTAGCCATGTTTGATCCAGCATTCAGGACAAATTGAGATATTTCGCTAGTATACACGGACTGAGATTCCACTGGGACAAAGAAATGGGAACGTTGCGTGTTCAAACGACAAACAATAGGCAGCAAGAGACGCGCCACGTCAAGCGTCAACAAGCACGCTCAATTGGATCGCACGTCCGTTCACGCGCCCAGTGTCTCCTCCTGCTTGACCTTGCTCGCCGCTAGGTTTCGCTTTTCCTGGGCAGGGAAGATATCCTGGGACAGTCATGGCATTCGAGTCGTTTTTTTATGTCAGGAAGTGCAATAGACACGCGAAGATTGGAAGGAAAGCAAAATTCTTCACGTAGGGTTGGTTCCCCAGATGCCTCGAGAAGAATGAGATAAACGATCGCCCCGGGTTCACATTCCTACTCGAGTTGTTGAATTGATGTTTCCCATGGCTCGCTTTGACATGACAAATGGTGTCTGAATCTTCACCAATATCGTCGGTTCGCCCACATGACATACAGTATACGGCTGATCCATCATAGACTCTGAGTAATGACAGTCACGCATATTTCCCAGAAATCTGTTTGAGGGTTTATTATATTTATTACTCAAACATCTCGTGTGCTGCTACAGCACCATAAAGGTAGCACGATACGTAAGAAACATCAACTGCGAGATACGGCTTGGAAGAAGAACCACCCTATTCTTCGCATATGCGCCCATCGTCCAAACGTGAGAGCTCACCGCGCAAATTCTCTAAGAAACCACTCCGACCTCCGGAGACAGCCTCCGCGGCTTTCCAAATTTCGTCGCGTCACTTGGAGTCCTTCCGCGTATTATCCCAAACGTGGCCACCTCTGGTTGAGCTCACTCTCCATCAGCAACTACCCCGATATCTCGGAAAAAGTCCTCGTCATCCAAGGGAAATATCTTGTGCCTAAGATAGCATAAGGCTGGTTTACTACGTGTTCACGGGAGAAGAAATTCTGGGACCCACTTTTCTTTTGCATGAGAGATGAGGCCGTTGAACGTAAACCGCTTCTGCCAAAGACCGTCGCTGTTCTGCGCTGGCTGTGTGACTGCCGGCTCTGGGTTTCCATACTGGCAGTGGCGACATCCGAATAATTTCATCTCTCTCATCTCCTTCGCCTCATTGGTCCGAGCGGTGCACTTCGCAAAGGATCCAGCATGATACGGAGGTTTGACCAACGCAAGAGCCTCGGCCGTGGAAACAATTTCAAATTGCATCTCGTCATGCCGATGGCAATGCCCCGCCTCAGACGATCAGTCAGTAGAGGTTGAGACAACCGAGCCCACAACAACAAATACCAGACGTTGGAAGTTCATTACAATTGGCGAATCGCATGATTTGCACAGGAATCTAGCACCAGTAGACTCGATTTCGACCACCGTCTCTCGCATTTCTGCTCTGAGACCAAGTAGAGAAACTGCCTTGGAAAGTACACCGATGGCCTGTCGACAAGGGAGGTTAGCCTTGGGTGACCTACAATTCTTAGCCAAGGCATATACCTTCTGATCAGGGACGAATTGTTCAGCCTCCCACTTCCTTTTCGTTGCCACCTTGGAGTTGCGTTTACATTGGTGCGCGCAAGCCTCGCGAACGCCTAGTGACTCTGTAGTAGCACACCGCTTTGACGGACTGCTGCACAGAGTGCATATGAAGCGGGCTGTGACCCGCTCGGCTGGATGAAGAAGTCTCGTTGACGCGCTTTTCCACTTTGGTTGACCCAATATCGAGTCGAATGCCGCAAGCGCGGTGTCAACCCATTTCTTGAGGTCGCTGTCGATCATGCTGCTTATCAGCTCGGAGCGCTTTAGTTCAGGTTCCAGGACCCGTGGAGTCTTAACCAGCTTTTTCGAGGAAGAACGGGCGGCATCCGATAGGACCGGCATCATAACATCTCTGTCTTGTAGCGTTTTGATGATGGGGAGCTCTCGAAACTCGGTTAGAATAGGAACGATGGGATGGCTCTTTCCTTTAACAAGGCGATCGTAATGGCGGGCAATATCTGCGCGTCTCGTTTGCTGGGCATGGGTCTTTTGTCTTCGTTCTCTATTCTCCACTTGGGAGAGAATCTCAGCATCAATGTTAGTATAGAGTAACCGCACGTCTTTATTTCCATTACAACATTTCCTGCTAATGAGGAGTTAACGCTCACCATTTTCTGAAATTGTTTCGAGACACGTGTTGTAATTTCGGTGTAATGAACCGTACGTAGAGGTGTTCAGAAGATCTTGGAGACTCCAACCGGCTCCAGTTGCTAGCTTCCGGGCACTGTGCACATGAGCAAAACGAACAGAAGATCGGAAGGAAGCGCGACACCCACAAAGCCATGTTCGAGGTCACCGTGGCTCGGTATCTATGATACCACTGTTGGCTCCACGGATAGAGAATCTTCGCATGCTGCCAGTGCAGTCAGTGGATACAGCGCGGTGGGAATACGTGAGCACGAACTTCGAGTATCCGATATTGGCGCTGAATAGCAGTCTTGAGGCCCTGGTGTAAAACGTTAGAATGGGAATTATGGTTGTTGACGTTACGTACCTGTAAATATTCATCCTGAGGTACGTTCCCCGCAACCATCTCGTCGTATTCCAGTGTAGTTTTAATCACGTCAGTCCAGAGACCTAAACGTGAGTCATGCCATTCAGGTGATGCAAAACTGTATCACAAGACTCCACGAAACCCACAGTAGTGATAAGGTGCACCTGAAGACGGTGGTGAGTGGGATATTATGCAAACGACTACACACCTACCGGCAAGATTTACCGCGGGCATTTCTAAATATCTAAGTCTCTCTTCATAGAAACGCGATTCCGACTCTGAGTGGCTCGGGTCTGGATGACCCTGAACCATAACGTAGTCACTTGTCCACTAAAATTAAGAATGTGGTGTTTGATAAGAAAATTCATAACACACTCAAAGAACTTTTTGCGGCACTCGGGCTACCAAACCCCGAATCAGATATCATTCAGACAGAAAGGGGTGGAACACGGACCTTCGGGCATAGACGGACCCTCGCAACAAACGACCAAAACATTCGTTTGGTCAAGACATGACAAACCTGGTCAAGTCTCGATCATGAGGTAAGGGGGTGATAAAATGAGTATGACGCACATAACACTTTCCCGAGTCGAATATGAAAGCTGCGTATGCGGATTCACTCCAACCTGGCAGAGGGGGAGGAAGATCGGGTACTACGCAATGACCGCGAGCGCGACGCCATATCATCACATTTGAAGGGTTGAGAAGGGTTGCGCAAAGATGCTTGCTACACCGTGCAACAGAGAGGACGTCTTTGGGAGAGTTCACGTGAAAGAGAACCTCAGCAAGGATCTCGAGTGGGATGCGTTCTAAATGCGACAAACGAGAAGTCTGTCCTTCCCGCCCTGATTCATGCTTGTCGAGCCTCTGTCGCTTTGCAGATGAGCCGATATTCTCGTCCGCAGACATCCTGGCTGGCTCTGAAGTGATAAGAACAAAGTTCCGTGCCCAATCAATTTCGGACCGGCCAGCCGGCAAGTCGCGTCTACACGACCCAGCGTCTTATAACAACCCAGGCAGATACCCCCGATCTCACATGCACACGATATCTCGCTTCAACCACTAGTGGACAGTATAATATATTTATAACTGGTAGGTTCCATTACAAACTGGATCAGAGCTCGTCATGTACGCTCTCCGGTGAAGGCGTTTCGCGCATCTCCAAAGTCGAAGTGGTTGCGAAAAGGTTCAAATCATCTGAACCCAGACCCGCAGATGTAGGCAAGGTGTCACTGACGTCCTTGTCTGGCGTGCCAGTAGATAGGGTGTGCCAGTGTGATTCGGCTGCATGGGCGACTTGAGATGCTAGGGCAGCTGTTGTAGACGTGATAATGGATGAGGCAACCGCTGCCTCGCTTTGGGAGGTAACAGCCGCCCTCTCCACCATGACTTCTTTGACACCGTGCAGTGAGCCGCCCTGGTCCATGGAAGGTAATAAACGTGTCCACCAGAATGCGAGGCGCAGCCCGCGGTCAACGATTCGCTGCTTCAGAATAAAAAGAACAACAAGGGCAAAGAATGCCAGAGCAGCAAAGATCAGTATTCGGTCTAACCAATCCGCCTTCTCAAGCGTGGTGACAAGTTGCTTTGAGGTGCCAAGTAGGCCCGTAAGCAGGTCTTGGAATGTTGATGTGGCTTTGAGTGAAGCTGTTGATGCCTCTGGAGACACGGGTTAGGCAATCGATTCGAAGCAGACACCGAGATTCACTGACCAAGCATCTGTGTGGATAACACGGACCGCTCCAATTCACTCTGCATCAATCCCATTGTCCTTCTCAGGGCTTCCGTAACATCTGTTTGGGCTTTCATCACCGCGTCCTCTCTGCGATTGCATGAGAATGGATCCGGAAACATATGTTTTGTCACGTACGTGGCCTTGCCATCGGAGGTCCTCGTCTGTTTCAATACTGATGAGCGCAGTAATTCCTCTCGATTCGACGATGCTGTGGAATCGATGGTTCGTTTCGAAGCCAGAAGAGCCGCCCGCATGTCTCTTCTCAATCTGATATCCTGCTTAGATGCTAATGCTAATCGAGCAGAGCATCACATACTGAGATATGTCTGCTCTGAACCCCTCGACCACACCACGGAGGTCTTTCCGATTGCGTTGACTGCGCTGAATGTCGATAGTTTCATCCAAGGCCTACTGACATCTGTTGTTGACCAAGATAAAAAAAAACAAGGTTTTGGATGTGCTCACCTCAACGAGGCGTATAATGGACTCTAAATCCTCGCGAAGCTCGGCAGCGTACTGCTGCTGTACTGTGAGAGATTCTGAGCAACCACGTAAGCGCGGTATCTGGAACTCGCGTAGATCATTCTGGCGTCGTTGAATAGAAGCAATAGATGCGTTAGTGGCGTCGTCGAAGGTGGTAGGCAAGGGTGGCATGACAATGATGGATAAGACAAACAACCTGAACGCTGCTCGCGCGTGTTTAGCCGCCCCGATATTGCCTTATATGGCAATGGCAGTGGTCTAACATAATCTCAGCTGGGCTGATCACGGCTCAGTCAATTGTTGTTCGCTGCCACGCCATGCACTTGCGGGAAAATAAAAGCCTGGGAAACAACAACCTCAAAAGGCTTGTGAAGGGTCACTAGTCAACTGAGCAAACTTGGGACCTAGGTGTACCTGAATCCTGCCAAGAACCTCCACTGGTTGTGTTTTTTGTGCAGCACATCATATCGGGAATGCTGGTCATAGAACGGCCATCTGCAGACTGCAGATCCCTTTGGTCTCGTACGGACACCTTCATTCGTGGCGACGTTCAAATCTCACGCTAGCGCCCCCCCTGACGCTCTGAGGTAATATCCCCTGGTGGGTTTATGCGGCAGCGCGCCTAGTCCCACATGTCTCTTGTAACCATGCCTCCAGAACCTGGCACCAACATGCACAACTGGGGTACTCTCGCGAGCGCTGTGCTCTGCATATTCGTCGTGTCGAGGGTCGTCAAGTTCTTCGCCGGTGTAAAGGTATCCTTTATGCGGATGCCCCAGTATGTGCGAACTCTAACAGGTTAAAAGATGGTCAGAGGAATCCCGGGCCCACGAGTACCATTTTCCCCCATTTTGCCCCCTGGTGCTGCTCTCCCTACATCGTGGTGGAACCCGGGTATCGCCTTTGTCTGGGAATGGCGCCTGTCTTGTACGTGCATCCTACTACAAGACCTTTTATCACGTTGATCATTCCGTAGTTTATAAGCACTGGGCCTCGGAAGTCGTCTCGGTTGTTCCGTTTTTGCTGGGTCCCCCGGTGATCTATACGTCTTCTCTAGAGGTCATGCGACAAATAGTGACGGGAGGGTACCAGTCGGTATGGGTGAAGCCAAAGTGGGCCACGAAAGTATTGGAGTAAGACGTTCTTTCGATCTTCTTGTGTTCCCGTTTTGTTCACGCCACTGGCAGTGAGTGGGGCCTAAACCTTGTAACTTCCAACAAAGAAGACTGGAGACGCCATCGGCGTATCGTGGGTCCCGCATTCAATACTTCGACATATTCGCTCGTATGGGCCGAGACGTTGCGGATATACAGAGATATGATCACCACCAAGGGCTGGACACAGAAAGACGTAGTAATCCTGGAGCACGTGCAAACGTACACGATACGTCTAGCATTCTTGGTGATTTCGGCATGCGGCTATGGCTTTACATTCCCGTGGGAGGAAGCTACTGAAAACGATGATGGGAGCATGGGAATACAGGAGGCGATGCGCATATGGGTGGACACGGTGTTCGTAAGAGTCATTGCTCCGTTATGGGTGTACAAACTTCCGTTCAAAAAGTACGCATTGCAACTGCATTTCGCTTTAATATCCATCTGAAATGGCCTTCACTCGCAGGTTGCGCGACATCGTCACTGCTACTCAGGTGCTACGGGATTACCTAGCAAAGATAATTCTCGAGCGCAGGGCCGAACTAAATGGCGAGAGCACTGATAGGCATATTGAAAGGAGGGATGTGTTCAGCTTGCTTGTCCATGCTAGCGAAGAGGATAGCAAGTTTAAGCTGAGTGATAGTGAGCTGGTGAGTGATAATATCAAGTAGTAGAGTCTGTCCTTAGCGCGAGATGCAAGGTGGGGAACGTCTTTGCAATGCTGTTTGCTGGCCATGGTTTGTGCATTCGTTACCCCATCGAGCTGAACGAGTCGCTTCATACTCTTCACCCTGTAGAAACAACCTCAGCCACACTAGCAGCAACTATCGGTTTTCTTGGACTCTATTCGGAAATCCAAGAGGACATTTATCAGAAAATTATCAAAGTTGTGGGATACGACCGTGATCCGGTACGCCATTATGTCTCTTAGCCTTATTATATCTCATAACTTGTGGCAGACTTTTGAGGATTTCCCTCAACTGGAGGAAGTAGCTCATGCTTTCTACGAGGGGATACGGCTTTTCCGTCCGTTTTTTATTCTTTGCTTGGTCGAAGCGTTACTTGTACTGAGCACCTGATAGCGGCCGGATACATAATGATTCGGGAGGCCACTGATGACACAGTTCTCAGCGTTCCAAATGCTAATGGGCAACCGGGGATGAAACAACTCCCGATTCCAAAAGGCTTGCCCATTATCATGGACGTAGCGGGTATCCGTGAGTCAAGACATGCGCAAAATAAAGACATCGACATACTTACCAGAACCCATCAGAATACAATCCGCGTTACTTCCCCGATCCATACAAATACGATCCCAGTCGGTGGCAGGGAGTCACCGCAGAATCCGAAGATCTCACCGCGTTTAGTATTGGTGCGTCTTGGTTCGACTCTGGGATCAGTATGACCAAACTCGCCTCCGGCCAGGTCCTCGCACATGCCTCGGGCGCAAGTTCGCGACCGTGGAAGTCGTCTGTTTCCTCACGCTTCTCCTGAGGGACTGGAGAATCGAGCCTATCATGAATTCCGGTGAGACGGGGGAACAATGGCGAGAGCGTGTCATGCAAGCAGACGTGATGTTGACGCTTTCTGTGAGACCTTTCCCAGTGCGGCTGAAGCGGCGGACTCGGGCTGCGCCGCCCGTGTAACTGTTTATACTTGATACAACTTGAACATCCTCGGCCCACTTGAAGTTGACAGTTCTTTTTTCTCTACAACAACTAGGAGTTGCTGTTGGGATTCACCTGCGTGCAGCACGCGCGGCGCAGTAGATCCCCTTTGCCATGCGCATTTGCGCGCCTCCTGTTTCACTCTGTATTCTACTCCTTCCACTCCTTCATAAAAAATCTCCAACAGTTGCGTCGTTTGTACTTTTGGATTTTCCGGCTGCCGCTGCCGGCCACCCACTTATCGAATGGCCACTTGTTGAGCCAGGAACTAAACTCATACTCGTCAGCACTGCCATTGGCATCCATAAACAACACAAAAGCAACTACGTACTTCTACGCAGTCCGCTGCAGGCAGGTGGTGTCTGGCGCTTAGCGTTTAGATCTAATTGAGGCCTAGCCTTGGTAGTGTTCTTGCTGTAGATTGTCGCTCAGAGTGATTTGTAGATTCTTAGGCTTTGGTGGCACCAGGGCCAACCGGCAATGTCAGGGGAATTAGAAAAGGACGGCCCCAAGCTCGACTTTCTTCTGATCCGATGTCAACAAGTAACTCTGCATGAATCATATGCCTATCAATGTCCCATTGATGTATCTGATAGAGCGATGAGCGCGTGAGGGAGTGCGCAGTCGGCGTGCTAGGCAATGCAAAGAAGGGGTACAGAAAGCAAGGGGCACAGATGAGAGCACACTTGAGTCCTAAGGTGTAACCGGCCTGGGGTGATGGTTCAACACCAT